>JARQOC010000003.1:115719775-116236422 GCA_033576535.1 Allobates femoralis | reverse complement strand
GCTGGGGTCACACACACAGATATTTGTGCAGATATTGTTGGCAGATCTCTGGTTGCAGTGAAATCATGGACACATGGTTCCATTTTGTGGCTGTGTACAAATGGAGCAATCTGTCCATGATTTCACTGCAACCAGAGATCTGTGAACAATATCTGCCCAGATATCTGTGTGTGTGACCCCAGCCTTAGGCATGCTTGCAAATGTGAACATCACATATTTATAGAGAAACTAAAAGCATCCATACCACCCCCCCTATCACATGTGCCATCATTCACCATTAATTAAGATCTGGATAAGTTGCTTTTCAGCAGTCTTTTCATTTTAACTATATCAATACTGGACTAAAAACTGCTAACTTGATATAAACAGATAAATATATTGCACTAGTAGATATAATATAAATCACTTTTGTAAAAATTCATACAATATTACAAAAATATATGATTCACATTGAGTGATAAGGTTCCCCAAATAACTCGTTTTTACAGAGTATGCCAAAAAATTGGAGAAACATACCCACTCACATGAAACACAATTTCTTTATACCCATGCAATACATCATTTTTACTCTTTCGATACAGCTTGTTACATCTCAGGTGAGCTCACTGATACATGTCTCAGTTGACTCTTTTCTTACCACATCTACTATTATTATTCTGCAAAGGGCAACCAAGGATAGTGTTACTATTAGTTTCTACATAGTTCTCCCCTATACATTATACTAGCTGTAGTACCCGGCTACGCCCGGGTTAATAAATAACTGCTGTTAGCTATAACAAAATAGAATTTGAATATGTCATATTAATGACCTGTAGGAAAATAGAAGCTGAGCTGTGATTGATTG
Source organism: Allobates femoralis (assembly GCA_033576535.1). NCBI lineage: Eukaryota > Metazoa > Chordata > Amphibia > Anura > Aromobatidae > Allobates > Allobates femoralis. The sequence goes on along the minus strand of JARQOC010000003.1, from coordinate 116,235,578 downwards.
CTATAGGCAGCCTAATAAATCTCCAGCCAACAGTAAACCCTCCCCCTGGCCGGGCAGTATATGTTACCTCTCACATACACATAATAGACAGCTCATGTGACCGACATCTGCCTTAATTCCCTATATGGCACATGTGTTGCACATTGGCTGTTTTTAATCAGATGTTTATGTTTGGAAAATAAAGATAGCACACGTATGAGGCGAGTTGTGTGAGGTGATTTGTGCACATCTGTGTCTGTCTGTGTGGTGTGTGTGTCCCTGTGGGATGGGGTCTGTGTGGTGTGTGTCTCTGTTGTGTGTGTCTCTTTGTGGTGTGTGTGTGTGTGTCCCTGTGGGGTGAGTGTATGTGTCCCTATAGGGTGTGTATGCGTGTGCCCCTGTGTGGGGGTCTGTGGTGTGTGTGTATCTGTGTTGTGTGTGTCTCTTTGTGGTGTGTGTGTTCCCTGTGGGGTGAGTGCATGTGTCCCTATAGGGTGTGTATGTGTGTGTGTCCCTGTGGGGGGGTGTCTGTGTGAGGTGTGTGTGTCTCTGTGTTGTGTGTGTCCCTTTGTGGTGTGTGTGTGTCCCTGAGGGGTGAGTGCATGTGTCCCTATAGGGTGTGTATGTGTGTGTGTCCCTGTGGGGGGGTCTGTGTGGTGTGTGTGTGTCTCTTTGTGGTGTGTGTGTGTCCCTGTGGGGTGAGTGCATGTGTCCCTATAGGGTGGCTATGTGTGTGTGTCCCTTTGGGGGGGTCTGTGTGGTGTGTGTGTGTCTCTTTGTGGTGTGTGTGTCCCTGTGGGATGAGTGCATGTGTCACTATAGAGTGTGTGTGTGTCCCCTTGGGGGTGTCTCTTTGTTGTGTGTGTCTTTGTGGTGTGTGTGTGTTCGGGTGCGTGGTGAGTATCTAATGTTGGGGCTGCACCTTAGCGACTATACACTTGCTGTTACTCTTTGTGTGCGTGTGGTGTGTATACATGTCCCATGTGTGTGGTGAATATCTCATGTTGGGGCCCCACCTTAGTGACTATATGCTGGTATAGGCTGTTAGTCTTTGGTGCTATCATTAAGCCCCTCTCATTCACAACTGTCAACTGGTAACTGTCACTTTTTCCCCATTATGTAGATAGAGGCAAAATTGTTTGGTGAATTGGAATGCGCGGGGTTAAAATTTCGCCTAACAACATAGCCTATGACGCTCCCGGGGTCCAGACGCGTGACTGTGCAAAATTTTGTCTCCATAGCTGATAGCTGTCGATTTTCCTCCCACACGTTTGCTTTCCCTTTTTTCCCATTATGTAGATAGGGGCAAAATTGTTTGGTGAACTGGAACGCGCAGGGTTAAAATTTCACCTCACAACATAGCCTATGACGCTCCCGGGGTCCAGACGTGTGACTCTGCAAAATTTTACGGCTGTAGCTGCGACGGTGTAGATGCCAATCCCGGACATACACACATACACACATACACACATTCAGCTTTATATATTAGATTCACCTTAGGAGCATGGAATTGCGTCCCTATAAACATCTAATAAAAATACATTAGATCCGTGCGGAAATTTAAACCTTCGGGGAAGCGAGCATTCAGCGCTAGAATCCACCGCGCTTCCTGACATAACACTGCTCGCTCCCAGTCGCCGCCCCTTACTGGTTTGGGCACCCTATGTATGCCCTTCACTAGAAGGGACTCCATAGCCCAGGCGTGGGGAACTCCAGTCCTTGAGGGCCGCAAACAGTTCAGGTTTTCAGGATTTCCTTAGTATTGCACAGGGATTGGAATCATCACCAGTGCAAGTGATTATGATTATGATATTTTAGATAACTTTTCGTCCTGATATAACATGGGCACATATTTTTTGATAATAGCCACAATGTCATAACAATCCTAACTAAAGTTAGTAGAGAAAGTTGGAATGGTAGATTTTTTACTTTTTTGACTATTTTGTCAGGAAATGTTATTTACATGGGATTCTTCTTCTACATTATCAAGTAGGGACTCCCTTGTTCTTTTCTTTACTATATTGTGCGCTCGCACAATCATCCAGGTCTTATATCCCCGATTTTTTAGGCGTCGACTTATTCTTATGCCCATGTTATATCAGGACGAAAAGTTATCTAAAATCTTGAGCGAAGGGTACAGGTGTGTGCCTAGGAGGTCTAGGACCTTGGGGAACATGCTCTCACCTAGCATGTTCTTAAGTGAACCGAGAACCCCCACTTGGTTGAAGCATGTAGGATCATATAGATGTGGAGGGAATAAATGCAATCTATGCCGCCATATAGACAGGACTGATAGTTTTGTTAATTCAGTAACTGGGAAGAGCTGTAAAATCAGAGCGTATATAAATTGCAATACGCATCACGTAGTGTATATGGCGACATGTACAAGCTGCCAGAAATACTACGTGGGGTGCACTACGCGATCCCTAAAAAAGCGCATCAGTGAACATGTTACAGCTGCGAACCCTAATAATGCATCGAGCCGTCGTAATATTTCAGGACTATCTAAACATTTTTTAGAAGTCCATGGAGGGGCTATGGAGTCCCTTCTAATGAAGGGCAAACATAGGGTGCCCCAGACCAGTAAGGGGCGGAGACTGGGAGCGAGCAGTGTTATGTCAGGAAGCGCGCTGGATTTTAGCGCTGAATGCTCGCTTCCCCGAAGGTTTAAATTTCCGCACGGATCTAATGTATTTTTATTAGATGTTTATAGGGACGCAATTCCATGCTCCTAAGGTGAATATAATATACTAGATGGGTGCCCGATGCACAATGCATCGGGATTCTAGCAGAGCGAGTCTCTGACTCGCAATGGCCGCTTCGCGGCCAATGCTTCGCGCTGCTAAGGCGACTCGCCATGCCCGCTGCGCGGGCATAGCGAGTCGCCTTAGAGCTGCTCGCAATGGCCGCTGCGCGGCCAATGCTTCGTTCGTATCCACATGACCACGCTGAGTCGCATGCGAGTTTGGTGCGCGAAATCCATTCGTGATTATATAATAGATAGGGGAGAACTATGTAGAAACTAATAGTAACACTATCCTTGGTTGCCCTTTGCAGAATAATAATAGTAGATGTGGTGAGAAAAGAGTCAACTGAGACATGTATCAGTGAGCTTACCTGAGATGTAACAAGCTGTATCGAAAGAGTAAAAATGATGTATTGCATGGGTATAAAGAAATTGTGTTTCATGTGAGTGGGTATGTTTCTCCAATTTTTTGGCATACTCTGTAAAAACGAGTTATTTGGGGAACCTTATCACTCAATGTGAATCATATATTTTTGTAATATTGTATGAATTTTTACAAAAGTGATTTATATTATATCTACTAGTGCAATATATTTATCTGTTTATATCAAGTTAGCAGTTTTTAGTTCAGTATTGATATAGTTAAAATGAAAAGACTGCTGAAAAGCAACTTATGGCGGGTTTACACGTCGCGATATCGCAGTACAATTTCAATCAAAAGTCACGTGGTTCAATCGTTGGACCCGATATTGTGCCTGCGTTGTATGGTGTGAACGTCCAATGCGATGCAGGAACGATGTCAATGCGATATCGGGGATCGAATGAGCGTGCTATTCAATGCCCCGATATTGAATGGAGATTGGAGCCGATCGTGCTGTGTAAACGCACAACTCCGATCTCAATGCAGATTGTTTGGTCGTTCCCGGAAGTGCCGTAGGCGTTGCTAATGTGTAAATTGTTAAGCCGCCCACCTCCAATGATTGGTGGCTCGGTAGTCTATGCGGATTGGCTGAGCGTTGCGAAGCAGCCATTTTTTTGGTTAAGCAGTTTATTATTGTGATGTGCGCTGCATTCCTGACTAGTTGATGGAGCAGCGCAAAGGTGCGAAACAGAATGTATGCAAACACAATTCCACATCTTCTTTACTGCTTGTGCAATGTTTTTTTGGACCTTGTCACGACGACTCTACCATGTAATGTACGCATTTTGGTAATGTCTTGTCGTCCCCATGTTTGCAATGTTAATGGTCTTAAAATGAACATCATACCAACATTACTTTGCATCTCACAACTCCCTCCACATATATATCATGTGTAAAGAATAATGATGGTGTGTGCGACGCCAATGCGTTGTGCTGGCCATATTTCCCGACCGCAGAGCGTCATCTGGCCTCCGCCAGTATGTGTGTGCGACGCCTTTGCGGATTGAGAAATGATGGGCCGCTCCCGCAATTTGCGTCGTGACGTCATGACGTTGCCTTTCAGCAGGCCCACCCTTTAGAGGTGGAGTGAAGTCCCAGCAGTGAAAATGGCGGCGGAACAGCGCACAGTAGCCTGGGGCGAGCCAGAGCTGCTCATTTTATTTGATTTATTAGATAACCACGATTACTGGTGTGTTCAACCACACCAGCACCCCAGGCTGCACAAAAAAAGAATTGTGCGCAAAATCCAACGGGCCTTGATGCGGGACCTAAATGTAGACCGCACCTACAAGCAAATAGTTAAAAAGATAGCAGATATGAAACATAGGGCCAGGGACCGTATTGCCGCCATCCGGGAACACATCCAGACTTTGCGTGGTGAGTATTATGTCATGATACATACAAACATGTGTCATCATTCCACAATATAGCATAGTACACACAGCCCAGAAGCAAACATCTATTCTCTCCTCCACCAATTAGTCCTACTCCAGGTCTTCCAATATTTCCGTAACAACCAGTGGCGTAAATTAAAGGCCTGGGGCCCCGATGCGAAAGCTCCAGCGGGGCACCCAATTATTGAAAATCGTTAATAGTATTAGTCTTTTTCTATGGGCCAAAGGGACTTTTGGGGCCCCCTAGGCTGCAGGGTCCGGGTGCAATCGCAACCCCTGCACCTGCTCGAGTTACGCCCCTGGTACCAACACATAAGCAATATTGCTGTTGCGTGTTATTTAGTAAGCAATACTCTGGTAAACAAGTAAAGTAACCATACCTAGGACCAGTATGTTGTAATGTCCACATAACTTAAAGGCCACTTCACACACACACAGCTCTGCGTCCAATATCTGAACAGATGTCTGGTAGCAGTGAAATCATGGATACATTGCTCCATGTTGTACACAGCCCCAAAATGGAGCAATGTATCCATGATTTAACTTCAACCAGAGATCTGTTCAGATCTTGGAGTCCCATATGTGTGTGTGTGAAGTGGCCTTTATTGTTTAATGTTTAAAAAATAATAGCAGTACATACACCAGCAGACACACTATAATGTCCTAATGCACATAAGGCCATCATGTATGTAAAAGGTAAGTGATACCACAAAGGGTAGTAGGCACACACTACACTATTTTTAAAGTTTATAAATAGTTTGTAACACGCTACCTTGAAAATACACAGATGCCGAAGATGAGGCAGCCCAGGCTCCATTGGCAGCACCAGCAGAAGGACCACACAGGTCACCCGAGAGATCACCTGCACGCTCAAGATCACCACTTACCATTCCCTCTAGGGAAACATTGTCCCCAGCCTCGCCATCATCTGCACTTGGATCGCCACATCGGTCAGTAGCAGCATCACCACGAGCAGATCTGGGAGAGTCACCGGGCCAAGCTCCTGCATACTCCCCTCTGCCAGGGGAACAAAATGGCCATCTGGGAGTGTGTCTGCCCTCTGTTTCGGGTGATCAGGACACACCCCATGGGCAATCGGCATTACAAGCAATAATGGAGGCATATGGAGCTGGCCAGGCACAATCATCAAGTGATGAACATGGCAGTGCTTCAGGTACTTGTGAATTGTTTGCTGCCCTTTTTTGGTTTTCAAAAGAAAATATTACTGTATGTGATGTCCACTTCACACACACAAAATTATTTGTCACAATTCAGCAAAAATTACTGTTTACAGTGAAATCATGGACACATTGTTCCATTTTGACACAGCCACAAAATTGATAAATGTGTCCATGATTTTGAGACAAACAATTTCATTTGTTCAGAAGTCGGACACATAACTTTTTGTGTGTAAAGTGTAGCTTAAAAAAAACATGCTTTTAATTACTTTTTTTGTTTCTTGAAAACCACTAGGCCCACCAGCTGATGAATCCCCATCTAATTTGCGCCAATCACCCTCCTCTGTCAATGGCTCCCCTCCTGTAGTTGGTAATTATTGTTGCTGTTAACACTTCGAATGTTGTTGACAAGGTATTGTAAAATTCTGTCCAATGATGTTTGTATTTTCACAATGTAGGACAAATATCTTACCGGGACCTAATTCCGGCCTTCCAAGAGGCTCTGGTGAAGCTACGGGAGGCAACAACGCAGCTGGAGGTGCTGGGTGCCATGTTGCACCATTTTGTCAGCCAAGCTTCGAGTCAGGGCCCTGTTGGCCCACATTAATTATTTTCATTACTACCTTTCTTCCAATTTGGAATTTGAATTGTGTCATGTTGACATACTGTGGGTAGTTACTTTTTTATTTTTAAAAAGGTCATGTTGGCCCGTAAATTCATGTGGAATGTTTCTGCATTACGCCATTGTTGATATGTTTGTACCCATTTGCACTTTATGACCAATGTTTGGCCATGGTCCATTTTAATATGTTCGTTTTTTGATACTACGTTTTAAAAAAACCCTGTGTGCCTTGCATTTGTTAGCAAGACGCTAAATTACAAAAAAACAAAAAAAATTTACTTGTGTGCATTTTCATTGAACAACATAACTACACCTACCCAAAACCTGGATTCATGTCAAATATGCTAAATAAATTAGAAATTTGCGTCATTTCATGTGGGCCTAAAGCCCACTTTACACACACACATATCTGAATACAATATCTAAACAGATCTATGGTAGCATTTAAATAAACCAGAGGTTTGCAAATGCAGTCCTCAAGGCACATCAACAGTGAATGTTTTCAGGATTTAATTTAAAATTGGAAGCAGCAGCAGGGAAGGTGATTCAATTATCACATGGCCAATACGAATTAAATCCTGAAAACCTGCACTGTTGTTGTGCCTTGAGGCCTGGAGTTTGTATCCTCCAAATACATGGCTAAAATAGCACATTGTGTGGATGTGTCCAACATCGATCAATTGAACCATGATTTCCCTACCAAAAAAAAACATGACAGATATTGAACTCTCATGTCTTTGTGTGGAAAGTGGCCTTAAGTAACCCAAAAAAGACGACCCAGGGCACACAACTCTTTAGGATTGTTGAACACTGTATGAGTACCGCACCACATAGACCATGGGACATTCTGGGGAGGGCAAAGTAAGGTCCACTTTACACACAGAAATTGAGTGTTAAAAATATTTGTAAAATTGAGGCTTACAATGAACTAATGGACAAATTGCTCCATTTGACCCAGCCCGCAAAACATAACAATCTGTACATGATTTCATTGCAAGCCAAAATGTGGAAAATCAATGTGTGCAAAAGTGTGTGTGTGTAAAGTGCCCTTAAGACCAACTAACATTTTCGATTATTGCAACTTTAATTTTTATAGCTACTTGTATTGTCTGGAACATCTGTGTGTGACATTATTTCGATGGTAAAAAAATTGTACCTGCTTGCTAACTGTTAGCTCTTCTCCAAAAAAATACAACAGTTTTTAGAAAATTAAATTTATTGTAGGGCAAAAAAAAAAAATAAAATTTAGGTTTTCTTCCACCTTGGGAGAAAGCAAATGGTAATAAAGGCAACTAAACAATATGGTCCATGAAATAAATCACAGGTTTTGGTAGCGTCCCCAATAAGGCTCATAGTCTTCGGCAGGATTGGCGATGCCAGACTCACCCTCTTCCCTTGCAGGAAGAGGGTATGTTCTGTGCCGAGGGAAAGATGGCAAAGGCACCCTCGGCACACCATGAATATGTCCAGGCCCCAACATAGGCATTTGCGGCCGATTAAGGAACACTGACGGGGCATGTAGCTGGTGGGTGGCGAGGGTTGTCGGGGTGGGCTGGGGGGGCTGTGGTGGGGGGGTGGGCTCCGACAACAATGTCTCCCCAGTCAGTGTCCCATTAATCGACGCCTCCAGGGCCAGAGTGATGATCCTCTCCAGGTGAGTTTTTTGTGGCCGGGCCAGCTCCGACACCCGTTCACTGACCATAAGCCCAATCCCAGTCCAAGGAACCCGTTCAAGGTTGAGCAGCACCCTCTTGGCCCAGTCACCCAGCTGGGTGGAAGGGGGAGCATGTCTTCGCCGTGACCTGGACCCCTCCCTGGGCCCCGGGTGCTGCCTGGTGGGACCGGGATCAGGCTCCACCCCCGATGTAGTGGGGGGCTCCTCCAGAACGGGTGCCTCTTCTTGGCTTGGCCCGGCGCCTTGAGAGTCCTGTGAATATGAAGTAAAAAAAAAAAAAAATAAGGAAAAGCAAAACACAGCTATGCTTTTACAGACAAAATCCCATAAACCACTTTAAGCATGCAATGTAATCAATGTTAAATTTTTAAAGATAACATTGATACACTTTTAAAATTTGAAAAAAACACCCTGCTCACTCTACTTACATAAGTAAGCAGCATGTTTACGCAGATGTGCAGAGACCAGATAAAAAGCTTGTGTCCCTTTTAGAAGGGATAAAAAACGTGGTCTAGCCAAAGGTGCAGGGTGAAAAAGAACAAACAATGATAGGTTTTAAAAGTGACACACAACACCAGTGTATCCAACCACCGTTTGATAGAGAGACAAACCAGAACATCAAACACATACCTCTTGTGGCGGATCCGACTCTTGGAGAGTGGCGGTTGAATTTTGTGCAAAGGACCTGCTGCACAGTGTACTAGGAGGCTCATGCTGGTCCTTGAGGAAATGGAGGAGGTTAAAGTACCACAAACGTGGCACATAAACCTCCCCCGTTCCACTCCCGGACCGCATGGATTTGTTTACCTCCTTCACCTCCTTTTGGTACACTGTGCGCAGGTTAGCTATTTTCCTTTGCACAAAATTCAAATTCACACTCAGCTCAGGGTTGTGCTGCTGGCTGAGTGAGATTAGCTGCTCATACGCCACTCTCCGCGCCGTATTGTTCTTATATTCCGGCGCTCTGACCCGCCACAAGCACTCCAGCTCCTGGTATTTCGCTATGAAGGCCTGGATATATTCATGGTTGTCTGTCATCTGTGAACCCAGAACAAAAAAACTGTCAAAACACATATGCATGCTTCATTTTCTTTCATGCGTTTGCATGTGGCTCAATGTCTTCCTGTTCAAATCTTAACACATTGTCATTCATGCTGCAAAATTAAAAATACATACACCTAAACATTTTGCAAAGGAGGGCATTAATCAACATAGCCAAACAGTATGTATGTATGCAACTCATTTGCAAAGGATGTAAGGGCAACTTGCCGAACTTGCGGGTCAACACATAAACAACAACATTAGCGGGACGGAGGAGCAAACTATCTGCTCCTGTACGCCAAGGCATGATTGGTTTGGCTAATACACCAAAAACCATGGAAATGGGCCAAAGCAAAGAGTCATGCTAATTGCTAAATAAAATGTACAAAAAAAAAAAAAAAAGGAGCAGGGTTCAGGAACATTTCAAAACACAACAACTAAAAACATAAGTGTTAAAACAAAAATACAATTGCCACACAGACACACATCTTTGTAACGTACGCACATGTATGTGTTTGAAAATCCAAGCAGATACACTTCTTGCTAAAGTGTGTCAGCAACACATATACAGCAAGATGTGGACAGGGTTCAACAGGTGAAAGCAAAATATGTATTTGATGGCCATTGTTCACACACCAAATTATCGTTAAAAACTATGAGCAACTTGCTGGATGCATTAAAATAAGGGACACATTGCTCCATTGTAGACATTTAACAAACGGAAATATGTGGCCATAATTTGCTACCAAAAACAAATTAGCTCATACGTTTGACAGATAACTTGTTGTGGGTAAAGTGGCCATGAGTTACATATATTGTGCATATCTGCAAGTTTAGAAACATTTTAAACAATTTGAATGACTAAACAAACACTATAATTGAAATACTACATGTCAAATAAGCAACAAAACATGACGACCAAGAGTCGCCAATACATACCGTCAATCCTGCTATGCCAAAATAGGGGACGCTACCACGGAGTATATGCATCTGTTGGTGTGTGAATGATGGTAAAGTCGTCTTTTAAAGGATAACCAGCCAATGGAAAACGTTAATTAGCTGCCCAATCAACGACGTTGGGCGTTGGCAGGCAAGACGCACTACCATTGGACGACGCAAGTGTGTTGCCTAATTACTTGGTGTTTGTCCCTTCATAAACCGCACACAGCTGAACGAAATTAGGTTTTCTGCCCAGCGCCATTGAGGTAAGTAATGTTCCTGATTGTATTTTTGATACTTGAAAATTTGGCATAGTTAATGCGTTTAGTACGAATAGCACTGCATGTACAATTGTGACTAGCCAGCATTAGGAGCTTGGAGACGCTGTGCAAAGTGTGCACATGTAGTTGACGTTGTGTAAAGTAAAATATATCCTAGGTGCTGTGTGATTGTGGAAGTTGCGTTGTCAGGCAGGCCTTTGCAGGTTATATGTGCTAGAAAACACTGTGATGATGAGTGAACTAACAGCATAATATTGTTGGCACACATTTACACACATTTTTGTTTATGTGTTATGCTGCACATGTTTGAGTTGTAGATTCCAACATGTGTGTACTTATTTTTTCACGTAATATCCCTTTAATTGAAGTTTTAGGATTGAAAGATGCTTTAAATGTTGGCTCTTGGCCTGTCTGAGGTGGATATGGGGCTTAATTTTTTTTTTTTAGGGTGCTGAGCTTAAACCAATACATAGGCCAAATTTCTTAAAAAAAAACCTGACTTTGCACATTTAATGTCTTTGCTCCTGGATATGCTGCCCACACAGCACACCAGGATTAATATTGTTTGGGTGTGTACATGGATGCTGTATGGTTGGAAACATGTTATGCTTATTGAGTGTGGTTGTCTGTTTTTTTAAGGCAACTTCACACACACAGAGATATTTAGTCCAATATCGGAACACATCTCTGTTTGCAGTGGAATCATGGATACATTGCTCCATGTTTTACCCAGCCACAAAATGGAAGAGTCTATCCATGATGTCAGTGCAAGCAGACATGTGTTCAGATATTGGACTCAGATATGTGTGTGTGTGAAGTGGCGTTTACTTATTTGCAAGCATGGTTGAATTGGATTTGTTTTTTTATATGATTGAGGTTGCCAAAATGCGTGAGCAGTTTACAATGTAAACAGTTACCTACATTTATTTGTTCACTAAATTTGGGTTAATCCTTACTGGACATGGCGTTACTTTCCACATACTGCACTTTGCATAGTGCCTTTGTTGAAAAATGCTTTTTAAACAAGACATTCACACACACACAGCAGCACTGTTACTTCCAATTGTCATGTATTTTCCAAAGGCTTCAAAAATATACAGACAGACTATTGTCCTCATTAAACCTTTGCTAATATGTCTGTCTGGATTTTTTTTTTTTTTAAATTTATTTTTTAAATGCAAAAAAAAATATACTATGTATGTGAGGCGTGCTAAATAAATAGCACCGATACAAGATTACATGTTGTTTGCCATCATACCCCATAAATACATTACATGGTTTAATGCTGTCCTCTTTGTTGCTGCTGTGTGTGTGACATTTGAGTTCTCCAAAATATTTGTTTCCGATTTATGTCAACAATGTGTTAACATTTTTCAATTTTACTCTCTTCCAGATTCCTGCTAACACTGTTTTGCGGAGATGCATCATTCCTTAATGGGAGTAGTGGCTTTGTCCATGGTTGAGGATGCCTTGTTGACAGATGAGAGGAATGAGAGACTGCGGAGGCGGAGACGACGGCGTGTGTGGTCTCGTGACTGGCTCCTGCAAAGGTCCGACCTGACCCACATGCGCCTTGTCCGTCAGCTGGAGAATAACAATCCGCAGGATTTCCGAAATTTCCTCCGCATGTCCGAGGATTCATTCAAAATACTGTTGGACTTGGTTACACCACATATTGCCCGTGAGGACACTGTGATGCGTCCAGCAGTACCAGCAGAGGAGCGGTTGGTTGTCACTCTACGTTTCTTGGCTTCAGGGCGCACGCTGACTGAGCTGCAGTATGCATCGGCAGTGTCGCGCTCCCTGCTGAGTAGCCTTATCCCTGAGACTTGTGAGGCTATTGTGAGGTGTCTCTTGCCAACCTATATGCCTTTTCCAACAACCCCCGCGGAATGGTTGTCAGTTGCCACTGGCTTTCAGGAGAGGTGGCAATTCCCAAACTGCGGGGGGGCATTGGATGGCAAGCATGTGAGGATCACACAACCCCATAACAGCGGGTCTTACTATTTTAACTACAAGGGTTATTTTAGTGTGGTCCTCATGGCCCTCGTCAATGCAAATTACGAGTTCCTCCTTGTGGATGTGGGGATGAACGGTCGTGTGTCTGATGGTGGAGTTTTGGCCCATAGCTCATTTGGTCGGGACCTTGTGGATGGCCGCCTGAACTTACCCACCAATGATGACACCACTGAGCATCTCAACTTCGCCTTTGTGGGGGATGAGGCCTTTGCACTACACGCCAACCTCCTTCGGCCATATCCCCAGAGGGCTCTGACCCCTGAGAAACGCATTTTCAACTACCGCCTATCCCGTGCACGGCGGGTGGTTGAAAATGCGTTTGGGATAATGGCCAATAGATTCCGCGTCTTTCATACTCCTTTAAGTCTGAAAATGGAATCTATCCGTATGGTAGTGATGGCGTGTTGTGTGCTACATAACTTTCTGCGGCGTAGGGATACACAATCCTACACGCCAGTAAGTTTTGTAGATAGTGTGGACCCCACAAGTGGGGAACTGAGTCCAGGTGATTGGCGTGCTAACGACTTTGGATAGCGCCACTCCAGCCGTTAGGCCCAGGTCGACCTCAGCAGGATGCCAGAAGCAGCAGAGACAGCTACTGCTCATATCTCAATGGCCCTGGGGCAGTGCCCTGGCAGCCACACGACATGTAAGGGGGTAGTCTGAGGTCCTTAATGTGCCATGTGTTAGGCAGCTGGTTTTTGTATAGTTTTGCTACAAAGTACTGTATGTTTATTTGTGTAATGTATCACTTTTTATGTTTATGTATTATGTCACATTGTCTTGTTATGTTTTGCTATGGTGTGTGTGAACACTATAACAATATATTTTGTGATAAACCACAAGTGTGTGTGCATACTTTCTTTCTAACATGATTACAGTACATGACGCATTTCATTATATGTTGTGGTTAGGGTTTGGTGATCCAAATGTTGTTTATGGGTCCATGCACCATTGTCTGCACATGTACATTACACATGTATATGGGTGATCAAACCGAATGCATTTGGAAATTATTTCTCTATGGCCACATATGGTTTAGTACACATTGGTGGGTAAACCCATATGGCCTATGATTGTCTGTGTCCTTTAGGGGGCCGTCACACGGAACGATATCTTGCCCGATATCGTTTAAGCGATCTCCTTTTTGATCGCTTAAGCGATATCGGGCAAGAAATCGTTGCATGTAATCAAGCGATTTACGATGGTAAATCGCTTGATCGTGACATCGCTGATCTGAGGTTCGGTTCTCAGATCTAGCGATGAACGATGCAACGATCTGCATCATCGTGGTGTATAACACCACGATGATCCATCTCCCAGCGACCGCGCCTATGCTGGGAGATGGTAACTATGGTACACGTCGGGTAACTAAGCGACGCGCGGCGCCTAGTAACCCGATGTGTACCATAGTAACGAGCGAGATCGCTGCTCCACATCGCTGGTGAGTCTGTCTGTGTGACAGCTCACCAGCGATGTGAGCGATATTGTAAGCGATTGCGCGTGCACGTGATCGCTTACAATATCGCTAAAGATATCTCCCCGTGTGACGGCCGCCTAACACATATGCAGAAGGGTAAACACATACATACATTTAATAGCATGCAACAAGAGGGGTATGTGAGTTACATATACATGTGCAGCCTTCTACAGGGGAGGTTAACAAGTTGCTCTGTAGTGGGATATTTTAATATGTATGTGTGCCACGTCACACACACCAGATATCTGTGCAGATATTTTTTTAACATCTCTGTTTACATTGAAATCATGGACACATTGTTGATTTGTCTGCCCTTGTAGAAATGTAAAAATGTGTCTATGATTTCACTGCAAACAAACATATGTGAAAAATATCTGCACAGATATCTGTGTGTGTAACATGGCACAAACGTTTTGCAATTAAAAACGAAAAACAGTGTTGCCGCAAATGCGACGCAGAATATATGTTAAATAAGCGGCTGGAACAGTGCCACACAATGGTTAAATCCATCCCGGACCACAGTGTGTTGGAGACGTTTAGCGGCCAATCAAGACGCACTGGCGTCGGCCAATAGGATTATCGTGGGCGCGGCAAAATACTACCTTCTAGCCGCCCATGTCCTCAGGTACGCCGAAGCCACACCCACATTGGTTCTGGGATTGTGCTGTGTGAATGCCCGACTTCGATGTGAAATATCGCCGGGCCATCGGACGCGGCCACTTCCGGATCGTTGCTCCGTCGTGGATCGGAGGTGAAATTGGTACGTCTAAACCTCCGATGCGATGCGGGAGGAACGTGCACTAATTGCGCGCTCCCGCGCCATTGAGTTGCGATATCGAAACGATATCGTGGCGTGTAAACCCACCATTATCCAGATCTTAATTAATGGTGAATGATGGCACATGTGATAGGGGGTGGTATGGATGCTTTTAGTTTCTCTATAAATATGTGATGCTCACATTTGCAAGCATGCCTAAGACTAATAGCGGGTTTACACGCCGCGATATCGGCGTCCAACTCCGATACAACTCCAAGAAAAAGTCATCGCTTGTTCAATCTGCTTCATCGTGGTGTGTGACACCACGATGAATGATCTCCCAGCGGCAGAGCCTATGCTGGGAGATAGTAACCCGACTTTTACCATAGATACCAAGCGCCGCGCGGCGCCTAGTAACCCGATGTGTACCATAGTTACCAGCGATCTCGCTGCTCCACATCGCTGGTGAGTCTGTCTGTGTGACAGCTCACCAGCGATGTGAGCGATATCGTTGGCGATCGCGCGTGCACGTGATCGCTAACAATATCGCTCACGATATTGTAGCGTGTGACGGCCGCCTAAGATATACGCATGTGGCTCCACTCCGTACACCTCGTTTACACACGGCTCTGCTCCATACAACTTGTACACACGCGGCTCTGCTCTGTACACCCAGTACACTCTCAGCTCCATACACCTCATACACACGGCTCCGCTCCGTGCACCTCGTACACACGCGGCTCCGCTCCGTACACCTCGTACACACGCGGCTCCGCTCCGTACACCTCGTACACACGCGGCTCCGCTCTGTACACCTCGTACACACGCGGCTCCGCTCCGTACACCTCGTACACACGCGGCTCCGCTCCGTACACCTCGTACACACGCGGCTCCGCTCCGTACACCTCGTACACACGCGGCTCCGCTCCGTACACCTCGTACACACGCGGCTCCGCTCCGTACACCTCGTACACACGCGGCTCCGCTCCGTACACCTTGTACACACGCGGCTCCGCTCCGTACACCTTGTACACACGCGGCTCCGCTCCGTACACCTCATAAACGTGGCTCCGCACAACTCGTTTACATGCGGCTCCACTCCGTACACACTCGGGTCCGCTCTATACACCTCGTACACATGTGGCTCTGCTCCGTACACCTCATACACATGTGGCTCCACACACCTCGTTTACATGCGGCTCCACTCCGTACACCTTGAACACACGCGGCTCCGCTTTGTACACACGCGGCTCTGCTCTGTACACCTCATACACATGTGGCTCCACTCAGTACACCTCGTTTACACACGGCTCTGCTCCGTACACCTCGTACACACGCGGCCCCGCTCCGTACACCTCGTACACACGCGGCCCCGCTCCGTACACCTCGTACACACGCGGCCCCGCTCCGTACACCTCGTACACACGCGGCCCCGCTCCGTACACCTCGTACACACGCGGCCCCGCTCCGTACACCTCGTACACACGCGGCTCTGCTCCGTACACCTCGTACACACGCGGCTCTGCTCCGTACACACTCAGCTCTGTACATCTCGTACACACTCGGCTCCGCTCCGTACACCTCATACATATGTGGCTCCGCTCCGTACACACGCGGCCCCGCTCCGTACACCTCGTACACACGCGGCCCCGCTCCGTACACACGCGGCTCTGCTCCGTACACACTCAGCTCTGTACATCTCGTACACACTCGGCTCCGCTCCGTACACCTCGTACACATGTGACTCTGCTCCGTACACACTCAGCTCTGTACACCTTGTGCACACACGGCTCCGCTCCGTACACATGTGGCTACGCTCCGTACACCTCGTACACATGCGGCTCTGCTCTGTACACCTAATACACACTCTGCTCCGCTACATACACCACGTACACAGATGGTTCTGCTGCATCCACATTGTAAATCCCTCCTGACCCCACACAACCTTCATCTCATCCTCTTCTTCACCTCATCCAGCACTATGACGACCAGCACAGTGGAGGCCTGCATAACGAGGAGATGATCATGTGATCCCTGACTCCTCCCCTCCATTAACATCATCATAGGTCATGTAAGCACAGGTCCCCCTGTGCAGCTCTACAGGTGGGTTCACACTGCAGGGCGGGGGTGGGGTGTAACGCAGTGGCGGTGGCCGGGACTATAGGAGAGAGAGCGGCATCAGCAGGGGGCCACGCCACCACCAGGTGCCCCTGCGGATGCCGCCCCCTGTCAACTAGCAGGACTCGTGACCTCATGGATGCTGCGGCCCTGCGTGCAGATTGCTGTGTGGTGGCGCTGTGGCGGTTTATAATGGGGCAATTTACCCCCTGGGCTGTGGGCCCCCCAACACCATCAGGCACGGGGCAAAAGCCCATATTGGCCTCATTATAATCCGCCACTGTCTAGAATGAACAGAAAAAAGTGCACAAAATAAGCATACACAATAGGGCATGAAGACAATGAAACAGTACATACTTCATAATGAGAGACAGAGTACAGGCTGCCAAACGAGACGGACAATTGCTCACATGGTACAAGCTGCCAAATCAGAGCTACAAACAGACTACTATTGGCAGAATGAGTCAGAGACACACAGAGAGACACAGTACACGCTGCATTAAGAGACACCAAGTACATACTGCATAATGCGACACATGGAGAGACAAAGTACAGGTTGCATCCAGAGTAAAAAAAAAAAAAAAGAGCTCCTCAGTCCTGGACTTCCAGTCTCCATCCCTCTTTTGTTCAGCTGGGATTTGGGAGGAGCTGAAATCATTTCCTAGACATGCACAGTCTGAAATCCTTATGCAAATCGAACGCAATCATGCGTATGTCCATGCGTACGCATGCATACCCATAGGGAATCATGCGTCGTTTTGATGTAGATGCCTGTGCATTTTTGAGACCTCAAAAAATGCAACATGTTGTATTCTTCGGCCACCTTGGAACAACACATACGGATGCAGACACATCCAAACTGATGGCAGCGCATGTCCCTGCATACACAATGTTACATATAGGTACGTAAAACGCATGCAGATCCAAGGAAAGGAGGATGCAGGTCTACGGTGTGCTCCGAAACGCTAATGTGAAACAGGCCTTACTTCTGAAATGAGACAACACAGGGAAAGAGACAAACAAGTGGGAGGAAAAAATACAAGAAGGAACGCCACAGCTTCAACTGAAACAACTTCACCAGAGTGGCCAGCATAACAGAGAGCTAGGAGTGAGTTTATATAGAGAGGAAGGGAATGGTCAAAAGGTGTAGCATCTGAGATGGCTACAAGGATTCTTAGCAGGATAAGACAGGAACTCTTAACCCCATCAGCACTGGAATGAAATAATTCCACTCTACTCTTCATGATAATCACCAAAGAGAACCTCCGATTATCAAACGCCGTGACCTTCTGATCCCAGATATCCCAGAAGTTGCAGGAGGGCGCGACATACTCATGACAAATATGTTCTGCTGTCCTAGGTACATTTCACTATTATCAAAGTCCTGGACAACCACTTTTGTTACTTTTTCCCACTTTCTGTCTCTACATGATGGAAAGAGGTGACTATGGTCTCAGGTGGAGTACCCGTCCAACCAAGTAAAAGATTAATGCTCCAATCGTGATTTTAAATTATGAAGAATGCATAAAAAAAAAAACAAAATTACAAGAAGATCTTAAAGCTGTATTTCCACACATACAATAGGAGTGCACCTAAAGCCAATACTATTCCATATGACTACTTCTGGTTGTGACATGTTATTTCACTGTGTTGTGAACTGTGAATAAGATGTCTGAATTATTTAGGAACCGGTTAATGTAGCTTTTCCGACCAGAAGGGGAGACCTATAGTCCTTGGTATGGGTGACTTCTGCCTCACATCTGTTTCAGAACTGATTTAATTTCACCTAAATTAACTTAAGTTGGTTCTTGATGAGTAATGAGGCTTTTCTAACCTTTTCAGAGACTTAGGCCGGCTTCACACTGCGTTTTAGATCCGATCCGTAGCTGTCCGCTTGAAGCAGACAGCCGCGGACCGGATCAGCACACAGGACTGGGGGGCTATTATGCCCTCCGATCCTGTGTGCAGCCGCACGCAGTTCCTGCTGCTGATAGGTGAGGACCGCGGGCGCCGCTGTCCTGACCTGTCAGCGGCTGCGTGCGGCTGCACACAGGATCGGAGGGCATAATAGCCCCCCGGTCCTGTGTGCTGATCCGGTCCACGGCTGTCTGCTTCAAGCGGACAGCTACGGATCGGATCTAAAACGCAGTCTGAAGCCAGCCTTACCTATGACTTGACTCTTCTAAATCCTTAATAGAGTTGTCACATAACATTTCCAATGTCAGTATTTCCTTGAAAGGGCTCTAGGAAAGCCCATTATCCAACCCACTAACCAATGAATATGTCTGAGTAGGGCTGGCCGAGCCCCTAAGGCTGCTTTCACATCAGCGGTTTTGCGCTGATCGCGGCAGTTGCGGTGAAAAGACCACAACTGCCGCGATTACCGCATAACGGCTGCACTTGCGGTGTACTTGCGGCAAGTCCCATAGAATGTATATGCGGGCTTGCGGCAGGGGCGGCAACGTACGGCACTTGCGGCAGGTGCGGCCGCGAAAAAAACGTGGTCAGCCGCGTATTTTTTCGCTGCCGCACCTGCCGCAAGTGCCGATACCGCACTTGCCGCACCTGCCGCAAGCCGCATAGACATTCTATGGGCTTGCTGCAAGACACCGCAAGTGCAGCCGTTGTGCGGTAATCGCGGCAGTTGCGTTTTTTCACTGCAACTGCCGCGATCAGCGCAAAACCGCTGATGTGAAAGGGGCCTTAATGAGGTTTTATAAGTTCATGCCTGTTCAAATAAACTTTCACTTTGGAGCTGTGCCTTGTAGAGGGCTGAGGAGAACTTACACCTGACTGTGTTTTCGGTGTATTTCTTTCTTGCATACATCAGCCAAAATCAATTTGGACAGGAGGAGGCAACTAGATTATTCATATTTTTAACCATATCAATATGCATCATGTGATAGCCTGGGGTCCTGCAGTGACCCCGGATGCTATCACTGATCCCTTTCTATGAGTGATTGACAAGCGCTGCCATCCACTCACAGATCATTTGTGACAAGTCCCGATGTCCTGCAGCTCATTAGGACATGACACAAGCGATCGGCCAGTGCAGCACTGTATGGGGCTGTGTGACATAATGAATAAAAAATTAAGTTTTTAAAAATATAATGAATAATAATATGAAAAAAAACAAACGAGTTCAAATCATCCCCTTTATCCCCATTTAAAATGAAAGCATTTTAAAAAAATACACATATTTGTTATCACCGTGTTCAGAAATGCTCGATCTATCAAGATATAAAATCACTTATCGAGAGCTGTAAACTGCGTAAAAGATAAGAAGTCCAAACACCAAAATTATGGTTTTTTGGCCTCTACAATACAATAAAATGCAATAGCGGGCGATCAAAACAGCCCTCCACCCAAAAATGGTATCATTAGAAACGTCAGCTCAAGCCGCAAAAAATAAGTCGTCACACAGCCCCAGATCCTGAAAAACGTGGATTCCTTTTTGTTTTGTAAACTTCTGAATTTTCTTTCACCACTTAGATAACAATAAAGGTATACGTTTGGTATCTACAAACTCGTACCAACCCGAGGGATCATACGTACATGTCGGTTTTACCATGTAGTGATCATGGCAAATATAAACCCAAAAAACACGAGTAATTGCACTTTCTTTTTGCAATTTCACCGCACTTAGATTTTTTTTACGATTTCCCTGTACACTATATGGTAAAATAAATGATTGCATCTGAAAGTACAACTCGTCCCACAAAAAACAAGTCATCATATGTCTATATTGATGGAAAAATAAAAAAGTTATGGCTCTTAGTAGAAGGGGAGGAAAAAACAAAAATGGAAAATGAAAAATTGCCAGGTGGTGAAGGAGTTAACAAAGACTCAGGACAGCAGCAGAGAGGTGTGGTGTGTGGGGGGGAAGGCATATGCTAATCTGGGTACAAGCCTATGGAATAAAGGCTCCACACACAGCACTCAGCAGGCTTTGTCTATGACTCGCCCCAGGTCACCAGCTCTCCTGAACGAAGCAGCTGTCATTGCCGTCTGTAATGTCACACATTCAGCCACATTTGCTGGTTACTACAGAAACAACACAATCTATTAACTCCCCTCTGGGGATCAGTTCCGGGTCATGTGAACAGCACGAACGCACATGCGCAAATACTAAATTTTGCGACAATACTAATTACGTCACTTCTTGCTCCCGTGCGTTCCATACAACGGAAGCCAAAACGGCGCATCGCAAAGTATGCTGCACGTGTATCGTAGTGTCAGCTAGCGATAGTGATCTGTGGCTATGAGGAGCTATCGGCTGCTGCCTGCAGTGCCCGGATCATGTGCGAGCTCACTGACTGTGTCCTGTGAGGAACACACCTCCACCTGCACTGACACAGTGTAACGAAGTGCAGACGTGAGCATCTCACAGGTGATCGCCCAGATATGACCGTCACCCGCACACGATTCAGTGCACAGCTGTGGTGCAGATCTCTGATTGGAAGTGGGTATGCCTCGGTGAAAGGAGGTGGAGCTATGTGCAGCCTGACAGACGACTGCACCTGGAGGGGGAGGGAAGTTATCTGTAACCCACAGGATGGAGTCTGCCTGCGTGGACCCCCCAATCCTGAGGGGTACTGCTGGACCCCCAATCCTGAGGGTGACTGCGGGACCCCAATCCTGAGGAGTGACTGCGGGCTTGCCCCGCCAATCCTGAGGAGTGACTGCGTGGACCCCCCAATCCTGAGGAGTGACTGCGTGGACCCCCCAATCCTGAGGAGTGACTGCGGGACCTTTCCCCCCCGCCAATCCTGAGGGGTGACTGCGTGGACCCCCCAATCCTGAGGGGTGACTACGTGGACCCCCCAATCCTGAGGAGTGACTGCGGGACCTTTCCCCCCCCCCCCCCCCCGCCAATCCTGAGGAGTGACTGCGTGGACCCCCCCAATCCTGAGGAGTGACTGCGTGGACCCCCCCAATCCTGTGGAGTGACTGCGTGGACCCCCCCAATCCTGAGGAGTGACTGCGTGGACCCCCCAATCCTGAGGAGTGACTGCGGGACCTTTCCCCCCTGCCAATCCTGAGGAGTGACTGCGGGGAGCCGCCAATCCTGAGGAGTGACTGCGGGGAGCCGCCAATCCTGTGGAGTGACTGCGGGAGCCGCCAATCCTGTGGAGTGACTGCGGGGAGCCGCCAATCCTGTGGAGTGACTGCGGGGAGCCGCCAATCCTGTGGAGTGACTGCGGGAGCCGCCAATCCTGTGGAGTGACTGCGGGGAGCCGCCAATCCTGTGGAGTGACTGCGGGGAGCCGCCAATCCTGTGGAGTGACTGCGGGGAGCCGCCAATCCTGTGGAGTGACTGCGGGGAGCCGCCAATTCTGTGGAGTGACTGCGTGGACCCCCCAATCCTGTGGAGTGACTGCGTGGACCCCCCAATCCTGTGGAGTGACTGCGTGGACCCCCCAATCCTGTGGAGTGACTGCGTGGACCCCCCAATCCTGTGGAGTGACTGCGTGGACCCCCCAATCCTGTGGAGTGACTGCGGGGAGCCGCCAATCCTGAGGAGTGACTGCGGGACCTCCCCTCCCCCCCCCTTCAATCCTGAGGAGTGACTGCGGGACCCCCCCCCCCCAATCCTGAGGAGTGACTGCGGGGAGCCGCCAATCCTGTGGAGTGACTGCGGGGAGCCGCCAATCCTGAGGAGTGACTGCGGGGAGCCGCCAATCCTGTGGAGTGACTGCGGGGAGCCGCCAATCCTGTGGAGTGACTGCGGGGAGCCGCCAATCCTGTGGAGTGACTGCGGGAGCCGCCAATCCTGTGGAGTGACTGCGGGGAGCCGCCAATCCTGTGGAGTGACTGCGGGGAGCCGCCAATCCTGTGGAGTGACTGCGGGGAGCCGCCAATCCTGTGGAGTGACTGCGGGGAGCCGCCAATCCTGTGGAGTGACTGCGGGGAGCCGCCAATCCTGTGGAGTGACTGCGGGAGCCGCCAATCCTGTGGAGTGACTGCGGGGAGCCGCCAATTCTGTGGAGTGACTGCGTGGAGCCGCCAATTCTGTGGAGTGACTGCGTGGACCCCCAATCCTGTGGAGTGACTGCGTGGACCCCCCAATCCTGTGGAGTGACTGCGTGGACCCCCCAATCCTGTGGAGTGACTGCGGGACCTCCTTTCCCCCCCCCCCCCCCAATCCTGAGGAGTGACTGCGGGATCCTCCCCCCCCCCCCCTCCCCAATCCTGAGGTGTGATCGCGGGACCTCCCCTCCCCGTGTCAAAAAACTGTTACAAAATCCACAATGCATATTTTGGCATACTTGTACAACAAGCCGCCGGACGTGAATTGCAGTGATGGGGGCGGAGCTTACAGAGGGGGCCCGAAATTGATGGGTGTGTTCGCAGTAGTACAGGGCACGACTGAGCAGGCTGCCCCTGAGTGGTGGGCATGTTCATTAAGGAAATAACCATTGCTTCCACAATCCACATGGGTATAGAGTTGCTTATAGTAGAAGCGGGGGTCTGGGTTAGTGTCGCTCACCGCATGGCACCAGACCGCCCGCCGCGCAGGGTCAGCCTGCTCAGTCTCGCCCTCTACAATTGAGAACACACCCATCAATTTCAGGTGTTTGTTCCCGCACATTGAGCTCCTCCTCCGCCCTCTGTGACCTGAGAGATGACGCCCCTCTATAAGCTCCACCCCCATCGCTGCCATTCACTTCCGGCCGCTTGTTGTTAAAGAGTGCCCATGTTTTGGAGCGTTTATGGTGCGTTTTTACATGTGTGGAGCTTTAGAGAGATGCGCCCAGAAGTGATTTTGGAGCATAAAGCATTTAAACACATTATAGTGGAGTCTATGGGTGAAAAACAGTACAATAACTCAATAATTGACAAGCCGTAGGTTCACGCGCAGCAAAATCCACAGCAGAAAAACAGCGTGGGCACAATTCTTCATTATTCCCTTAGACTTTGCAGGATTGCAGATTTTTCACAAATCTGCGCCTTTTCCGCAGCAGAATCTGCACCAACATGTTCAGTGCGGGCCTTAATGGGGTTGTCCGGTCTGAAATGACAATTCTGCAGTCACTGTGTGTCACTGTAGGGGACTGTAGACTTGTGGGTCCTCACATCACAAACACTATGCACTGAGGGATTCGCTAGTGTCAGAGCCAGGAAAGGCGGTCACATGGCTGTGGTATATGTATACCCCCAGCCAGAATCTGACTAGATGGCGGCCTCACTCTATACACTTGTTCCCGGCTCTGACACTGGAGAATCCCTACAGTGCATAGTGTGTGTGATGTGAAGATCCACAAGTCTGCAGTCCCCTACAGTGACACACAGTGACTGCAGAATTGTCATTTTAGACTGGATGACCTGAGTAAGCCGTAAAGTGTGAGGTTTAGCAGCCATTGTCTCCACCCGACTTTCTCCACGACGTATGGAGCTGCCTCTGAGGCCGGGATTTCATGACAGTATAAAACAATCAGTCTGATTTTCATCCAGAAAACTGGGATGATTTTTTTCTCACTTGTCATCCATTTTTACATCGCCTGCTTTATAAAGGGAATCAGTCGTCAGGTTTTTGCTACTCATCTGAGAGCATTTTAATGTAGGCAAAGAGATTCTGAATCCAGCAATGTATCCCTGATGGTGGTTTACACGCCGCGATATCGCGTCCAACTCGACCCAACTCCGACAAAAAGTCACGTGGGTCGCGAGTTGGACCCGATATCGGGCGCGCGTTGTACTGTTTAGCGTACAACGCGATGCTGAAACGATGCCAAAAGGATATCGGAGTTGAATAGCTGAGCTATTCAACTCCCCGATATCGCAAGCCGTTGTAGCAGATCGCTGCGTGTGACAGCCCAACTCCGATGCGTACTTGCATCTCACCCATTAACTCCATGTTAAATGGTCGTTACTGGGTTGGTGGGCGTACACATCGGAGGGACGTTGTTCCCGATATCGCAGCGTGTAAACCGCCGATGCGATATCGGGAAAAGCACTCAAAAAATGCGCGCTCCCGCGGCGTTGCTTCCGATATCGCGGCGATATCGGACGTGTAACCCCACCATTAGATTACGGGGCACAGCTGTTCTGACACAATGTTTTTTTGATTTAGCAGGCTCTCTCTATACAATGTCTATAGACAATGAGTTGCTTATCCTCCAGGGGGATGTGCTGCACTAGGCTCAGTGCTTCAGTGTCCAAACAACAATAAGCTACTGGTGCTAAATCAAACATTGCAGATAAACAGCAACACACTTTGTGTGCTGAATTCTTTGTGTTAACCCTTTCAGCATGCTGTCTTCAGATGACATAGCAAATAATTGCTGACCGATTCCCTTTAATAATTTACTGCACCATTTACAGTTTCCTGTGTCACAGAATTGTAATGTATCTGTAGAATTCAGATGTCATTCTGATCAGAGATTCGGTCATTGGAAAAATAATCGGTCACCTGCACTGCCCCATTGAATAACATTGGTCCGAGTGCGGTCTGTAACACTGACTGAACATACAGCATGTGACCCCGACACTAAAGTTGGGCTGCAGTTTTGCAAAATGCAAAATCCAATGTGGCAGGACAGAGCCTTAATTTTTCTCTTGCATCCATTCTCGTTGGAGACTTTAGATCCTATAAGGAGCAATAATATGTCTTCTTTCTTATGATAATAAATATTATTATATGATTATTAATATTATTACTATTATTATGTTCTTGGCCTGATCTCCAGATGGCGGATACTTTACATGACCTGGTGGTTCAGGCTGCAGCTTTACATGGAGACAGGAGAGCAGTATGTTTTCAGCCATATGACAAGGCTCCAGTGTACTACACCTACTGTGACGTGCTGCAGAAGGCTGAAGAGCTGACGCTTTTCCTGAAATCTCATACCAGTGATCTGGAAAATCAAACTATCGGCCTCTCTACTGCCATCAAGGAATATATCTGCCATCCTGGATTATGGGGTAAGCAAAGATAATATATTCATTTAAAGTGTAAATGTCATTTTATTGAAAAAAAACAAACAAAAAAACTCAATACTCCACTGGTTGTTAATGATGGGTCACATAGCAACTAAGATAATGCTTTTTTTTATGCCAATTGACTGATTTTCACACATTTTTCTGTGGTGTTTTAAAAGCTGCATTTTCTGTCTGTGTGGCAGTGGCCAGCAGGTGATAGCAGTGTGTGTGAGAGTAGACCAGTAGTTAGCTGTGTGGGGAGCCAGCAGACAAGGGGTTAGCAGATTGCTGTGTGAAGACAGATGACATTACAGAGATGCTTGTATAGAGGAGTTTACATCCTGACATTGCTCAGCTCTGTGCTGTAATCTGATACATTTTCCTCTCTACAGTCAGCAGTGTAGGTCACGCTCCCTCTCCATTATCTCCTCACATGCCCGTATTCACTGTGAAGATGGCTCTGGCACAGAATCAGCTTCACACACACTGCAGTGGGGGCAGCTCGTGGAAGAATTATGAATGGTAACCAGCCAGATTTTTCTAATGAACTATATTACAAGGTTTATTAATATCACTTGCTATATGATTATTAAATAATTTAAATGGTGGTTACGCTTTAAAGCGGGGTGGGGAACCTCAGGTCTGTAGGCAGCATGCGGCCCTCTATGAGCTTTTCTGCGGCCCCTGGGCAGATTCCTGGGAACTGCAGTGCTCGGGCTGCTATCTGCGTTTTCCCTACTGCCTGCATTTTAAATCTTAGGGAAAAAAGTGTTGCTGTAGTCCGCGCTGCCAGGATCACTCACTCCAATAAATCCGAGTAGAAAATCTTCATCAAAACCTCCTTTATTCTCCTACGCGTTTCAGTGCCCTCCTGGCACCTTCATCAGGCACCTTCATCCCTGATGAAGGTGCCAGG
Source organism: Allobates femoralis (assembly GCA_033576535.1). Classification (NCBI taxonomy): domain Eukaryota; kingdom Metazoa; phylum Chordata; class Amphibia; order Anura; family Aromobatidae; genus Allobates; species Allobates femoralis. Next base: position 116,209,090 of record JARQOC010000003.1, on the reverse strand, counting down.
AGGGCACTGAAACGCGTAGGAGAATAAAGGAGGTTTTGATGAAGATTTTCTACTCGGATTTATTGGAGTGAGTGATCCTGGCAGCGCGGACTACAGCACACCTTTTTTCCCTAAGCATTGTTACAACCTACACATGAGTGTGGCCGGTGGGAGTCCAGCAGCAGCCATCAGGACATTACCAATAAGCCTTCAAACCAGTTGTGGGTCTCACAACTGGACCAGGTGAGCAGATTTAATTACTCACCATTACACCCATCAGTGTCTAGTGATAAGGGCACTATTGCGCCTCTTGTCCCCCCCCCCCCTCTTTTTTCTTGTTTTATTGCATTTTAAATCTAGCTCCCCTGTGATTTCTGCCCTAGCCTCAGCCTCCCCAGTGATGTATATGCCCCCAGCCTCTCTCCTGTGATGTCTGTGACCCAGCCTCCACCTCCCCAGTGACACACATGCCCCCAGCCTCACCTGTGATGTCTATGCCCTATCCTCAGCCTTTCCAGTGACGCATATGCCCTCAGCCCCTCCTGTGATGACTATGCCCTATCCTCAGCCTCCCAAGTGACATATTCCCAGAGCCCCTCCTGTGACATTTATGCCCTTGCCTCAGCCTTCCCAGTTACGTATATGCGCCAAGCCTCTCCTGTGATGTCTATGCCCCAGCCTCAGCCTCCCCTGTGACATATATGCATCCAGCCTCTTTTGTGATGTCTGTGGCCCAGCTTCAGCCTCCCCAGGGACATATATTTCCCCCAGCCTCTCCTGTGATATCTATGGCCCTGCCTCAGTCTCCCCAGTGACATATATTCTCCCAGCCTCTCCTGTAATGTCTATGCCCTATCCTCAGCCTCCTCAGTGATGTATATGCCCCCAGCATCTCTTGTGATATATATGGCCCAACCTCAGCCTCCCCAGTGACATATATTCCCCCAGCCTCGCCTGTGACATTTATGCCCTTGCCTCAGCCTCCCCAGTGACGTATATGCCCCTAGCCTCTCCTGTGATGCCTATGCCCCAACCTCAGCCTCTCCTGTGATGTCTGTGCCTTGGCCTCCCCAGTGCTGTATATGCCCCCAGCTTCTCCTGTGATGCCTATGACCGTAGTAAACCTGGAAAAGCAGTTGAGAAGCAACATCAATATCCCCTAACATCACAGTCACACCAAAGAGAAGAAGCCCCTGTTCAGGGGTGAGTTGATTGTTTGGTCGAATAAAGCTGGGTAATTTTCAAGTTGATAATTTTGTGCAGCCCCAGAAGGATTGTAGAAATTTCCAACTGGCAGAAAAAGGTTCCCCACCCCTGATTTAAAGTATCACTTTTTTTCCTGTCCTTTAAATATTAGTAAGGTACAGTTTATGCCTTAAAGGAAACCTGTCACCTCGTTTTACCCCCCTCTGCTACCACTACCTGTCCCTGCACCTTCCTAGCTGATCCCTAACCATTCCTGTCTCGCCTAAACCTGCACTTTAACACTAGAAGTCCCAGAGAGGGGTCATTAATATTTCTACCTTTGGAACCCAGAGCCTTGTCGAATGACCTGAAGGATTTTAGGCCACATTTACAAATGAAAGGATGCTAATTGGAGCCATCAGAGCTGTCAGTTTGGACTAAGGGTCATTTGACCCTCTTTCGGGACTTCAGGGGAAGCTCGAAATTTCTGGGACTTCTAGTGTTAAAGATTAAGAAAATTACTTGTATGCGTACATGTAGTCTGCTTCTGGAGACTGGAAAGGAGGGTCCCGGGACTCCATTTTCACCTCTTCGCTTGCTTTCTGCACGCCCCGTTGGGCGTCGTCATTCGTTCTTTCGTTAAATTTGCCACCTCATTTTATACTGTGTAGAGCGGGGCCGGAACGTCGCATCCGGCCTGGTGCATTGTGGGGCTGATCACTTGGTATGGCTTGGCTCCGGCGCGTGCGCATATTGAAGCCGAGCCGTTGACGTCATAGGCCCATAATGCATCGGGCCAGATGTGACGTTTTGGCCGGCGCTTCACAGTATAAAATGAGGCGGGAAATCTTAAAAAGAGGAGGAATGAAAAATGAATGGTGACATCCAGCCGGGCGTGCAGAAAGCAAGTGAAGAGTGGAGAATGGAGACTGGGGACCCACCTCTTCAGTCTCCAGAAGCAGACTACATGTACATATATAACTCATTTTCTTAATATTTACAGTGCAGGTTTAGGTGAGACAGGGATGATTAGGGATCAGCTAGGAAGGTCCAGGGACAGGTAGTGATAGAGAGGGGTAAAACAAGGTGACAGGCTCCCTTTAAAATACTGCGTCTGTCTTCTGCTGTTTCCAGCACTGCTCTGGTCCTCTTCTGTAACACATAATAATAATAATCTTTATTTAACACATGACCCCACTTGTGACCTGTTGGCTCACACACCGTGCAGATCGGAAGTCACTTTCTCAGTATGTCTATGAGAAGGGCTGTCTGATCCACAGGCGTTATGTATTAGTCACTAGCTACATGATGTCAGCCAGGCGGCCAACGATCTTGTCTATATGTACCGAGCACATAGCATAATTTTGTGATTCAGTAAATATATATTGCTGGCCCCTGCTGATTGAAAGCAGTGATACTGAAGAAACACATAGGGATATGTCATCATTCCCCTCTCGGAGACCAGTCAGACATAGGTGTCTCCAGAGGCTTCCCGCTCACTGCACTGGAGTAACAGGACTCTTTCTGTGTGCGGGTACAGGGAGCGACCCATCAGTCCAGGGCACTGAGTGAGGACAGGCACTCGCCTTTTTCAATAATTTCCCATGTGGTTCAATCCTCAGTAGCTATTAAAGTATGTTTTTTATTTTTTTCTGAAATGCCGCTGCATATCAGAGTCACACATGCATGGCTGAAATTGTGTAGCCAGTGTCTGATACGTGCTACACATGGATCGGGTAGCATCTATTAGTTATCAGGTTTCCAAAATTAAGAAAAGAAGTATCAATCCTCAGTGTAAGTCAACAAAAGAGGGCTGAGGTCACATAACACAGATGGGGCAGGAGCAATGCTGGAAATGGCTGAAGACAGTGTCCAGTATTTTAATACATGCACCGTACACACATTACAGATAGGGAAAGGGAACCCATTATCATGATTTATTATGTTAAAGTAACGATATGACCATAATGGGGCTGTTATATTGATTTAATAGATACCTGTAGTGCACAAATCCACAGCCTGGTTCTTGTTGAAAGGGAACGTGTCGTTTATGCCCCCCCAACCTATCTCTCTACCTGTAGCTTCATACTACTATTCTAATCATCCCCGTCTAAGCTAATAGTGTCATGTTAAAGTTGAAAAAATGCATTTATTCACTTACATTTTCTAATGTTAATGAGCTTGAGACTGGCATTCCTATGGTATCCATCCCTGCCATTATTCCGTAATTATCAAGCCCCTGTGGGTGTGATAACCTAATTTACAAGCACTTCCCCTTCTTGGTAGATTCTAACATGTATGTACTGCTTCCAGGTATGACACGCCCGGCCACATCTATTTCCTGCACATTGTGGGTGAGTATTGGGTGTACTTATCCAGCTCCAGATCATGTAGAACAAAAGCAGGGATGGATACCATAGGAATGCCCTTCAGAACAATCTCAAGCTCATTAACATTAGAAAATGTAAGTGTGTAAATGCATTTTTTTCCACTTTAACACTACACTACAGTAATAGCTCAGACTGGGATGCTTAGAATAGTACTATGAAGCTGCAGGTACAGATAGTGCTAGCTAGCTAGGGGGCATAAACTAGCTGACAGGTTCTCTTTAATTCATTATAGAAGTTAATGTGCAATATTTTTTTTGTACAACAGGGCGTGATTGTGGGTTGAGGCTGTGGGTAAGGTCGTCTGCTCTGCAGCAGTCTCTCTGCATTTGTATGAGCCTGGTTTAAAAAAAATTGTGCAAGAACAGTCAGCAGCAAGAGTAATGGTGGGTTTACACGCCACGATATCGTTTCGATATCGCAACTCAATGGCGCGGGAGCGCGCAATTAGTGCACGTTTCACCCGCATCGCATTGCCTGTTTAGACGCTGCGATATCGTAATACAACGTCCGTGCGATGTCTCCGCCTCCCAATCCAGGATCGCATAGTTAACATGGGAGTGAATGGGTGACGTATCAAATCGCATCGTAATTGGGTGTTTACACAGCACGATCTGGCTTCAATCGCTATGCAATATCGGGGCATTGAATAGCACGCTCATTCGATCCCCGATATCGCATTGACATCGTTCCTGCATCGCATTGGACGTTCACACCATACAACGCAGGCACGATATCGGGTCCAACGATTGAACCACGTGACTTTTGATTGAAATTGTACTGCGATATCGCGACGTGTAAACCCGCCATAACACTTGTGCACAGTCATCTACGAAAGATCTGCAGCAAAATGGCACAGCGGGTGGCGCATGCGCACACTGACATCCAAAGGTCTTCAGCAAAATGGTGCCATTGTGGCGCATGCGCAGATTAACATCTCGGCTAAACATAGAGCCAAGGTCTGAATCCGTGTATCCATGTACCCATCTTTCCTGCTCCACTGATCCTCTGCTGTTAATGCTAAATCAGTAACGTCTTTGAGGACAGTGAAGTCTGCAAGACAGGGGTGAGAGGAAAAAAGAAGGGGGGCGCAGATCTAAGTGTAGAAATATAATTATATTTAGCAGAATTAGGATTTCTCCTCACCTTTTTGGTGTCTTGTTGTTCAGCATGTAACCCTGTATTAGGGTAGTGGAGTAATGGTCTGGATCCTCTGGCTTGCAGCTCAAAACAGGTGAAATGAACCACCTTGCAGGAGATTCATCAAGGAGTGTAGAGAAGGATTTTCCAGTTTGTCAAGGAGCGCTTCCAGATGGTTCATTGATTACTCCGATTATTTCAAAGAAATTCTGATTTATTATATATACAAATACAACGCGTTTCGGCTATACATAAAATTAGCCTTCATCAGGTTACCTGATGAAGGCTAATTTTATGTATAGCCGAAACGCGTTGTATTTGTATATATAATAAATCAGAATTTCTTTGAAATAATCGGAGTAATCAATGAACCATCTGGAAGCGCTCCTTGACAAACTGGAAAATCCTTCTCTACACTGCTGTTAATGCTGCAATGTATCTGTGGTATACACAATATTCCATTCTATTAACGCATGTAACTTCTACTTCCACTGTTCTTCCCCCATACCTCCATAAACTCTTTGTTTAAACTGCATGGGAGATTCCATTTGGTGATACCTTGAACGTAGGTGGACTAATGAAGTCCAGTCCCCTTCCCTAGGCCCTCAGCTGATTCCAGTTGTATGAGAATATCTTACAAGCAACAAGTCTGCTCTTAGGGCCGCTTTACACACACCAACTTCTGTGACCAACTTCTGAACAGATCTCTGGTTGCAGTGAAATCATGGACACATTGCTCCATTTTGTGGCTGTGTACAAATGGAGCAATGTGTCCATGATTTCACTGCAACCAGGGATCTGTTCAGAAGTTGGTGTGTGTAAAGCGGCCCTTAGACTTGTCTGCTCTGGGCCTCATCGAAGTGCCTCATATAGGTGTCATGAGATGAATCAGACTAGAATTTGACCAGAAGGTATTAGAACACCGCTTGATGTGATGATCTTTTTCTGCTGAGCTGAACCTCTCCCCTTATCTCAACCCCACTCATGGTATAATATTTACATTCACTGTGAACTCTTTGTCATCTGTTTGCATTATATTCAACACTCACCAGTATGCTTGTCTATTTCTTTATTTGTAAACTTGACCTGATGGGGAAGATGCAATCACACGTGTCATTTTACATGAACTGTCCTCATTGCTAAGTGTCGCAGCTAGTTCAGTGGCAGTCAGTCAGGGCAGGAGTCAGGTAACCAACACTCTTACATTCTCTTTTTTTAATTATAAATACAAAAAAGGGGGTTGGGGGAACAAGAGGCGCAATAGTGCCCTTATCACTTAGACACTAGATCTGCAAGCTGGTGAGCAACAGGAGTCCACTCACCTGGTCCAGTTGTGACACCCACAACTGGTTTGAAGACGTGTTAGGAATAATATCCTGATGGCTGCTGCTGGACCTTCACCAAACCACTCAGGCGTGGACGAGCATCAAGTTACTTGGGAAAAGGTGTATAGCGATCCGCGCTGCCAGACTGACTCACATCAAAGAAGACGCTTGGAAATGAAGTGTTGATCAAATCCTCCTTTTATTCACCGACGCGTTTCGGTGCCCACCCGGCACCTTCATCAGGGTAAACGGATCCCTACCTTTCTCCATAATGACTGGACCATCATTGTAAATAAACACCTGTATTTTGTAGATTGTAAGCTCTCATTAGCAGGGTCAACTTTTTTTTTTTCCTTGTTTTAACTATTGTATTGTATTTTTTATAATTGTTACTTATGACTACATGTCCCTCTGAAGCACTGCAGAATATGTTGGCGCTGTAGAAATGAAGATTATTATCTGCACATTTGTTGGTATTGCTTTGCTAAAAACCTTCAGTTGTCAGTGTGTGCATGCAAAAAATGAAAAAAGAAAAGAAAGGCCCGTAAAAGTGCGGAAGGGCAAAAGACCCTGCCCGCTGTCCCGGCCCCGCGCACGAAAACCTCTATAATCAGTTAATCATGAACCAGGCTGCTGATTTCTGCACTACAGGTGTCTATTAAATCAGTGTAACAGCCCCATTATGGCCAAATCTTTACTTTAACACGTAAAATCGTGATGACAGGTTCTCTTTAACTGATAGTAAAAGTGAAAAATTCTTGCTGTATAGTGAATTTAACTTACTTCCTAATTCTTCCTAATGAACAAAGACCCAGGATCATGGGAAATTAAGTGCTTCCAATGTCTTGTCCTGTACAGGATCCTCAGAGTGCCGGCTGCATATTCTCCACTAGATCCCGGCGCTCCGTCATCCTTCACTTCTTCATTAATTCAGCGGTGTAAGATTCGGTATATTCTGGTGGAGGAAGACAAATTAGAGGTAAGAAAGATAAATAAGGAACTTTGCAAATACCATGTCTTCCTTATTCTGTGATGGTCGTGTGCTGCACAGCGACATTTTCTCCAGAGCTGAATGCAAACTTCTGCTTCATGTTCCGGTGTGTTACCGTACGTCTTACTCATTCTGGACAGATGTGTGACTGCTGCAGGGACCAGTGTCACTGCTGCGGCCGGTAACTGGCTGTAGCAGTCACATCACTATCTGGACAACACATGAAACATATAGCTGGTGTCTGTACGTCCTCTTCTGGATGGACAGAGACGTGACCCCTGCAGGCAATCACAGTGATTGGCATCAACGGTTAAATGCCTGTGTTGACCAAATGTCAACTAAGGAGTGTGGCAGAGGACTTGGCATATATTAGAAAAGTAGTCGAGGTGGTCAGTGCTGTGGGTGAACTTATACTACCTTTTAAATAGATTTCTAGAGTTTTTTTAAAAAATAATCAGGGTAGGACATTCCCTGCAATACCAGATACAGTACCTAGGCTTGAAGGGGGCCTTTTTTTCATTAAAGTGGTATTCTCAACCTTAGAAATTATCCCCTATCTGTAGGGTAGGAGATAACTTCCCGATTACTGGGTGCCCAACCAGTAAGATCATCACCAGTAAGATCTGAGACATTGTGTGAATAAGCGGAGATCGCTCATGCACGCTGTCGCTTCATTGCTTCTTTCATGAGTGCCAAAAGTAAGAGGTGGATTCATCAAAACTGCATTACTCCAGTGTAATGGATCATATTCACATTATAAAGTTGTAGGACAAACAATCATATATCTAACAGTTTCTACTCGTGTCTCTCCCACACACGGGATAACAGTTCCTGTGTTCTCTGGGCCAAAGTTACTGCCAAACACCGCGCTTCATATCTGTTGTCTAGTCAGCGTAGGGTCAAACTTTTATGAACATAAATTGGCAAAAGCAACAAGAGGTACCGCAACTAATGGATAACACTTAAAATATAACTTTTAATCGTAATTATTAAACCAAAAGAAAGGAAAGTCTCGATACATTAAAATTAGGTAGTTTGCAGGGTGAATTATCAAATCTACTAGATGGGGGCCCGATATGATAGCATCAGGAGGGCGGTGATGTCATGATGGGGTCGGGCTCTGTGGCACCTGGGGTAGTGGTTGTCCCCCCCCTCCGTGCGTTCCCCATCCTGTGTGCTGTCTTCCCCACCCTGTGTGCTGTCTTCCCCACCCTGTGTGCTGTCTTCCCCACCCTGTGTGCTGGCTTCCCCACCCTGTGTGCTGTCTCTGCCCTCTTTGTGCCCTCCTGTATGTTGTACACCTCTCTGTGGTGTACAAAGATAGCAGCGTAATTATGCATGCGCTCACCAGGTCACGCCATCTTTACATACCCAGGTGTCTGAAGATGGTGGCCACATGAGTAAGTGCGCATGCAGTAGGAAGATGGGAGAAAGTACCACAAAGTCAACTATTACTGCAGCCCTCAACCAGTTGGGCCTTCATGGCAGAGTGGCCCGACGCAAGGCCGGCGTCAGCACCCGGCATACCCGGGCAAATGCCAGGGCCCTGAACAGCTGAGGGGGCCCACTGGCCATCAGGGACAGGGAGCTCTGACAGCCAGGGGCCCATTAGGGACAGACAGCCCTGTGAACAAGGGGATCATCAGGCAGACTCCGCAAGGAGCTGAGTGTTCCACTGAGCTCCCAGTGCACATGGCTAATTTGCATGCGATGGTAGTGGCAGCATCATGCTATGTGGGTGTTTTTCAGCTGCAGGGACAGGACGACTGGTTGCATATGAAGGTAACATGAATGCGGTCAAGTACAGAGATATCCTGGATGAAAACCTCTTCCAGAGTGCTAAGGACTTCAGACTTGGCCGAAGGTTCACCATCCAACAAGACAATGACCCTAAGCACACAGCTAAAATAACAAAGGAGTGGCTTCAGAACAACTCTGTGGCCATTCTTGACTGGCCCAGCCAGAGGCCTGACCTAAAGCCAACTGAGCATCTCTGGAGAGATCTGAAAATGGCTGTCCACAAACATTCACCATCCAACCTGATGGAACTGGAGAGGATCTGCAAGGAAGAATGACGGAGGATCCCCAAATCCGGGGGGGGGGGGGACACTGAGTCATTCCAAGAAGACTCATGGCTGTACTAGCTAAAAAGGAGCTTCTACTCAACACTGAGCAAAGGGTCTGAATACTTATGACCATGTGATATTTCAGTTTTTCTTTTTTAATAAATTTGCATAAATTTCAACATTTGTGTTCTTTCAGTGAAGATGGGGTGCGGAGTGCACATTAATGAGGAAAAAATGAACTTTTTTGAATTTAACAAATGGCTGCAATGAAACTAAGAGTGAAAGGAGTCTGAATACTTTCTGTACCCACCGTGTATCATATTCTCTGTATTCTCCACTCATTTCTATCCATGCCCTGCATCTGTATTATTAAAATGATTCAGATGTTAGGCTCGTATAGGGAAAAGATGAGAATATGATACACTGCATGTATCTATTGTCTGCAGCCATACTTAATCTGGACTCAAATCGCCTCTATACACCTTCTCATATAGACTAAATAATCTTTAAATAATTATAGATTTGATAATTCGTTCTGCAAACTGCTTAATTTTAATATGTTGAGGGTCTCAGTTCAATCACAAGTCCATCAGCCACTCCTAATTATTATATTTTTAGGCATTTACGCACGTTTGCGTTTTCGCAAGTAAATGATATGGACACCAGAGCCGTCTCAAGCCTTACTCATGGCTACGCCGTATGAGATCAAACACACTGCGCAGGCGTTTATTGAAACACACATTTTTTTGTACAGAAAGCAAGAGGCGTGTTAGAATTCTGGAACTTTCTACAAAATAATCATCTCCTAATTGGTCAATCCTTATCAAGTTATTTTAATCCTAAATTCCTTTCTTAATAGACTGCATGGAGCGTGGGCGCCATCTAGTGTATAACAGACAACATAACATTTCAAATTAAAATATATAAAAAGAGAGAAGAGTTGTGATATTTCTTTTAACCCTATAAATCCCATTCCTTATCAAATATATAGGGTCTTAACTTCTTTTAGGTTTAATAATTACAATTATAAGTTATAGAGTTAGTGTCAGACTCCTTCGGCATTGACACTTCTCAGCTCTGAACAAAAATTAACATGTTGGATCCTTCACTTCCCCAATGAGATCTGCTGGGAGTCTCCGTACACATTAGATGGTGGGCAATCCAGCAAAAATCATTGGGTTTGGCTTATGGAGGGTAGTTATGGAAGTCTGGCCTGATATTTCTCTGGGTGACTCTGCCTTATCTCCAAACTACCGCCAGGCTGATCAGCACATCTGGTATTGTGGGGCACTACATGGTGTCCGGGCTCTGATTCTGGGAACCCCATAGTGTCCATTATGAGCAGCTGTTATACATTTGAGTACCATGAGAGCCCGCGGCCTCCATTTGTCATCTATCCCTGTAAGTACGTCAGTTATTGTTTGTGGTCTCTCCTATCGTAGGTTTTTAAGCTCTTCCCCGGCTGGATCATTAAGGATTCATCCGCAGTGCACCATCTTCACGTCACACTTTTTGAAGCCGTTAAAAGTGATGAAAGAGTTGACACAGAAGCCAAAAAAGAAGCTGAACACATTCCTGATGGTGGGGACTGTGCTGGGAGCTCCCAGAATGAAGAGTACATTGACATTCGGGACCGGAAATGCTTGGCTTATGCTCTCCACACTTCAGGGACAACTGGCACCCCGAAAATAGTCAGCGTGCCACACTGCTGCATCCTACCCAATATTCTGCACCTCAGGTAAGAGATCAGGGAGAAATCTCAGTTTTGTTCTAGTGCGGACAGAACTTTTTGGTTGTGATGAATTATTAATGAGTTGGAGAATCTTTTTGGCAATATGACTCCACCAGGAGTGACCCCACCGGATCGCTGCTGTTTATGGAGCCGCAGGTCACTGTACTGCTGATGATGATGTACCAGGAATAGGCAGGGAAAGGTGAGCTCTCAGTCATTCTCTTTCTTTTCCCTGGTGGACACCGGTAATAATTGGATAGTTCAGGAACGGGATGCAGGTGTATGTTCAAGCTTTTGGTTTAGTTTTCCCATGCTTCACGATTTTCATTTTTCTCCTTCGCCTCATTGGGGGACACAGACCGTGGGTGTTATGCTGCTGTCCACTAGGAGGCGACACTAGGCAGAATCTGAAAAAGATTAACCGTGGCTCCTCCTCTGCAGCATACACCCCTGGACAGGCACTGTCCTGACCAGTTTTTGCTTAGTGTCTAGGAGGCACACACAGATTTTTTAGTGCTCCTAAAAAATAAGCGTTTTCTTTTTGAAGATTTCTTTTTTATTCAAGAAGAAGAAAAGTGGGTCTCTGATGAGACTCCCGGCATGGTCCCTCCTCGGCCCCCCACTGTTGGGGGCGCCTGGTTGAGGTCGACTATTTCCCTTAACATGCCGCTCCCTCCTCGGCCCCCCACTGTTGGGGACGCCGGGTTGAGGTTGAGACGACGATCCTCCCTCCCCATTTCCCCAACGTTGGGGTTCATGGGTTGAGAGTGAGGCGAAGGACAAGGCACCTGACGGTGGAGCAGCATCCCTCCCTAAATGCCCCTTTGGGGTCCATTTAGGTCGAGACACCCCAGGTAGAGCCTCTGGTGCAGCAGCTTAGATCTGCTACATGCACCCTGGAGTCATCAGCCCTGCTGACAAACTCCTTTTCACTTCGGCTGCGGCGTGCCTGCCGCAGCAATCCAGGGTACACAGCTTGCTGTGTACTCCTGAGGGGTCGGGGGACCAGCACTGGGGGCAGCCAGCACTGGCAGGGACACAGCTTGCCTGTGTCCCTGCAGCAGCCAGCACTAAGGGCTGCATTTATGGTGGAGCAGAGGACCCAGCACTCTGGGTCCTCTGCAGGGGCCCGCACTAACCCACCGCTGCCTGCCCCGGGGGTCCGGTGGGGTCCAGACCAGTTCCGGACCCCCTCACGGACTTCCGCGCCGCTCTGGAGCCTCTTCCCGGCCGCACAGAGCTAATTTAGGCCGCGGCTTCGGCCTACGCCGAGGCCGCCGCCTTCGGCACGCCCCCCGGCCCGCCCCCCGGATGACGAGGATGACGCGGCCAGCGTCATAGCAGGGGGCGGACCGCGTCTCCGGAGCGCGCCCTCTGTGCAGAATCGCGCGGTTTTGCAGCGCTCCGCCCCCCTCCTTCCTCCTCTCTCCACATCCCGGACGCCATTACATGCCTCGTGGTGGAGGCAGAGCGGCACCAGCAGCAGCACAGCAGCTGCACAGTCTCTGGGGGGCACAGACAGACAAACGCTGGACACTGGTGGCACACAGGTGGTGGTAAGTTGCCAGCAGAGGTCTTCTATCTCCTCTGCTGGAACTCTTCTCTCCAGGGCACCCCTGCACAGCACTATTCTCTCCAGGGCACCCCTGCACAGCACTATTCTCTCCAGGGCACCCCTGTGCAGCACTATTCTCTCCAGGGCACCCCTGCACAGGCTCCTGTATATACCACTATGCCGGGCTCAAGGAACAAGAAGACTAGGGCCCACACAGCCTACTATTCCTTATGCACAGCATGTCAGAAGCCTCTACCCAGTAGACATACGTCCCAGCACTGTCGGGACTGCGCCCAGACTACGGGGCCGGTGTCCTCAGCCGTTACGGATGCGTCATCTGCCATGCCGGAATGGGCCACTTTTTTGTCCCAATCCATCTCACAATCCATGGCACAATCCATGGACAGGCTGTCCTCTACATTGCTTTCAGCTATGCAGAGTCACGCTTCACCCCAGACCGCTGCTCAACAAAGCAGACACTCAGAACGCGGCCGCACTGAACTAAGATCCACCTCTAGGGCAGGACGGAAACGACCACATAGGTCAGGCTCTCCGGGACCTGCACGGTCTCCAGGGCCTACTCATACTTCACGGTCATCTCCAAGGGAGAGTCGCCGTGCCTCCAGGTCGCCAGAACCGTCCCCTGATAGGGAGGGTCACAGAAGGTCCAGGTCACCCCCTCCTAGAGAAGAGCGCAATGATGCGCAGGAGTCCGAGGGACTCTGCGACTCCAGCTCAGATCTGGATCCAGATGAGTCACTGGACCTAACCCAGCCAGACACTGATGTATTGGTTGAGGACGTAATCACCTCCATCAACCAGGTGCTGAAGATATCTGAACCTCCGCCAGATGCCCCAGAGCACGAGATCGCTTTCCAGAGGACTAAGAGGCCCCCGAAATATTTCTCCGATCACCCCGAGTTCAGGGCGATTCTCAAAAACCATCGCTCACACCCAGAGAAGAGATTCGGCAACCGTAAGGTACTGGAGAGGCGTTACCCCTTCTTGCAAGAGGTAACACAGACCTGGGCAGATACGCCTGAAGTGGACCCTCCGGTGTCCAGACTCGCAACACAGACGCTTCTTTCCCTGGCTGATAGCTCCTCCATAAAGGATGCGACGGACCGTCAGGTGGAACACATGGCCCGATCAATTTTCGAGGCCACAGGGTCCTCCCTGGCCCCGACATTTGCTATTGTGTGGGCAGCAAAGGCTATCATGGCCTGGACAACCAACTTACATGCTGGTCTCCGTTCAGTTAACTCCGAGCTCGCTGACCAGGCGGTGCAAGCGTCAGTCGTGGCTGACTATATTTTACACGCAGCTATCGATTCCGCAAATTGTGCGGCAGTGGCTGCGTCAAACGCCATCATCATCAGGCGTGCTCTCTGGTTGCGGGACTGGAAGGCGGATGCAGTCTCAAAGAAGTCGCTTACCCACCTTCCATTTTTCAGCGGACGTCTCTTTGGTGAAGAACTTGATAAATTAATATCCAATGCCACAGGAGGGAAGAGTACTTCCCTACCTCAACAAAAACCGAAACGCACCTATAACCGCCGTAACCAGACACAGTTCCGTTCCTTTCGGAACTCGTCCGGCTGGTCCGTTTCCCGCCCAGTGCAGACCCGTAGTCGTTCGCCGCGCAGGGAAGGTCCGAGGACTTCGCAAAGGACGAACAAACCCTGGCAGTCTAGATCTGGCCAAGGCAAGTCCAAAGGACCCAAATCCCACAAATTCTCATCCTCATGACTCCTTATTTCCGGACGACGCCCCGCCAGTGGGCGGACGACTTTCCCACTTTCGTCAAGTTTGGCTACCTATTATAAAAGACAGGTGGATCAGGGAACTGGTGTCGTCGGGTTACAAGATAGAGTTCATCTCCATCCCACCAAATCGATTCTTTCTTTCCGTACCTCCGAGGCTACCGTCCAAGGCTCGCGCCTTCTCCAAGGCGGTCAGGTCACTTATCCAAGCCGGAGTGATCGTTCCGGTCCCACGGACCGAACGTTTTCAGGGGTTCTACTCCAACCTGTTCGTGGTCCCCAAAAAAGGGGGCAGTGTAAGACCTATTCTAGATCTCAAACAGCTAAACAAGTACGTGAGGGTACGACAATTTCGCATGGAGTCTCTCCGATCCATCATATCATCCATGGAAGAAGGAGAATTTCTCGCCTCCATAGATATTCAGGATGCTTACCTGCATATTCCTATCGCCCCTGCCCACCAAAGGTTCCTCAGATTCGCAATCGGTCAGGCTCATTATCAGTTTGTGGCTCTCCCATTTGGACTCGCCACGGCTCCCAGAGTCTTTACCAAAGTCATGGCGGCTGCCATGACTATATTACACTCCAGAGGCGTAGTCGTCATCCCATACTTGGACGATCTACTTATCAAGGCTCCCACCTTCAAGGACTGCGAACTCAGTGTCACCATCACGGTAGACACACTAAGTCGCCTGGGCTGGTTGGTCAACCTAAAAAAGTCGTCCCCAATCCCAAGTCAGTCCCTCATTTTTCTGGGCATGGAATTTCACACTTCCAGGGGGCTGGTGCTCCTCCCCAAGGAGAAGGCACATGCTATCCAGATGGGAGTTCGCGCCCTTCTTCACCCAGCACCTCGATCCCTTCGTTTTGCCATGCGAGTTCTGGGCAGGATGGTTGCCTCGATAGAAGCGGTCCCCTTTGCCCAGCTTCACCTTCGGCCTCTCCAATTGGCCATACTCAAGTCCTGGGACAAGAGTCCTTTTTCCCTGGACAGGATGTTCCGCATATCCTCGACAGTCAAGCAATCCCTGCACTGGTGGCTCCGTCCAGTATCTCTCTCCAAGGGGAGATCGTTCATCCCAGGCCACTGGAAGATTCTGACAACCGATGCCAGTCTCACAGGATGGGGCGCGGTGTACCGACACCACAGAGCGCAGGGGAAGTGGTCTCCATTGGAAGCCACCATGCCCATCAACGTCCTGGAGATTCGAGCCATCTTCCTGGCACTACGGGCTTTCCAACGTCTCCTAGTGAACTCTCACGTCCGGATACAATCCGACAATGCCACGGCCGTGGCTTATGTAAATCACCAGGGCGGAACCCGCAGTGTCCAAGCGATGCGGGAGGTATCGCACATCCTGCAATGGGCGGAATCCACGGGATCGACCCTGTCCGCCGTACACATCCCAGGAGTAGACAACTGGGAAGCAGACTTTCTCAGTCGCCAAGGCATAGACTCAGGAGAGTGGTCCCTGCATCCCGAGGTTTTTCGGCAAATTTGTCATCGCTGGGGGATCTCCGGACGTGGATCTGATGGCATCACATCTCAATGCCAAGGTTCCCAACTTCATGGCCAGATCACACGACCCCCGGTCTCTCGGAGCGGATGCCCTAGTTCAGGACTGGACTCAATTTCAACTCCTGTACATCTTCCCACCTCTGCCTCTAATCCCCAGAGTAGTGCGCAAAATCAAACAGGAAGGGATTCCGGTCATCCTTATCGCCCCAGACTGGCCCAGACGCGCGTGGTATGCCGACGTCGTCCAACTCACGGCAGACGCCCCCTGGCGCCTCCCAGATCGGCCAGACCTCCTATCTCAGGGTCCGTTCTGCCACCAGAATTCACAGGCCTTGAATTTGACGGCGTGGCCCTTGAAACCTGGATTCTAACTCAAGCAGGGCTCTCACAGGATGTGATTCGCACTATGATCAGTGCGAGGAAACCTGCCTCTGCCAAAATTTACTATCGCACCTGGAAAGCCTTTTTTGCCTGTGGTGCATCTCATGATCAGAATCCGCTTCCCTACTCGCTGCCTAGATCTTGGCTGCCTAGAATTCTTGGCTTCCTACAATCAGGTCTGGAGGCCAGACTGTCCCTGGGCTCTCTTAAGAGCCAGGTCTCGGCCCTCTCCGTTCTTTTCCAGCGGAGACTGGCCTTAAAACCTCAAATCAAAACTTTCCTTCAAGGGGTTTCCCGTTTGGTTCCCCCCTACAGACGACCGCTGGATGCGTGGGATCTAAACTTGGTGCTGACGGCATTGCAAGAACCGCCTTTTGAGCCTCTCAAAGAGATTCCTCTCCGCCTTCTATCCCAGAAGGTGGTGTTTCTAGTGGCTATCACCTCCCTTCGGAGGGTGTCCGAGCTCACAGCACTCTCATGCAGGCCTCCATTCCTAGCCTTTCACCAGGATAAGGTAGTTCTCCGTATATTCCTTCTTTTCTTCCGAAGGTGGTTTCATCGTTCCACATCAATGAGGAACTATCTTTACCGTCCCTTTGTCCTGCTCCGGTTCATAGATTTGAGAAGGCTCTGCATACGCTGGACCTTGTAAGGGCTTTGCGCATTTATGTCTCTAGAACAGCCCCCTTTAGGAAGTCGGACTCTCTTTTCCTTCTTCCTGAAGGCAGCCGCAAGGGCTTCTCAGCCTCAAAGGCCACGCTTGCCAGATGGATCAGAGCCACAATTCAGGATGCCTACAGGCTAAAAAACTCGCCTCTTCCGGCCGGTATCAGAGCGCATTCTACCCGTGCGGTGGGGGCATCCTGGGCTATTCGGCATCAGGCTTCTGCCCAACAAGTGTGTAAAGCAGCCACCTGGACTAGCTTGCACACATTCACCAAACATTACATGGTCCATACCCAGTCTTCTGCGGATGCGAGCCTGGGTAGACGCGTCCTGCAGGCGGCAGTTGCCCACCTGTAGGATACTATCTTATATAACACTCGTTCCATTGCTTTTCCCACCCAGGGACTGCTTTGGGACGTCCCACGGTCTGTGTCCCCCAATGAGGCGAAGGAGAAAAGGAGATTTTTGTGTACTCACCGTAAAATCCTTTTCTCTTAGCCTCTAATTGGGGGACACAGCTCCCTCCCTGTTGGCCGTTGCGGCCCGTTTTTTGAGTTTTCTTGTTGTTTGAACTCGTGCATAGTTGCCTTCTTGCAGGCATGGTTTTTTGGATGTTATCACTGGTATGTAAATCCTCCTACTGCTTTAGCACAAACTGGTCGGGACAGTGCCTGTCCAGGGGTGTATGCTGCAGAGGAGGAGCCACGGTTAATCTTTTTCAGATTCTGCCTAGTGTCGCCTCCTAGTGGACAGCAGCATAACACCCACGGTCTGTGTCCCCCAATTAGAGGCTAAGAGAAAAGGATTTTACGGTGAGTACACAAAAATCTCCTTTTTGTCATTTTCTGACGATTCCTCACGTTGGAACAAATGGTGATAGATGAATTGTCAGCCGTGTATGACGGGCTCATTGGAAAGGAACATTTAATCTCCTCGTCGTGATGTACTCTGATATTTAATACATCTGAAGCCAAATATCTGGGGGCGAGTTTCTTAGCAACTAGATTGTCTCTTCTTGGCAGAATGTTCTAAACTGCGGCTGTGGATTCTGGCATTGCTTAATCTTTTTTACTTTGCTTTTCAAATCGTATAGACATTACAGAAATATTCTAACTTTGGTATTCATGTATTTTCCAGATCCATCTTTAATGTCTCTCCAGATGATATTGTGTTTCTGTCGTCACCTCTGACCTTCGACCCTTCAGTTATTGAGATGTTTGTGGCCCTATCTTCTGGGGCCTGTCTGCTGGTTTTGCCAGACCCCCTTAAAATGATGCCTCAGAGGTTGTGCAGGGTGTTGTTTCACCAGCATAAAGTGACTGTACTACAGGTAGGTGCCGAAGGTTTTCAAGGGCAAAATCCTGAGTAAATCCATTTATAACACGACCACTTACCCGGTGTCCTTCCTTCCATGTTACTCACAGGAGCTTATGCAGATATGCAGTTTATTATTTGATCCTTGAAGACCCTTTGTAGTAAAAAATGTACCGTAATTTCTCTATTGCTTCATTGGGAGACACAGAAGACCATGGGTATATGCTGCTGCCACTAGGAGATAAACCCTTTTAAAGAAATTGTCCACTACTTGGACAAGCCCTTGTCAATTATCACATTCCCCCATGTAAATTAATAACTGGCTATTCTCTCTTCCGGGGTGGGTTGGAGGTTGGTCTTCCAGCACAACTGTGCCTTGTCTCCCAGGGCAAATGGTCTTGTGAGTTCTGACCCAACCTGTGGCTGCTTCACTCTCACGTTTTTGGCCGAAACTGACTTCCAGAAGGGAGAGCTGTGGTGGCTGATGTCTGGCTCCCTCTTCCGGATGCGAGTTACTATCTGAAGGAGGTGAGTGAAGCAGTTGCTGATTAGCTACAGGGTACACGTGACATAACATCCAACATGCCCAGGAGACAAGGCGTCAGCATTACTAAAACAGTGCCCACACCAGAGGAGGGTATAGCGGCTATTATTTTACATGGGGGAAATGTATTGATTGAGAAATGGTGGCCCCGAGCAGCGACACCCCCTTCAATACAGGTTACATGTAGCGAATGCCATGTTTTATGCTCCTTAATGTCTGACCTCTTGGATTCCCTCCAGTAGTGAAAACGAAGGGGAATTTTTTTTTTCTTCTGATCTTTGCAGAATTTTTCTGCCCATTTGTAGTGAGTAGCACCAGCCCAAAATGCACTTATATCGGTCAGCTGGCAGTCAGTCTGGAGCGTCTGTGACCACCTTAAGAAACCCCATAAAAATCCAGCAAATCCTCCATTCTGGCCATACAGATTGGATAGGTATTGGCTAAGTTATTCTGACTCCTCCAGATGCTGAGCTGGGTATAAATATTTCTTCCTATAGACAGAGGGTGATCATCTGTGGTTTCATCCACCAGAAATGGATCCAGGTCTCAGGATGGGTATCGTGAAGCTAGAGGGGGTTTTTAGATTTGGAACTTAATTAAAAAAAATTGTGAAATGCAATCAGTTTACATTTTTCTACTTTCAAGAAAGAAAAAAAAAAAACCATTCCCCCCCCTATCCTCTGTAAGGCGGTGATGGACCTATTGTGTGGACACCTTACCCCCCTATGTTCAGATAAAGCAATCTTACTTTAGATGGTATGGTGACAGTTTTAGGATTTTTTTCTTTGTACCTTCATAGTACCTCATATTTGTAATTTCTTTTTTGTATGTTTAGGCAACACCAACGTTCTTGAGAAGGTTTGGTTCACATTCAGTTCGTTCTTCTGTGCTGTCCAGCAAAACCTCCCTTAGAATTTTGGCTCTTGGAGGAGAACAGTTTCCACCAATAAGTGTCTTAAACAGGTGGAGACAACTTGGGAACAGGACTCGTATCTTCAATCTATATGGCATCACCGAAGTATCAAGTTGGGCAACTTATTATGAAGTCCCAGAGACCATGCTAAACTCTCCACCGGGGTACAGTATAATCCTTCAATACTTGTGAGACATCCTGTGCTTTGGGTCATTTGGGAGCAGATGGCTGTGTATGGCATATATGTGGGTCACTTGTCTGGCATCAGTAGGATCTACTGTTAGGTGCTGGTTTGTTTCTTTTCTATTGTATACCACTTATAGGAGTCAGCAATATCTCCTGCAATGTCTGCTGTAAATCTGCATCTTGAGATGATAATTCAACCCTACGTTTTCTTATACACCTCTATCAACTTGTTAAATATCCCCCATCAACCTAGGTGCAACATCCCTGAGGAAAGCAAACCTACAGTGACTGAGAATGTCATGTGGCCAATGGTCCTTTCCAATAGAATTGTACACAGATGGCCAGTCATTCCAGCGATCTGTTCTCCCCACATTCACATGATGGTTTTATCTCCTTAGTTTCTGGTCTTTTGACAGCTGGAGTGAGTTATCCATATCAGTTAGTCTTTTCTAGCTTTTCCTATTTTTTATGTATTCTTTTTCCAAGGTTCAGTGATTCAGTGCCACTGGGCAATTCCCTGTGCGGAACCATGATAGAAGTCCGGGATGATGATGGTCTTCGGGTCAAAGAAGGAGAAGGACAGGTTTTTGTGGGTTAATATTAGCCTGTTTTTATAGACTGCTTTTTATTGTGAGTGACATCTATGTGCGTCTACTTGTAACGTTCCAGAAATCATAGGAAAATACAATAGAACATCTTAGCACAGACACAGTGGTGAGCGGTTCCGAGTAGTAGTGTTGAGTCTGTGTATCCCCAGGACTGCTGTGATAATGAACTGGCTTTTAAAGGGAACATGCCACCTGATTTATGCTGCCCACGGCATATGTGTAATCGGATCGGTTTTCATGCATGACAATCGCGCAATGACTGAGCAAGTTTTGTTTGGGTTTGAACACTCTGAATCCTGTTACCTGCTCCCCTGTTTCTCTCCTTTTCTTATGGCAGACATCATCAGAATACAGTGAGGACGCCCATTACAGGTTGTGTACCCAGTCTTTGTTACTGCCTGTGTTGTACTGATGATGGATTTTGCTGCTGTCCACTTTCAGGGGGGAGACAGCGAGTTTGCTTTTTGGATGATGAGATGATGGTGCCTTATGGAACAATGCGAGCAACTGGGGACTGGGTGACATTGCAAGACGGGGACATGTTCTATTTGGGACGCAAAGATAACCAGATTAAACGTCACGGCAAGAGATTAAACACAGAGTATGTACAGCAGGTATGTAACCGGCACACATTACACGTCAGTTTTCCAGATTTAACCTTTTCCCCCTCAGTCTCTTCTGTTGGGATCTGATCTCATCACTGGTGTCCTTTCCTGATTGTATTTTGGCCATAATAGAGGTTTGTACTGACTGTGGAGGCTTCTCTGGATGTGAGACTCATGCAAACATCTCGCATAGTGTGTTTCTGGCCTTACCATGAGGCACACATTTATAAATTCAGCATGTGCTATACATTGCTCTTGCTTTTTTAATTACGAACGTGTACACACATGCATGATGTAAGTATATCTAAAATCTCACTCACACAAGCTTGTTTTCTTTAGTGCTATTTTGCCAAAGACCCTGAGGCGTTGCATTTTTAATATTGTAATAGGTTTTTTATGGGTTTAATGAATTAAAAAATAAAACAATCCCACAATTTGACAGATCTTATTCTTGATCCGTCATTTTCCCGGATGTGTAAATAAATTTGTGAGACTCTCTGGGTCCAAGTACTGTTTAAAAAAACATTGGCCAGCACCAGGACATTTTACTATAAGTCCCCTATGTCGTCTCACATTCCAGCCTCTGTTGCAGATATGATCACTGTGCTCTGTGCTCCAGACACCATGAAACCCAATGGACCATGTTATAGAGAGAAGGGTTCCCTGCTATTTTAGGGGAAAAAAAAGCATACGGATAGCAGCACAGATGTAATCCGTCTTATTCATGCAGAATATTCTCCATATAACGCATCACTTGACATTTCTATACAAATTTTGTAGACAAAACTGAACTCATCATCTTTCCCCCTCCTCGCGCACCTCCCTTACCTGATCTATCACAATAAATGACATCACACTTTGCCCTGTACCTGAAGTCCGCTGCCTCAGAGTAACCCTTGACTCTGCCTTATCATTCAAACCACACATCCAAGCTCTCGCCACCTTCAGCTTAAAAATATTTCAAGAATCCGTCCCTTCATCAACCCTCAATCTACTAAACTACTGGTGCATTCCCTCATAATCTCCCATCTCGACTACTGCAACCTCCTGCTCTGTGGCTTCCCTATTAACAGTTTTGCACCTCTCCAATCTATCCTTAACTCTTCTGCCCGACTAATCCACCTCTCCTTGCTGCTTCTCCACTTCTCCCCTCTCTAGATCCCTCCACTGGCTCCCAATTCCCCAGCATATCCAATTCAAACTACTAACATTGACTTACAAAGTTGTCCAGAATCTGTCCCTTCCCCCCCCTCCCCATATATCTCTGAACTAATCTCCCGATATCATCCAACTCGTAACCTTCGATCTTCCCAAGACCTCGTTCTTTCCTCCACACTTGTACGTTCCTCATCTAACCGCCTGCAACACTTTGCCCAAGCATCCCCCATCCTCTGGAACTCGGCACCCCAACACGTCCTAATGTCCCCTACACTTGGAACCTTCAAGCGGAACCTGAAAACCCATCTCTTCAGAACAGCCTACAGCCTGTAATGATCACGGTGCCACCTCACCACCACTGGACCCGATGCTCTACCAGCACTGGACCCGGTGCTCCACCAGCACTGGACCGTGCTCACCAGCACTGGACCCGGTGCTCCACCAGCACTGGACCCGGTGCTCCACCAGCACTGGACCCGGTGCTCCACCAGCACTGGACCCGGTGCTCCACCAGCACTGGACCCGGTGCTCCACCAGCACTGGACCCGGTGCTCCACAGCACTGGACCCGTGCTCCACCACCACTGGACCCGGTGCTCCACCACCACTGGACCCGGCGCTCCACCACCACCAATACAGACCCAACCTACTGTCTCCCTCCCCATTGCCCTGTAGAATGTAAGCCCGCAAGGGCAGGGTCCTTTCTCCACTCTCTACCACTCTGTCACTGTTAGTTTGTTCATTGTATTTTTAATTTGTTTGTATGTAACCCTTTATCATGTACACTTATACGGCTAACCCCTTCACAACTTTTATCGTACCTATACTTCATGGTCTAGAAGGGGTCTCTGACCTATGACATATGAGTACGTCATGGCACAGCTCCACCTGAATCTCGGCATAAGTGATAGCCAAGTTCCAGCTGTCACAACCAAGGACAGTCACTGCACCGCTCATGGCTCAACCCCCTAAATGCAGCAATCAATAGCAATCGTAGAATTCTGGAGGATGGGAGAGGGAATATCTCCCT
Source organism: Allobates femoralis (assembly GCA_033576535.1). Lineage (NCBI taxonomy): Eukaryota > Metazoa > Chordata > Amphibia > Anura > Aromobatidae > Allobates > Allobates femoralis. The sequence goes on along the minus strand of JARQOC010000003.1, from coordinate 116,186,044 downwards.
CTTCCACCTGAGTGGGACTCCCCAACTTGATTTTGCCATGGCAACCTGAGGTCAAACAATGATCCCCAGGCTACGGTGACCTGTTAGACCAGGGGTCCCCAACCACCGGGCCGCAGACTGGGACCGGGCTGCAGAGGTCTGCGTGCCGGTTCGCGCTGCTGCACACCAGCACTACATACAGTGTGCTCTGTGGCGGTTCAGAGTGGCAGCTCGCGGAGTGATTTCACCGCCCCCCCTTACCTGCAGCATTACGTCCCCTCCTTGTTCTTTTCCTCAGCTGTGTGAATAGAAGTACATGAGAAGTCATCGGCGAATCACAGTGCAGCAGCCGGGCCAATCACGTACTTCTATGCACACAGCTGAAGAAAAGAACAGAGGGGCGACGTAAGTCTGCAGGTGCAGCGCGGACCGGTGACCAAACCATGTGTATGTGTGTCATAGAGATGCTGGGGGCTGGAAGAGGAGGATGGGAACTGGAAGAGGAGAGGGGCTGGAAGAGGAGGCTTGGGGCTGGAAGAGGAGGCTTGGGGGCTGGAAGAGGAGGATGGTGGGGGCTGAAAGAGGAGGATGGAGGCTGGAAGAGGAGGATGTTGGGGGCTGCAAGGGATTATGATGGGGGATATGGTATTGGGGGCTGCAAGGGAATGGGAAAATAAGACTTCCCCTGAAAATAGGACATAACGCATCTGTTGGGGAAACGGGGTACTAAACGCCACCCCTTCTCCATAGCCCCACCCCATATGACCATAACTCCACCCCCCAGCTTGGCCACAGGAAAATGGTTTACATGAAGCTGGTCCCTGGTGCAAAAAAGGTTGGGGACCACTGTGTTAGACCATGCCAGGAGCATGGACTAAGAGGCGCTCTGTCAGTTACACACTGACAGGTGTAATGTATTGCTATACTTCTGCATTGCAAAACATTGCATCAGTGATCAGACTAATGAAAGTTAATGTTCTAGAGAGGGACTAAGTAGAAAAAAAGTAAGAAAAAAATGTTTAAAAATAAACAAATTCCCCAAATAAATGACAAATAAAAAAATATTATACCAATAAACATATTGGTATATAAAACAAAAAAAGTACCGTACACACATTTGGCATCGCCACCTCTGGAACAACTGTCACACACTAGTTAACGCTTTCAGTGAACACAATAAAAATGAATAAATAAAGCATCATTTTTGCCACATTATTTATGGAATAAAACACAATCGGTCGTATGTAAATAAAGATGGGATAGCTGAAAACGTCATATGTTCCACACAAAAAAAAAGCTACCATGCAGCTCCGTCAGGGGAGAGATACAAAACCCTACAGCTCTCTGAATAGAGCAATGCAAAAACGATTTTTTTTTCTTTAAAAAAAATCTTCGTGTAAAAGCGGCAGCACATAACAATAATAATGATATATAATTGTGCTATTGATGACCCAAAGAATAAAGCCTTCATATCACTTTTACCACATGGTGAAGTCACGTCATAAGTGATTTAGAGGGAAATCCCGAAGTAAGTACAACATAGAGCGAATGATAAATGTGATTCAAAATTATATGTAAAATATTCCCAATAAAAGCTTCAAACTCAATCCATAAAAATACAAGTCCCCACTCAGGTCCCTCATCTGTCAATGGAAATATAGGGGGGTTTCCACATTACTGGTAGCACAAAAGCTCTGGAAAAGCGCTTTGGCTCCACCAAAAAGAAAACCAATGAATTCTGCATTACCAAATCCAAGTCCCCTTCCTTTTTTGCACCCAAACAGTAGTTTTCCACCACCTATGGGGCATCAGCTTACTTTGGAGGAATTGCATAACGTATAGAATGGGTCATTTTTTCCTGTGAAAATGCAAGATTAGGGGCTAAAACAATATTTTTATTGAAAAAACTATCTGGTTTAAAATGTTTACAGATAAATGCAAATTATATAAACCAAAATTTACCACTAACATGTATGTAAAGTACAATATGTTATGAAAAAACTGTCTGAGAATCACTGGGATCCATTGACTCGTTCCATAGTTATTACATCCAAAAGTGACACTGGCCTGGAAACTTGGCCTCGTCAGGAGGGTGAAAACCATGGTGGGGGTGAAGGGGTTAAGAATCAATTGCAGATTCACATGATCTTTTGACATCTCACTATATGATGTCGTGTTCATTGGTCAGTATACATATTTCTTCGCATTTATATTCTTTCCAAAGTTAGAGGTCCCTGGTGATTGAGTAATGATGACCTACACCATGAGTTGTATGCAAATGCGTAGTAGTGACTTGGCTTTTATGTATCTTTTTCAGGTGGTAGAAAAGCTTGAGCCCGTGGACTCGTGTGCAGTGATCTGCTTTAATGCCAAACAATTAGTCTTATTCATTGTGCCAAGGAAACCCTTAGAAAAACAATCCTTGTGGAAACACTTGCAAAGCCATCTTCTGAGTTATGCGTTGCCTGACGATGTGGTTCTGGTGGACTCCTTGCCACATACGAAGCATGGTGAGACTCGCAATGGTCATTGCCGTATTCACCAGTGTAGGGCAGCCAGAGACATTGGATACTTGTCATATCCCATTTACTAATATGGAATCTGTCAGATCCCAATCATTTTTATGGAATCTGATTGTATATGTGGGTCCATAAATAATAGTTCATTTTTGCCACACTTGCAAAAAAAATTTGGCAATTTATTTTTATTTTTTTTACACCCCTTCTTGGAAAGTAATCAAGGTTCACCAGAAGTGGACATGGTCAACTACAACATGACACATTGACTAAAATCTGTGCCAAAAGTTGTCACAAGTAACGGTAATGTGTGGAACACCTGTCTCTAACTGCATTTTTCTGATCATCATAATGGGAGACCCAGACAATGGGGTTTAGGGCACTGCCCTCCGGAGGCCACACTAGGTACTACAAGTTTGTAGACACCGCCCCCTCCGCATATAAACCCCTACCGCAGGGAAGACCCTCAGTTTTAAACTTAGTGTGCTCGGAGGTATCACACGCTTTGCTTGCACATCACAGCATTCTCACAGCTTACGTGATGGCGTATGAAGATAAGGTAGGTCCCGGTCGGGGACCTCCGGCAGTCTCCCTGTTCACCCATGGGGGAACACACAGGTTGAGGTACCGGAGGGCCTAGAGCCTGGGCACATGGTGTTCTCCCGGTACGCTGCCGCGCTCCTTCCCATCCCTCTTTGGGGGGCTCTGAGAAGTGGGAGACAGGAGCCTTGCACAGCTCCGCTCCGTCCGAGGCCTCCCTAAATGGTGCTTACAGACCGGACTGGTGCTGAACCCCCGTCCGAGGCCTCCCTAAATGGTGCTTACAGACCGGACCGGCACTGAGGCACTTTGTGTCTCCGGTGTGCCTGGGGGTAGTGTCTGGCACTTTGTGTTTCATGACACTCAGACCGCGCGCAACCTTCGGGTCCGCGGTTCTGGCGGTGTACCCTGTGCTGGGGTCACCATAGCTGACCGCCCTGTGTGTCACAGGGGCTGCGGCTGCGGGCTACAGATGTTGCATGCAGCCTGGGTATAGTGTTGATACTATATCTCCCGCGCTGCGGGCTCCAGCACCAGATTTCTTAAGATGGCTGCTTGGAGAAATGTGGAGCAGCCCATAGGATGATGTCATCGCTGGGCGTGTGTGTGTGTGCTTCCCGCGTGTTTTCAGCTCCGCCCACGTTTTTACTGGCGGCGGCCATTTTCTCCTCACTTCCCTGCTGGGACTGGATGAGTGCACTGCTGCGCTCCCGGAGGAGACCGGTCATTACCCTCGCGGAGGCCACACACACACCGCTCCCCTCCACCGCTTTGAAGCGGTCGGTAAGCCGCCGGTGTTCCGGTTTCATACTTGGCTTATTCTTTTCCTCTGCTGTCGGCATGGCCCCAGCAAAGAAAAGTGCTGTGAAGGCAGACAATTCCACCACTACCTGTGCTACATGCACCGGGACGCTGGTTGAGGGGTCCTGCAATAATTGCGGACGCCCAGAGGCCCGGACTGATTCTGCAGAGACTGCAGCTCCGGTGCTGTACCCTGAGGTTCAGGTGATCTCAGGGCAATGGGAAACACAGAATAAGATTAACGAATCTGTGTTATCCAAATTATCCTCCATGTCGCAATCCCTGGAGGCACTGACTAGGAGACTGGGAAGCCCAGCTGCTCCTTCAAGTTACCCCCGGGTGTCATCTCTTTCTGCTGCTAGACCCCTTAAGCGGGCTCGCCGAGATGACTCACCCGAAATCCAGAACCTCTCTGAGGAGGAGCGTCACTCTGATGGTGACGAGGATGATGGGGGTTCAATGCTTGAATCTATGTCAGAACCACCTGACGGGGTAGAGGATCTGGTGTCCTCCATCAACGAGACTCTACATCTCGTGGCACCCCCTGAGGAGGTGGAACTGCACCCTAAGGAGGTGTATCAGTGGCTGCAGCCGGAGGCTCGCCCATGTGGCTCCTTTATGGACCACACTAATTTTGGAAGGGTTGTTAGAGCACCCAGGATTCATCCTGGGGCGTTATGTCCGTAAATCTAAGGACACTCGCTTCCCCTTTCCCCAGGAGGTGCTTCAGGAATGGTCGCAGTCCCCGAAGGTGGACGCTTCCATGACCAGGATTGCTGCACGCTCCCTGTTCTCTGCCTCTGATAGCTCCTCATTGAAGGACGCGACGGATAGACAGGTCGAGCAACTCGCCAAGTCTTCCTATGAGGCTGTGGGGTCTTCATTTGCCCCTAATTTTGCCACGGTCTGGACTCTGCAGGCGATCACGTCCTGTTTAGATGGTATTACTGACCTGGCGGGGTCCAATCCAGAGGTCCTGGCGCTTACTGATAGGGCAAGGGCCTATGCAGATTACGCCAGGACTGCGACCCTAGAAACTGCCACTCGCTCTGCTGTGGCTTCGGCCAATGCTATAGCGATTCGCAGGTTGTTGTGGCTGCGTCTATGGGACTCAGATGCCACGTCTAAGAAGATTCTGCAGAATCTTCCATTTTCTGGCGACAGACTTTTTGGCACTGAGCTGGATAAGCTAATAAAGGATTCTGCGGAGTCTAAGATCCCACAGAATAAGCCTAAGCCACGGTATACCGTCAAAAGGAACCCAAAACAGTGGTCCTTTCGGTCCAGCTCGCAGTCCTCAGCCTCGTCCGCTCGCACGGACAGAGGGGGCAAGCCCGCTACTCAGTGGCTCCCCAAGGGTCGTCAGAAGAAGTCAACGGGGGCGGCAGCTGCCACCCCCAAACCCGCTTCCACAGGTGGGGGGCCGCCTGTCCCGTTTTCAGGACAGGTGGTTACTCCACGTTCAAGATCAGTGGGTTCGAGACGTGGTCTCACGCGGTTACAGGATAGAGCTGACGTCGCGGCCGACACACCGATTCCATCGGTCTGTTCCATCTCCAGAAAAGGCTCAGGATTTTCATCTGGTGTTGGAGGGACTCCGCAGAGACGGAGTAGTGGTCCCAGTTCCTTCCGGGGAGAGGTTTCGGGGTTTTTACTCCAACCTCTTCATTGTCCCAAAGAAGGACGGCTCCTTCCGCCCGGTTCTGGACCTGAAGTTGTTCAACCGTCACGTGTTGGTTCGGAAGTTCCGTATGGAATCCCTGCGCTCCGTGATCGCGGCTGTGTCACAGGGAGACTTCCTAGCGTCGATAGATATACGAGACGCTTACCTTCACGTGCCCATTGCACCGGCTCATCAGCACTGGTTGAGATTCGCAGTGGGGGAAGAACACTTCCAATTTGTGGCGCTGCCTTTCGGGCTGGCCTCGGCACCGCGGGTGTTCACAAAAGTGATGGCCTCTATGATGGCTCTCCTGCACGTGCAGGGGCATGCCGTAATACCCTATCTGGACGACCTACTGGTCAGGGCGCCATCGGAACACCTTTGTCGGCAAAGCCTGGAGGTGACCATGAAGTCTCTGGAACAGTTCGGGTGGCTTCTCAATATCCAGAAGTCGACCCTGGTTCCGACCCAGTCGTTGACATATCTGGGCATGGACTTCCACACAGACTCAGCCCTGGTGTCTCTGCCACGAGCCAAGCAGCTGGCCATCCAATCAGGAGTGCAAGATGTCCTCCTGTCACCACAATCATCCCTACGGGTATTGATGAAGCTGGTGGGACGCATGGTAGCTGCGATAGAGGCGGTGCCTTTTGCACAGTTTCGCCTCCGTCCTCTACAGCTGGAGATTCTCCGCCGATGGGACAAGAGGACGATCTCTCTGAATCGGCTGGTGGCACTTTCCCAACCGACCAGGGATTCCCTGCAGTGGTGGCTCCAGCCCCGTCACTTGTCGCGGGGCCGGTCCTTCCTCAAACCGTCATGGTTAGTGGTGACCACCGACGCCAGTCTGAAGGGCTGGGGTGCGGTGTTCTTACACCACAGGGCTCAAGGCCTCTGGACTCAGTCGGAGTCGGCGTTGCAGATCAACGTGCTGGAGATCAAGGCGGTCTATCTGGCGCTCCTAGCGTTTCAGAAGTTCCTGTCAGGGCAGCCCATTCGGGTTCAGTCCGACAATGCGACGGCCGTCGCCTATATAAATCATCAGGGAGGGACCAGAAGTGCTCAGGCCCTCACCGAAGTCCACCGCATTCTATCTTGGGTGGAGGACAACGACTGCCTGATCTCCGCAGTTCACATCCCAGGGGTCGAGAACTGGGAGGCCGACTACCTGAGCCGGCAGGGGATGGACGCCGGAGAGTGGTCTCTTCATCCAGACTTCTTCCGAGACATCTGCGGCAGATGGGGCACTCCGGACGTGGATCTGATGGCCTCGCGGCTGAATCATCAGGTGCCGCAATACATGGCGAGATCATGGGATCCTCAGTCTCTGGGGGCAGACGCCCTGATCCTGAATTGGTCCAGCTTCCATCTACCATATGTGTTCCCACCTCTAGCTCTGATTCCCAAGGTTTTGTGGAAAATCAGGACGGAGTGCAGCATAGCCATTCTAGTGGCTCCGGATTGGCCCAGGAGGTCCTGGTATCCGGACCTGTGGCAACTGTCAGGAGGACTCAGATGGGCTCTTCCAGAACGCGCAGATCTTCTCGCGCAGGGGCCATTCTTCCACCTCAATTCCAGGGCCCTCAGATTGACTGCATGGCTCTTGAGGCCTGGCTGCTAACATCCAGAGGCTTCTCTCCTACAGTGGTTGCCACTATGAATCGGGCCAGGAAGCCCGTATCCAGGAAGATATACCACAGAACGTGGAACATCTTTTTCACCTGGTGTGCCTCTGCTGGACGGACACCGTGGCCTTTGTCCATCCCGACGTTGTTGGCTTTCCTACAGTCGGGTTTGGAATTGGGCTTATCCCTCAGCTCCCTGAAGGGTCAAGTATCAGCTCTTTCAGTGCTGTTTGACAGGCGTTTGGCGCTCCTTCCTAAGGTCCGTCAGTTTCTGCAAGGGGTGTCTCGGGTGGTCCCGCCATATAGGCGACCTCTGGATCCTTGGGACCTTAACATGGTCCTGACGGCTCTGCAGAAACCGCCGTTCGAGCCACTGAGGGAAGTCTCTCTCTCTCATCTGTCCCAGAAAGTGGTTTTTCTGGTGGCAATTACATCTCTGAGACGAGTTTCAGAATTGGCTGCACTTTCGTGCAAGTCACCTTTTCTGGTAGTCCACCAAGACAAGGTGGTGTTGCGCCCGCGGGCGGAATTTTTGCCGAAGGTGGTTTCCACTTTCCACTTGAACCAAGAGATTGTTCTTCCATCATTTTGTCCCGCTCCTGTTCATCAGGTTGAGCGCGACCTCCACACTCTGGATCTAGTGAGGGCTGTACGCATTTATGTGTCCAGGACTGCCTCCTTCCGGAGTTCAGACTCTTTGTTCATCCTTACGGCGGGTCGCTGTAAGGGGTCCGCGGCATCAAAATCGACCTTGGCCAGATGGATCAAGGCGCCCATTCAAGAGGCTTACTGCTCTGCGGGTCAGCCTCTTCCGGTGGGCTTGAAGGTGCACTCGACCAGAGCTGTCGGTGCTTCCTGGGCTTTGCGACATCGCGCTTCAGCTCTGCAGGTGTGTCAGGCGGCCACTTGGTCCAGCCTGCACACTTTCTCTAAGCACTATATGGTGCATGCCCATGCCTCTGCGGATGCAAGTTTGGGCAGGCGGGTCCTCCAGGCGGCGGTTGCCCACCTTTGAGGGGGACCGTATCTTTACACGTCTTTGAGGAACTCTTCCCGCCCTGGGGTTTTGCTTTAGGACATCCCCATTGTCTGGGTCTCCCATTATGATGATCAGAAAAAAGAGAATTTTGTTTACGTACCGTAAATTCTTTTTTCTTGAGTCATCAATGGGAGACCCAGCACCCACCCAGTTGTTCCGTTGCATGTTTGCATTTGGCCTGTCCCCAGTTGGGACAGTTTATTCCGGGTTGTTGGACCGTATGTACACGGTTTCTTTCCCGATGTATCGGGTGTGGTTTATTTTGTCTCCTCGCAGCTTATGAACCAAACTGAGGGTCTTCCCTGCGGTAGGGGTTTATATGCGGAGGGGGCGGTGTCTACAAACTTGTAGTACCTAGTGTGGCCTCCGGAGGGCAGTGCCCTAAACCCCATTGTCTGGGTCTCCCATTGATGACTCAAGAAAAAAGAATTTACGGTACGTAAACAAAATTCTCTTTTTCTCTGTTATCTCCAAGTGGAAACTTATCCCTGAAATATAGGGTAATGGGTTGCAATATAGAGTTATGGGTTGCAATATAGAGTTATGGGTTGCAATATAGGATGATGGGTGGAAGTATAGGCTAATGGGTGGAAATATAGCGTAATGAGAGGAAATATAGCGTATTATTGGGAGGAAATGTAGGGTAATGGTTGAAAGAACCTGGTAACAAGTAGCCAACACATGCATAAGTATAACACGGTGCCAACTTCTATCCCATGGATGTCCATGTATTACCAAATCCTCCAGAGCATGAGTAGCTTTTTTTTTTAATTTCTTTATTTATGATATTTAACATAGAATCATGGAAATCAAACAAATCGTTCAATGTGTTATGGTAAGACGATTAAGCTCACCGTTCTGGCAAAAGAAAAAAGGAATAAACACCATAGCAAAGCTAGTGTCAACTTGTAGTGAATATAGAGAGTATTGGCTAACTAAAGGGTATCTATGCCCTGAAAATCCATACAAATGATGAGTCACCTTAGTATAGAAGTAAGAAAAATAAGCACTCCCTCTATCGTGCTTAAGGTGGTTGAAAGAGAAAGAAAAGACAGAAAATAAATCAGACAGTGTGAGCATGTAAAAGGTGAAAGAGAAAAGAGAAAGGGGGAATCAAGGGAAAGGGAAAGCTTTTTTTTAATGGTGGGTATGAATGAGGTATAGTAGGTATGAACTCTGAATGAGTATTAAAATAGGCTTTCTAAACCAGATGACCCATCTCCCATCTGCATTTTATGGCCAGGTTCTTGGGTTACTTTATTACATGCAGTAATGGTGTAGCATCTCTGTGTTGTCTTTCGGTGATGACATACAGCACATCTAAGGTTTTTTTTGTTTTCAAGGTAAAATAAACTATTCTAAGTTAAAGCTAATTTACGGTGATCACTTACGGGAAAAGACAGAATCTCAGTTGCCACCTACAGAGGGGGATTTGTGGCATCGCTTACAGGACCTATGGAAGGTATGGTTTATGTTTTCTGCTTATCGCATGTCTTCTCCAAGTTCTCCATATTTATGGGGTATCTGTTTACTCTCCTTTTCCATTTAGTCTGTGCTGGGGCTTCCTGAAGGATGTCCTGACATTTCTGAAGACTCTTTATTTCTGCTCAGCGGTGGGGATTCATTAAAGGCAATCCGGTTCCATGAAGAAGTGGAGAATTTGGTTGGTGCATCTGTTCCAGGACTTTTAGAAGTCATCCTCAATGATACATTCCTGGATATTCACAGATTTCTTCTTAAATCTACTTCTTCAGTCATAGAGAAATTACAGGATGACACCAATGTAAAAGACGTAGGAAGCCGCGACCATCACAGTGTAGAGTTGAGCAAGAAATACCCAATAAAGCGGAGATCTCGAGATCTGACATTACAGAAGGACCTACCTTTTTTGTATCTTTGAGTCGAGGCAATAGGCTGTTCATAAATAATTATTCTGGGCTAGCTGATCATCGATGTGAAGTAACACATGGGTTAAGTCCAGATCTGGCTTGGATTTTACAAGGGTCTAAACGGAGAAAGCCAACTCCATCTTCTGAGCAGGCAATAACCCTACAGGAAAAATGGGCTTCAGATACGGGTAAATGTGTAGATGCATCACCGCTCCTTGTTATATCATCTGACAAAGACTCAGCAAGGACTGTGTACATTGGATCCCATTCACATAGAGTGCAAGCTCTTCATCTGGACACTGGGACAGTGGTTTGGGAGAGAATCCTTGGAGATCGTATAGAGTCTTCTGCCGCTGTGTCTAAATGTGGGAATTTTATTCTTCTAGGTAAGAATTGGATGAATCTTGCCATTAAGATTATACATTATCTATTATTTGTATTTTCTTATTTATATAGCACCATTAATTCCATGGTGCTGTACATGAGAAGGGGTTACATACAAAATTATAGATATAGTTTACAGTAAACAAATTAACAACGACAGACAGGTACAGAGGGGAAAGGACCCTTTCCTTTGCATACTTCTATTCTACAGGATAAATAATGGGGAGGACACAGAAGGTTGGGGTGCAGCAGCTCTGGTGGTGGTGAGGCGGTGGCTCTGGTGGTGGTGAGGCGGTGGCTCTGGTGGTGGTGAGGCGGCAGAATGGTCATTGCAGGCTGTAAGCTTTCCTGAAGAGAGAGGTTTTCAGGTTCTGTCTGAAGGATCCGAGTGAGGTGAATAATCGGACATGATGGGGTGCAGAATTCCAGAGGATGGGGGATACTCAGGAGAAATCTTGGAGGCGGTTGTGTGAGGAACGAATAAGTGTGAAGGAGAGAAGGAGGTCTTGGGAGGATCGAAGATTACGTGAGGGAAGATATTGGGAGATTAGTTTGTAGATATAGGGAGGGGACAAGTGATGGATGGCTTTGTAGGTCAGTGTTAGTAGCTTCAACTGGATTTGTTGGGGAATTTGCACAGGGGAGAAACGGGAGTAGTGTAGAGAGAGGTGGATTAGTCGGGCAGCAGAGTTGAGGACAGACTGGAGTGGTGCTAGGGAGTTAGCGGGGAGGCCACAGAGGAAGATGTTGCAGTAATCGAGGCGGGAGATGATGAGGGCTATGTACAACAGTTTTAGTAGATTGAGGGCTGAGGAAAGGGCGGATTCAGGAAATATTTTTGAGCTGGAGGAGGCAGGGGGTGGCGAGAGTTTGGATGTGTGGTTTAAAGGACAGGGCAAAGTCAAGAGTAACTCCTAGGCAGCGGATTTCAGGTGCGGTAGAGAGTGCTATGCCATTTACAATAATATATAGATCGGGTAGAGAAGTTACATGAGATGGAGGAAAGATGTTGAGTTTCTTTTTTTCTACATTGAGTTTTAGGAAGCGAGAGGTGAAGGAGGAGGATATGGCTGATAGACACTGGACAGCAGAGAGTTGACGTCTGGGAGAGAGGTAGATCTGAGTGTCGTCAGCGTACAGGTACTACTGGAAGCTATGGGACTTTGAGTTGTCCTAGGTCAAGGGTGTAGATGGAATAAAGTAGAGGCCCCAGAACAGAGCCTTGATGGACCCCAACAGAGAGAGGGTGGGATGAGGAGGTAGTGTGGTAGTGGGAAACGCTAAATCTGCTGTCAGAAAGGTATGAGGCGATCGAGGAGGTCTTTGATGCCAAGGGAAGAGAGAATCTGTAGCAGTAGGCAGTGGTCGACTGTGTTGAGGGCAGAGGATAGGTCTAGGAGGAGGAGGATGGAGAAATGTTGGCACTTATTATTCTCATTCTGGAACTGATGTGGTAGTGTGTAAAGCCATTTATTCATATGTATGTCATTTAAAGGGAACCTTTCATGTAAAAAAAAAAGCGCTATTAACCTACAGACATGGTGTTATTCTGCAGATTAATAGCGCTCTGAGCTGTCTGGCTGCCGCACTGAAAGCTGTGTTACCAGGCAGTCATAGAGGCACGATGCATGGTGAGCAGCGGCTGTAACCACGACCCGGCACTGATAATAGCCGATACTGCGCTGATGTTCTGTGGAGCCGTCAGTCAGTGCCGGGTCATGGCTACAGGGAACTTACAGCCACTGCTCACTATGTAGTTAGTGGTGACTGAGGCTGACCCTATTAACCTACAGATTAGCCCCATATAATGTTTTTTCTACATAACAGGTTCCCTTTTAAGGGCAGCTGCGGCTTCAGAAAACTTCTCACATGTGATACAGAACTGTCAGGAGGCTTGATCGCCTGGGTCTGGGTGTTGAGACCCCACTAGTCACTAAAACTACGAGGTAGAAGCAGTCGGCCAAAGATGAGATTATAGGGGGAGATGCATGAGACGGTCTGTGAGAAAAGTTTGTTGCTGATGATGGGCAATAAGAGCACAGCTGTCATCTTGTATTTTGTGACAGATGGCGTCCATTGCTGCAGGGTAAGCTTGTATTACATAGTGGCCATTTAGCTTGTAGAGGAGTCCAGAGCTCAGGATTAATTTGTGTATGCATTGATAAGACATGGACAGGGTTAATGTGATGGCCCTTACTACTGCACCAGTTCCTAGGGAAGTTGTGGAGTAACCAAAGTGGTAACTATAGTAGTTGTGGTCAAGCTTTCTCTGGAGATATGCCTGCATATTTATTTATATTTATCTATTTCTTCATTGCATATTTATTCAGTTATGCAGAAATGTCTCGTTTTCATTTGAGATTCTACTAAAAACAAGTCACATTTTGTCAAATCCACAATGGTTGTCCTCCAGTTTTCCTGGGATAAAGTCTATGGGCATATTCACATCAGCCACATATTCATGGTGCTATTGGGGATCCATCTGAACCTTCTAATCCCCCCACCCCCTGAACTTGCCCCTTAGTAAACAATATACTTCTGAAATGGAGCCTAAATATGCATATTTTTTTTGTCCATGTCCATGTTAAAAGTCAGGTACGATAGTGCAGTAGACTACGCTGTTGGTTTGTTTTTAAGGCCGATAAAAATCGGACAGCATCGGAACGATTTTGGGCCTCATGCAGCCCTATGGGCATCGGACCGAATCGGATGTGCACTAAATGGCATCCGATTTGGTCCGATCCGATTCTGTCTGATTTTTTTTATCGGTGCAAAAATCGGAGCATGCTCCGATTTTTGCACCGAAAATAAAATCGGACAAAATCGGATTGGACCAAATCTGATGCCATTTGGTGCACATCCGATTTGGTCCGATCAATTTATCATGGGTCCCTATGGAGCGGGGTCCGAGGAAACATCTGATGTCTCCTCGGACCCAATTTTACTGTACTGAGCATGCTCAGTACAGTAAAAATGCTCCAAACTGGAAGGCAGGGGTTAAAAAAAAAATAAAAAATGTATGCTCACCTATCCCCGAGGCGCACAGGCTCCCGGTGTCTGCAGAGGTCTTCTACTTCTGTACAGGACCTGCCGTGATGTCACAGTCACGTGACCGCAGGTTACACCATGGTGTAACCTGCTATCACGTGACTGTGACATCACCGCAGGTCCTGTACAGATGAAGAAGACCTCTGCAGACACCGAAGGCCTGCGGGAGCGGGCGGGAGACGGCGGGGCCTCGGGGATAGATGAGCATAAACTTTTCTTTTTTTTTTTTTTAAAGACCGGAGGCTACGATTTAATGCTGGAATCGGATGCCTATTTGGCATCAGAAGGGAGCCGATGCTGTCCGAATTTATCGGACAGCATCGGCTCCCTTCAAAATCGTTATGTGAAAGTAGCCTAATAGTGGAGCAAACTGAAATATCTCAAACGAAGATAAGTTAGCATGTTATTCAAGGGTAGAACTGTAACCCATGATAAGTCATGGACGTGTGGCCGTAATGTGAGGTGAACCCAGCCCACTTCTCGACGGACACCTAAGGCCTCATTCACACAAAGCGTTTGTACTCCGTTTTTTTGTTGATCCATCAAAAATGGGTGCTCTCTTTGAAAAAAGCATCACAAATGCATCATCCATTTGTGTTGCTTTTTTACTCCGTTTTCAGGGGAACACAAACAGTTGGACAGAGACAGACACACGCGCGCACACAATTTATTGCCCTCCCCGGCAAACCTCGGTGACGTCTTCCCTCTCGGGCATCGGTAGGACCTGTGAGTAGTACAAGAACTTACACTACCTGGCACCTTGTGATTCTCAAGCTGAGTCACATGGGCAGGTCCTGTCTGTGTTGTACCCGCAGGTCCTGCCGATGGAAGAGATCGCCGGGGAGGTAAGTAATTAATTGGTGTTAGTGATGTTGAAAACATAGCAGAAAAACAGAGCACTAAATGACGCTCATTATTTTGTGGATGCGCTTTCTGCACCACTAACACAGCAGACAAAAACCGCTGACATCTGCACAGCAAATTGAAAACCCCATTCACTTTGCTGTAGAGGCAGCGACTGATCCGTTTTTGGTGTGGTCATGAAAGACACAGCACCAAAAACCGTTCAAAAATGTTCATTGCGAGCAATAGCCTCAGGCTGTTCACAGACGGAGTATAAGGTGTTTGGAGCACATCTGCTCAAAAAAAGGTTTCAGAGATCATTGAAAACACTTGAAAGACTCTTATCATTTCAATGGTAATGCTCTTTGCTGTTCTTCTAAGGCTTTTTTTTTTTTTTTTTTTTTTTTTTTTTTTAGATTTTTTTCCCCACCTTTAGGTTTTTAAAACATATGTGGGGTAGTATTTCACTTCTTTGAAGCAGCCCCTGATATAATCTGCTCCAAACTACGCACTTCCCAATGAAAAGGCTGTGGAAAGTGCTTTGTTTTTGAACACCTCAAAAAACTCATTTTGCACATGGAGTAATGGTCTCCATTGTATCCAGGTTCAGTGCGTTCTGAAAGTATTTGTTCCCCTTGAACTTTTCAACCTTTTGCCACATTTCAGGCTTCAAACATAAAGATATAAATTCTAATTTTTTTGTGAAGAATCAACAAGTGGGACACAATCGTGAAGTGGAACAAAATTTATTGGATATTTTAAACTTTAAAAAAAAATTAAAAACCGAAAAGTTGGGCATTCAATATTATTCCCCCCTTTACTTTCAGTGCAGCAAATTCACTCCAGAAGTTCAGTGAGGATCTCTGAATGATCCAATGTTGTTCTAAATGACTGGAAATGATAAATAGAATCCACCTGTGTGTAATCAAGTCTCCGTATAAATGCACCTGCTCTGTGATAGTCTCAGGGTTCTGTTTCAAGTGCAGAGAACATCATGAAGACCAAGGAACACACCAGGCAGGTCTGGGTACTGTTGTGGTGACGTTTAAAGCCGGATACAAAAAGATTTCCCAAGTTTTAAACATCTCAAGGAGCATTGTGCAAGCGATCATATAGAAATGGAAGTAGGGGGCGTGGCTAACCCGTGCACAGGATGGACGCTTGCTGAAAGAGCTCCTCCAGCCGACACCATAACCACCGCTCCGTTACCCATCATACCGCTGTAAAAACTTAATGGGCAAGACGAAAAAGACTCCAGGAGCCTCCGGGACCGAGATCACGGCACAAAAAGGGGCGATTGAGCAGTTTCTCCGCTCCAGCACAACCGTCTCTCCCGCGCAACAAGCACCTAAGATGGCGGCCGCTCCTCAGCGCGAGGCGACACCCAGAGCTGACCGCGCTCAAAGATCGAGGGGGAACCCCTACGCTGCTCTAGCAGACGAACAACAACTCATGGAGGAGACGGAGGGCTCCCAGCTGTCCCTGGAAGGTGCATCCCAAACAGAGCTAAGTACCTATTTAAAATCCTTACCTACTAAGGGGGACCTGGAGAAATTAGCCTGTAGATTGGAAAAGACCTACAGGAAAGAAATACATTCTCTACAAAGAGAATTTACTACTAGAGTGGAAGTAGTAGAAAAATCCCAAGAGGATATAATGGATGAACTGAGAGCTCACAGGGAGGCTATTGAATCACACTCAGCCCTATTAGAAGACCTTATCTACAACCAAGAGGATCAGGAGAACAGAAATAGAAGAAACAATATTAGAATCAGAGGGCTCTCTGAGGAAATCACAGCTCAACAACTAGGGAGATCAATCCAGGAACTTTTTAAACAGATTCTGGGAGACACAGATGGCCCGGACATAGAACTGGACAGAGTACACAGAGCACTCTCCCCTAGACCCACAGCTGGGATGCTACCAAGAGATATAATATGCAGAGTGCATTTCTTTACAATACGAGATGCCATCATGAATGCAGCCAGGTCACTGGGTCCAATACCGTTTGCCAATTCAACCGTGTCCCTACTCCCAGACCTAGCTAGGAGAACCCTCCAACAGAGGAGAGGACTAAGACCCCTACTTAACATCTTGAAAGATAAGGATATCAAGTACAGGTGGGGTTTTCCCTTCCAGCTAACAGCCACCAAAGACGGTAGATCTGCAAGCTTTAGACGCCTATCGGATCTCCCAACATTTCTGAATGCTCTAGACCTCCCTGCAATGGATCTTCCAGACTGGCCACGTCTCCCGGTACTACCATCTGCCCAGATGAGATGGTCCAGACCAACTAGACAAGATTCCTCAAGGGATACCCCTGCGTAATTGTCTCTTTACCCCTCTCATCAAGGGACTCCTAGGTCACATGTTGCCTCCATATGGAACTGGCTCAGGTTGATGGACTGGAGAAGTGGCTGAAACTTTGTCTAGATGACTACATCCCCCCCCCCTCCCTTCCTTCTCCCCCCTCCTTCCTCCCCCCCCTTTTCCCCGCCCTCCTCCTCCCCCCCCCCCCCCCCCCTCCCCCCCCTCCCCCCCCCCTCCTTCCCCCCACTTCCCCCCCCCCTACTATATTATACTGTGCTATATTATATGATTTTGTATTGTATCACACTTTCGGCCCTTGAACCATTGTGGTTCACCCGGTACCATCCGGCAACATGGTATGCCTTACTTGTTAAGTTCTACCCACTAATATATAATGTGGGAACATGTTTAAAACTTGTTATTTACAACAATTTCTCTTTCACGGATTTTATACGAAAATGTCAATTTCGTTCTTGCTTGTTCGAATGTTTTCTTAGATTTGTATCCTATAAGGCGGTTTATAAATGCATAACAGATTATTATTGGGGCGGTGGTCGGATTGGACGGCCTTAAGCTACCCAGGGTTACCCCACCCACCCCCAGAGGTGCTGGATAGGAATTCCTATCCATTACTTGCACTCCAATTATCTTGTCCTCTCCAAATGGACTACCTATTCTACTTTCTCTCTCTCCCCCTTCCACTAATATCTTTTTTCCTTTCACGACACCCCACACCCATCCCTCTCCAGACTGGGACGCGGCAAATCACAAAAAACCACACTTACTATTACAATGACACAAATTTCTGATCTGAACTACTGTTCTTTCAATGTGAGAGGACTAAACATACCAGAAAAAAGACGTCAGGTTTTGGTGGCAGCGAGGAGGTCCAAAATCCACATCCTGTTATTACAGGAAACGCACTTTAGAACTGACTCCATTCCGAAAGTGGACACAAGAGATTTCCCGACGTGGTTCCATAGCACCAATCCCACAGCTAAATCTAAAGGGGTGTCAATAGCCTTTTCCAAAGAATTTAGCCCGACCATGATAGAGCAGAAAACTGATCCTATGGGACGATACATCTTTCTCAAATTCGAATATATGTCACGCACTTATGTAATAGCTAACCTATATTATCCCAATAGACATATGCTCCGGTTCGGCTCCAGGATTCGCAGACTACTCGAAGATTTCGCCGATAGCATTCCCATCATAATGGGGGGTGATTTCAACTTCCCACCGGACCCGAAACAAGACACCTCTGCGGGTAAGTCATACCTATCGGTACCATCTCTCCATAGCCTATCTAAACAATGGAACCCGCTCCGCTTGGTAGATGTCTGGCGGATACTACACCCAAATGACAAAGACTTTACTTATTACTCCCCATTACATCAAGGATATAGCAGAATAGATAAATTCATGATCTCTCACTCATTACTAGATCAAAAAATCCGATCATCAATCGGCAACATTCTATGGTCAGACCATGCCCCAATCTATTTTTCAATAAGAATAGGCCCCCAAATAAAACGAGACTTCACATGGAGACTAAACGAACATTTGCTAAAAGACTCATCTTGCATAAGCGAATTGACTACTGCAATAAACAACTTCGCTTTGGATCACATCCATGACACTAGCTCCCCCACTATCCAATGGGAAGCCCTTAAAGCAGTATTACGGGGAATACTAATATCACATGGGTCCAGACTCAAGAAACTTAGAACTCTAGAAATAGACTCTTTACTCAAACTAATAACAGATCTGGAGTCTACACATAAATCGGATCCATCGCCTATTGTTTATGCCCAATTGTCTAACACAAGACATAAATTGCTTACACTACTAGATCAAAAAGGCAATACCCACAGGGATAAAATCAGTGCCCTATATTATTCTTCCGGAAATAAACCAGGCAGATTACTCGCTAAGGCCCTACATCCTAGAAACAAACGCACCTTCATCCCACACATAATAACACCAGAAAACAATAAGGTACACTCCACTAAAGATGTATTACATTGTTTTCGATCTTTCTACGCCTCGCTCTACGATATCCAAGGGGAAGAGTTGGGGAGACGTGGTCCACCCCCAATGGCTTCAATACACGACTATGTTAAAAAATTTGGCCCACCCCCCTTATCAGACGAAAATATAGCTAACCTATCTTCTGATTTCACTCTAGATGAGGTGATCGACGTAATAAAATCACTTAAAAAAGGAAAATGTCCGGGACCGGACGGCTACTCCGCAGGATTTTACAAAACCTTTATAGATACCCTAGCACCTAGATTTCTTAATGTATGTAACAGCGTCTCTAAGGGAGATATCTTCCCCCTCAGGCTCTAATGGCACATATTACACTCATCTTGAAACCTGGAAAAGACCCCTCTTACTGTGGAAATTACAGACCAATATCATTAATAAACGTAGACATAAAAATATTTTCAAAAATGATAGCAAATAGATTAAAAACCCACATGCCCACATTGATCAACAAAGAACAGGTGGGGTTTGTACCTGGGAGAGAAGCTCGGGACAATGTGATCAGGTCGATTGCTCTCATTGATAGGGCAAGGAGGAGGGGGGTCCCCATGTGCATCCTGTCCATAGACGCTGAAAAAGCCTTCGACAGGGTGCACTGGGGCTTCCTATTTGAAACTCTGAGACATGTGGGCATGGATGAGGTGATGACTCAAAGGATCAGGGCCTTATACTCAACTCCTACGGCAAAAGTGCTAGTTAATGGATGTCTATCTGATCCCTTCCCGATCAAGAACGGTACACGGCAGGGATGCCCCCTGTCCCCTTTGATCTACATCCTTTGCATGGAATCCTTGGCGGGAGCTCTCAGAGCAAATCAGGGAATAAGAGGGATAGTGACGAAATTCAAAGAACACAAATTGGCACTTTTTGCAGATGACTTATTGCTGTTCGCTACAAACCCTTTGATTACTATTCCTAACATTGTAGAGGAACTAACACTATACGGTTCCCTAAGTAATTTTAAAATGAACACTTCTAAGTCAGAAATACTTAATATCTCCTTGCCCGAACTAGTAGTGAAATTACTTAAATCACAGTTTACTTTTAAGTGGAGGAAAGATGATCTTCCCTATTTGGGAGTGAAACTAACCAAAGACCCAAATGACCTTTATATCAAAAATTTCCCACCTCTACTCTCCAAACTCGAGGGGGATATGAAGATCTGGAACAATCTGGCCGTGACGTGGTGGGGCAGAATCCAATCCATTAAAATGGACTTGTTACCTAGACTATTATATCATTTCCAAGCCATACCAATATCCCTGCCAGCATCCTTCTTCTCCAGACTCAAACAGGGATCACTCGCTATATATGGTCACACAAAAAACCTAGACTATCCCATAACACTTTAACTAGACGTACGAAGGGGGGTGGAGTGGGACTACCTAATATGGCAACATATCATCAAGCCTCACTTGGCAAATGCATACTAGATCTATTTAAACAAGACGACACTAGACTATGGACAGATGTTGTAACACTAGACGACATGCCCAACCCAATAGCGACAATCTGGCTACCACAAGGGCGTTCGACCACACAACTTCCGTTCATACTATCTCACCTGTCCTCCTTTCTCAAAAAAAATATTTCTGCACTAAAGCTGACAACAAACCCTGGACCCCTAACACCCATCACAGGTAACCCATCCTTTGTATTGGGTATGAGTGGAGGTTCCTTTCTGGGAAACCAAGGTCAATCTGTACCCATGGTGAGAGACTATATTACCAGTACTGGAATAAAACAATTACGAGAAATATACCAAGGGCAACAGGTACCCCAAAAGGCTTGGCTACTCCATGCAGGCCTATCGGATTTCATTCGTTCCCTAGATAAAAAACTGATTATGAGGCCCCTGACGCACTTTGAACAATTATGCATAACAACAGAATCAACTCGACATATCATTTCAATACTATACTCAATGTTTCTAGACATACACGAGGAAAATGCTCATACTCAACCCACTTTTAGATCTAAATGGGAAAAAGACCTCCAGACATCAATACCCCAGGCGGAGTGGGAAAGAATCTTTCTTCACACTAAAAAATCAGCTACATCAGCAATCTCCCAAGAGAGAAACTATAGATTAATGGCCAGATGGTACCGATGTCCAGCAGAGCTCCACGCAATTTTCCCATCGATACCGAACACTTGTTGGCGATGTGAAAGAACAGTGGGTACTTACCTCCATATATGGTGGGAATGTCACCTTGTCCAACCTTTTTGGATACAGGTAAAGGAACTTATTGGAATGCTATCCCCTTCTACAGTAACTCTAACGGCACCCATGGCTCTACTGAGCTCTCTGGAGACACCCATCTCTACATACAAAAATGGACTGACAAGATTCATCTTATCAGCTGCTAGAACAGTCATTGCTAGAAACTGGAAGGTAGCACGTAGTCCATCTAAATCTGAACTAGTAGCGGAATTAAACCGTACCCATAGACTAGAGGAAATAACAAGCTATAACTCTCCTGATCCGAACGGTCCAGATAGGACATATCGTCTGTGGAGCTCTTGGGTTTACTATAGGGAGTCAGAAGACCTAAAGAAATGGTTGACTAATACCAACTCAGACACAGCCTGATGGATGTACTTATGAGAGCCCTAGAGACCTATTCGTTGTCGCCAAACAGATTTGTCGCCCCAAATGGTTTACATATACCTCTCTACATATTCATATATATCACCACACATTAAACTACCAGATGTGGTGCAACCTGCTGCGTCCCAGTCTACTTGGACCCCCCCCCCCCTCCCCTCGTCCTTATCTTTTCTATCTCTGATTTACATCTTACCTTTCACTAAAAACTTATCCTATATTTTCTTCTCTCTACTTATAGAGAAACTTCCAACAAACTTGACACATCCTCTGTTACTTCAAGGTTAACAAATATCAAGTACACGAAATTTGTGTGAGGAGGAGAAAGGGGAAAGGGTGGAGGAGTTGAACCTCCCTAATCTATTCCTCTCGTGTTTATTTTATATTACAAACATTTATTGTTGGATCTGTTTGATCTAGAAGAGGATATTAGCAAAACAATTCTTTTTTCTTTCTTTTCTATTCTTTTCCTGTTTCTACGATTATATTCTTAAAGCTTCTTTGATAAATGTTTAGTCTCACCAGGCTAGAAAATTGGAAGACAAAGAAGATTCCATTTAAAGTCGGAATGCCAACCTACCACTTCTTATGTACATTAATGTAACCCATGTTGGTAATATCATACTCAAATACCAAATGTTTTGATGTTAAATTTATTGAATAAAAACTGATTTAACCAAGAAATGGAAGTAGTATCGGACAACTGCAAATCTACCAAGACCCGGCCGTCGCTCTAAACTTTCATCTTGAACAAGGAGAAGACTGATCAGAAAAGCAGCCAAAAGGCCCATGATCACTCTGGATGAACTGCAGAGATCTACAGTTGAGGTGGGAGAGACTGTCCATAGGACAACAATCAGTCATACACTGCACAAATCTGGCCTTTATGGAAGAGTGGCAAGAAGAAAGCCATTTCTCAAAGATATCCATAAAAAGTCTCGTTTGAAGTTTGCCACAAGCCACCTGGGAGACACCAAACATGTGGAATAAGGTGCTCTGGTCAGAGGAAACCAATATCAAACTTTTTGGCCACAATGCAAAACGATATGTTTGGCGTAAAAGCAACACAGCTCATCACCCTCAAAACACCATCCCCACTGTCAAACATGGTGGTGACAGCATCATGGTTTGGGCCTGCTTTTCTTCAGCAGGGACAGGGAAGATGGTTAAAATTGATGGGAAGATGGACGGAGCCAAATACAGGACCATTCTGGAAGAAAACCTGTTGGAGTCTGCAAAAGACCCGAGACTGGGACGGAGATTTATCTTCCAACAAGACAATGATCCCAAACATAAAGCAAAATCTACAATGGAATGGTTCAAAAATAAACGTATGCAGGTGTTAGAATGGACAAGTCACAGTCCAGACCTGAATCAAATCAAGAATCTGTGGAAAGATCTTAAAACTGCTGTTCACAAACGCTCTCCATCCAATCTCACTGAGCTCCAGCTGTTTTGCAAGGAAGAATGGGCAAGAATTTCAGTCTCTCGATGTGCAAAATTAATAAGAGACATACCCAAAGCGACTTGCAGCTGTAATCACAGCAAAAGGTGGCGCTACAAAGTATTAACTCAAAGGGCTGAATGATATTGCACGTCCCACATTTCAGTTTATTTGTTAAAAAAGTTCAAAATATCCAATAAATTTCATTCCACCTCACGATTGTGTCCCACTTGTTGATTCTACACATAAAAATTAGAATTGATATCTTTATATTAGAAGCCTGAAATGTGGCAAAAGGTTGACAAGTTCAAGGGGGCCGAATACTTTCACAAGGCACTGTAGATGGGGCTTATACAGATATAATGAAGCTGTGATTATACATGAAATATCGAATATACTCGAGTATAGGCCGACTTTTTCAGCCCTTCTTCTGGGCTGAAAAAGTTCCCCTCGGCTTATACTCGAGTCAATCTGCAGCCTGCCAGTGTGCGTGCTCGCCCCTCAGCCTCCCCCCACGGCCACTTCCTTCTGTCCTCCAGTTTTTTAACACCAGCGTTTGCTCCCAGTTCACACCCCCTTCCCCCGCCGGTTTCCTCCTGCCACCTGCGCATTAATTTGCGCCCGGATCCAGCCGGTTACCTCTGTCTTCCTTGTGCCTGTCTTTCTTGTGCCTGGCTCCCTGTGCCTGGCTCCCTGTGCCTGGCTCCCTGTGCCTGGCTCCCTGTGCCTGGCTCCCTGTGCCTGGCTCCCTGTGCCTGGCTCCCTGTGCCTGGCTCCCTGCGCCTGGCTCCCTGCGCCTGGCTCCCTGCGCCTGGCTCCCTGCGCCTGGCTCCCTGCGCCTGGCTCCCTGCGCCTGGCTCCCTGCGCCTGGCTCCCTGCGCCTGGCTCCCTGCGCCTGGCTCCCTGCGCCTGGATCCCTGCGCCTGGATCCCTGCGCCTGGATCCCTGCGCCTGGATCCCCGCGCCTGGATCCCCCGCCTGTTACCTCCGTCCTCCCGCCACTCATTCAAAATATTGCAGCCTGGATCCCTCCGCTGCATCTCTCCGTCCTCCTGTAGCTCTGTCGGCCCGGATCCCTCCGCTGTATCACTCCGTGCACACTGCGCCCTGACCCCTCCGCCACAGTGTTGCTGCTCACAGTGAAACCCCCCCCCACCCTGCGGCCAGATTCTGACTTAATGCTCAGTGTGGCCACTGGGGATCTTAATTATAGTCTCACTATAAACAGGAAGGAGGTGAGGTGCCATTATAAGTACCATATACCATAATAGAGCAGGGGGAAGATAGATGAATAGTGAAAGAAAGGAATAGAAAAGCAGGTTATAGGGTTAGATGGATGCTTGGGGAAAGATGAATAGAGCAAGGGAAAGCTGAATTCTGAGGGAAAGTAATAATAGAGCAGGGGATAGGGTTATAGTTATTGGATGGGGAAGGAAATATGAATACTGAGGTACTGTCAATTTAAGCTGCTTTCACATCAGCATTTTCTGGCATTTTACGGCAGATCCGGCAGCTTTGCCGCATCTGCTGCATAATGGGTTATTTGCGGCAAGACTGCAACAAGCCCCAATCATTCCCTATGGGACTTGCGGTCTGGTGTGGCAAGTGCTATCTAGCAGATCTGGCACTTGCAACACCTGACCCAAGTCCCATAGGGAATGATTGGGGCTTGCTGCAGTCTTGCCGCAAGTGAGCCATTACACAGCAGATGCGGCAAAGCTGCCGGATCTGCCGCAAACAGGTAGAAACACTGATGTGCTTTCAAATCAGCATTTTCTGCCGTTTCGGGGAAGATCCAGCAGCTTTACCGCATTTGCCATGTAATGGCTCATTTGCGGCAAGACTGCAGCAAGCCCCAATCATTCCCTATGGACTTGCGGACATGTGCGGCACTTGCGGCGAGTAAAAAAAACGCTATCTATTTTAATTTTTGAAAATTTTCAGTAGCTGCTGAATTCCTCTCCCCTCCCCTAGGCTTATACTCGAGTCAATAAGTTTTTTGCCAGTTTTTAGGGGCAAAATTGGGGGCCTCGGCTTATACTCGGGTCGGCTTATACTCGAGTATATACGGTAGCTGATATATCTTATTAGGCAACAGAAGAAAAACCTAAAATATTTAGTTTTTGCTTATGGTCTCTTCATGATATGATATATGGTGCTTCAGGAAGATCTGATGTTGGTCTTTGGTGAGTATTGGTGGTTTCTCTGCAGGCTCCTATGACGGCCGGGTCTATGTGCTGAGGAGGAGCACAGGGGAAACGCACTGGATCTTCACCACCGGCAATGCTGTGAAGAGCTCTCCTGCCGTGGATCCCACTTCCGGCCTGGCATTTATTGGGTCACACGATCAGTACTTATATGCCGTGGATGTGGAGGTATTGATGAAGATTTCTTCTAATAATGCTTTATTCAAGTGTATTGTTATGACGGACATGAGCTGTCTAGTAAGGAATCTGTAGTTGTGCTGGATTTACTATTTTAAACCCTTCATTTTCTGTATTTTTTTTTCTCATTTCTTCCAAGAGCCTTAACTGTTATTAGTTTCAGAGCACATAGCGGTAGAAGGGCTTCTTATTTGCGGAATGAGCTTTACTTTTGAATCTGTCCAAGAAAAAATGGCCAACTCAGTATCCTTATTTAAAATGTCACTATCTTTATCTCAAAATGTTAACCTGCCCTTACATAGGAGAAAGGTAGCAGTTGATGCATTTCGACTCTGTGAGTCTTAGTCTTAACTGTACTTTTAATTGACACCGTTAACTTTACCATGTCATGCATTGGAAAGTAGGAAAAAATGTCAAAGTACGTACAAAAATAGTAGAATTTCTAAATAGTTTTTTGTTTCTATTTACCATGTTCAGTGTATGGTAAAATGGACCTGGCAGTGTGACTCTCCAGGTCAGTATGATTACGTGTATAGTATTTTATTTATTTTTTAAAGTGCTCAAAAATTGGGAATTTAGAAAAAAACAATTTTGAAAAAAATGTTTCGCTTGTCACCATATTCCAGGACCTTTAACGATTTGTTTTCAGGGTCTGGGTCTGGGTTATTTTTTAGTGCCCCGAGCTGACACTTTTACTGGTATAATTTTGTGGTAGATACCAGGTTTTGTTCGCTTCTTATTGCATTTTCTTGCAATGTTGCTGCCAGAAAAGCGTAATTCTGGTGTTTCAATTTTTACTCGTTTTTCTCGTTTTTCAAGCGGGTTCATTTATTTTATGTTTTGATAGAATGGAACTTTATGAATGCAGTGATACAAAATATGTGTATTTCTCAGTTGCCTCATTGGGGGACACAAGACCATATTATGCTGCTATCATTACGAGGCTGACACTGAGTGAATATAAAAAACAGGTTAGCTCCTCCTCTGCATTATAACACCCTCTGGCTGACACAAGCCGTACCAGTTTCAGCTTAGTGTCAGAAGGAGGCAGATGTGTTCTTACAGACCAACATCCATAATTTAGCCTTTTTTCTTCTTTTTTCCTTTTTTTTTTCTTGCTACCTTTTGGACAGAAGAAGATCCCAGATGGGCGACTGTTCTCTTAAGGGCACCACTCTCCCACAACCACTAACAGATGGAAGTATGGAGTTTCGCCTCCTCGTACCCTCTTCTGCTACGATGGATCACTTTATGGGTTACGCCTAACCTATTTGGAATTTTTTTTGTCCTGGAATGGAAGCAGGGTGATAGCTCCCTTAAGGGTGCTGATGTCCCACAATCACCAACAGAAGGGCACACGGAGTGTCGCCTCTCAGTATTCCCCTCTGCACCTTGCATAGTCCCTGTTCTGTGGCACCTATTCTACCTGGGACCCATCTCTGCATCCCTACTGCAGCACAGCAGTGATGCACGATAGGAGAATACTTGCCCTCCCCATCCTCCCATACCAAAGGGAAGCCTGGGTGGAAGGGGCCTGCACGGAGCCTTTTAGTCGCCTCCATTACAGCTTACAGGCAGAAGCCCCGCTACCTGCAGCATCGCGGACAGCGGTGATCCTGGATGGCGCATCAGGTGAGATCACTTTAGTTGTGACGGTCGCCGTGGAGGGCTCCCCTGGCTGTCCCTGGCCCCCCTTGACAGTCACCCGTGGTCTCTGATTCGGGTCTCTCCCAGCTCGGCACGTTTCCCCTGGCCGTGGGCAAAATACTAGGCCAAAGCTCAGGCCTTCCTCGGCGGTCTGCCCCCCCGGATGACGCGGAATCTCCGCTCACGTCCCCCAGGTGACGTCAGTTTTACCATGGAAACGCCTCCTGACATAATCGCCCCGGGGTACACCCACTGCCTTGGCACTTCTCACTCACCATGGGACTTGTAGCAACAGGACACTCACCCCTCCCTGTGCATAAGTGGGGATTATCTCTACCGGCCAGCACCATCAGCTTATAGACCCCAATCACATCCATGGCCTCAACGGACCTCGGCCTGCATTAAGGGGACACAAGACCATCGGGCTGTATCGGTGGGACTCAGGACCATCTGTCCCTGGTAAGAGGCTCAGCTGCTCTTGCTGCAGCTCCTGCTTTCTCATTAGCTTCAACCCTCAGCTTATACCCAGACCATACTATTGTCAACCTTTTTGTATGTGCAGTCTCCACACTTTCCAGCTTAAAATGAAAAAGTCAAGTCCACAAAGAGAGTCCCAAAGACCCACACCATACCCTGTACTTCATGCATCACATGCCATTCTGACCTGCCGCGCAGACATGCCACCCCACACTGCCAGGTCTGTGATCCTGCAGAGACCCTGGAGCCCTCCGTCGACACTGGAGCAAACAGTTGGCCTAGCCCACCTGACTGGGCCCTATTACTATCCCAATCCATGTACAGGTTGTCTAAACACCCTCGTCCAGGCTTTGTAGAGCCGTTGCATGAGTGGATACCTCTGCATTAGAGGGTCCTTCAGACAGGGACAGGTCACATCCTATGATCTCAGGTGTGAAGAGAAAAAGACTGCACAGAAGCACCTCACCCTCTTCATCCCAAAACTCCCACGCTTCCCTTACACAGAATTCGGGGCCTGGTTCGCCCTTACCCGACGGCTACCACAACCTGGATTCATAGTCCAACCTGGATACTTCCTTTGACCCAGACTGATCTGATACACAGGCTATGGTTGACGGTCTATTACGGCATTTAACCAGACTCTACACGTAGACGATGCCCTCTATACGGTCCCGGATCATACAGGCTACTTTAACAGAGTCAAACGCCTGAACCAATGCTTTGTAGATCATCCTGAGTTCCAGGATATCTTGACAAAGCATAAAGAAAGTCCGGACAAACAGTTCGGGGGTCGTAAAACCATGGAGTTCCGGTACCCCTTTCCCCCTACTCTTAGTAAGGACTGGGCAGTCTTGCCAGCAGTTGAACTTCCAGTTTTCTGTCTGGCCACTAAGACCTTGCTCTCCTTGCCGAACGGGTCCTCCATTATGGACCAGACCAACAGACAGGTCGAACAACTTGCTCAGTATTTAAACCACAGGCTCGTCCCTTTCCCTGTCATTTGCTTTGGTATGTGTTTCCAAGACAATAATGGCCTGGGCCTATACTCTGCAGAAGGCCCTGCAGGACAGTGACCTCCCACCGGAGTTGTTGGACTTAGCCGCCCAAATATCCATAGCTGGTAATACCTAATTCACGGTTCCCTGGACACGGCCAATTGCGCTTCCTTCACGGCCTCAAACGTGATTAACGTGAATGGAAGGCGGATTCTGCGTCAAAACAGTTCCTTACTAGTCTCCCATACCAAAGCAGTCACCTCTTTGGCGAGAGACGAGACAAACTCATCTCTGACACCACTGGAGGGAAGAGTACCTCTCTCCCCCAAACAAACTGAGATGCCCCTTCATTAGACGACAACAAGAACGGTTTTGTTTGTTTTGCAACTCCTTCGGCTGGACTTCTTCCTGTGCATCTTCAAACACGAACTGTTCCCCACGCAGGGACAGAGGTTCCCAGACCGCCTACAAGGCAAATTCATCTTGGCAGACTCTGCTAAAACAGTCTAGGCATAAAGGATCCAGATCCCATAGGTTCTCCTCATTATTATTATTATTATTATTATTATTATTACTTATTTATATAGATCCATTAGGTTCCATG
The DNA here is from genome assembly GCA_033576535.1 of Allobates femoralis. Classification (NCBI taxonomy): domain Eukaryota; kingdom Metazoa; phylum Chordata; class Amphibia; order Anura; family Aromobatidae; genus Allobates; species Allobates femoralis. The sequence goes on along the minus strand of JARQOC010000003.1, from coordinate 116,157,196 downwards.
GCGCTTTACATGAGGATGAGGGAGACAAGAACAAGTACACTAAATCTAGGCGATCAGGACGTACAGGTACAGAAGGGCTGTCCATGAGGGCTCACAGTCTAAGAGCTGACTCGTCCTCTTCCCCGGAAGACACCACCATCAAAAGGCAGCCGACTGCTTTTATTCCGCCACGTCTGTCATGCCTTTGACGAGTGGATCAGGAAAGTGGTGTCTTCCGATTACAAAATAGAATTTGTTTCCTGACCCTCGACTTGGTTTTTTCCCCTCCAATCCTCCAAGTTCTGAAGTAAGGGCCCGCACATTTTTCCAAGCCATCAATTCACTATAGCGAGCCAGGGTCATCATCCCCGTTTCAGAAACTGAACATTTCAGAGGTTTCTATTCAAATCTCTTTTTGTAATCCCCAAAAAGGACTGTTCGGTACGCCCCATACCGGGCCTAAAATATCTAAACAAATACGTCAGTCTATCATTTCAGAATGGAGTCCCTCCGTTCGATAATCGTGTTTATGGAGGAAGGAGAGTTTTTAGCCTCCTTAGATATTGGAGATGCTTACCTCAACATTCCGATTTCCCATGCTCACTAGCAGTTCCTGCGATTCGCTGTCCATACGGAGCACTTTTAATTTGTGGCCTTACCCTTCAGACTCGCTACTGCACCCAGGTTGTTCACAAAGGTCATGGTGGCTGTCATGTCCACTCTGCATTCTTGGGGTGTAGTCGTCACGCCCCATCTGGACGATCCCCTGATCAAGGCCCCTTCCTTCTTGGACTGTGAAGAGAGTTTTACAAATTAGCATAGACAAACTCTCTCGCCTGGGGTGGCTGGTCAATCTGGACAAGTCTTCCCCAACTCCAGCCCAGACACCTTCCTGGGAATGGTTTTCAATACCTCCCACGGGTTGGTGATTCTCCCTCAAGACACATCGTTGGCCTGCGTCAGAGAGTCCGCACACTTCTCCGTCCCTCTTCTCACTCCATCTGGTTCGAGATGAGTGTTCTGGGCAGAATGGTGGCGGCGATGGAGGCTGTTCTGTTTGCCCAGATACATCTCCGGCCTCTGCAACTAGCTTTGCTACCTGCTTAGGACAGGAGCCCCTTCTCCCTTGACTGGAAATTTTACTTGTCTCCTCAGATCAGACAGGCACTTTGTTGGTGGATTCAGCCAGTCACCCTCTCAGGGGAGGTTGTTCCTCCCCGTCAGTTGGGTGGTACTCACTACCACAACAGCTTGGTGGGATGGAGGGAGGTCTTCCGCCTCCACACTGCTCAGGGCTGCCGGTCTCTTCAAAACTTGACCCTTCCTATCAACCTGCTGGAGATACGGGCCATATTGTTGGCGCTATAAGCTTTTCAGTATCTCCTGGCAGGTTTTCCCATTTGCATCCAGACAGACAACACCACGGCTGTGGCATACATCAATCACCATGGAGGCACACACTGCAGAGCGGCGAAGCGCGAAGTGGAATTCATCTTTTGCTGGGCCGAGACTAATCAATCCCTCATCTCGGCAGTGTACATCCCGGGCATAGAAAATTGGGCGGCAGACTTCCTCAACCGCAAGGGTCTCGCCTCGGGTGGGTGATCTCTACATCCAGAAGTGTTCCAGCAGATTTGCTATTGCTAGGGGACTCCGGATGTGGACTGATGGCGTCATGAGTAAACGCCAAGCTCCCCTATTCATGGCCCGGTCGCGCGACCCGATGCACTGGTTCAACTGTGGAACCAGTTACATCTTCCTTACATCTTCCTTCCACTACCCCTAATACCAAGGGTAGTGTGGAAAATAAGGCAGGAGAAGTCCGTCATCTTGGTAGCCCCAGACTGGCCTAGGAGCGCTTCGTACACCAACCTAGTTCGACTCGTCGCCTACAGTCCCTGTGACTGCTGGACCGGCCAGACCTGCTTACTCAGGATCCAATCAGCCTCTAGAACCCCTGAGTTTGACGGTTTGACTGTTGAAACCTGGGTTCTGGAGGCAGGTTTCTCGCCAGAGGTGATTAGCGCTATGATCAGAGCCAAGAAGCTCGCCTCAGCCCGTATTTACCATCACACATGGAAGACCTTTTTCTCTTGGTGCAAGAATCAGGGGCATTCTTCCCTTGTTTTTTCCTTCCCAGTGATACTGGGTTTTCTCCAATCCAAACTGGATTCAGACCTAGCACCAAGTTCTCTTAAGGGTCAAATATCGGCACTGTCGGTCATTTTCCAACGAAGGCTCGCTACAAGACCACAGGAAAAAACAAAAGGCGCCAGCACTGCCAGAAAACATATTACAATAAAAATTGTGTAAACACACGTATTACTTCCAAACTGTAAAAATTGAGACATTTGGCAAAAGATTAAATAATCTTTTGAACCTCCCTGCAAATGTCAAGGCATTCTCAGATGGGGTGGTCCTACTCTATAATATTTAATTTTTATTGTGTCATGAGACCCCAAACATGAACATAAAGTGGACCATATAAAGCGAACGCTCACCTGGTTCATCTCAGGCCCCTACACCTGCATCCTGCACCACAAATGTCTGGGCTACAAGACTACAACTCATGACCTTCATCCAGGGAGTGTCTTGGTTAGTGTCCCCTTACCAGAGACCATTAGAACCATGGGACCTCAATTTGGTCCTGGACGCACTTCAGAGACCCCCCCCCCGAGCCTCTAAAGGACATTCCACTTTGTATTCTGTCCTGGAAAGAGGTTTTTCTCGTTGAAACCACTTCCATATGACGTGTTTCAGAATTGGCCGCGCTCTCCTGTTGAGTACCTTTCTTTTCCTTCGATCAGGACAAGGTAGTGCTTCGGCCAGTTCCCTCCTTCCTCCCAAAGGTGGTCTTTTCCTCCCTCTTTAATGAGAAGATTGATCTTCTTTCTATTTGTACAGTGCCAGTGCACCATTTCGACAAAGCTCTGCATAACCTGGACCTCGTGAGGGCCCTTAGATGCTATGTATCTAGACCGCTCCCATCTGGAAAATGGATACCCTGTTCGTCCTTTCGTCACAGAAAGGGCATGGCTGCTTCCAGATCCACACTGGCCAGGTGGATACGGTTGGCTACTTAGGAATCCTATCAACTTAGGAACAGGGCCATTCCAGGGGGATAAGGGCGCACTCTACTTGAGTGATAGCTGCACCAGGCCCGTTTGACACCAGGCGTCAGCTGAGCAGGTGTGCAAGGCAGCAACCTGGTCCAGCCTGCGTACATTTGCAAAAAACTATAACGTCCACATCCAGGCCTCTGCAGACGTAAGCTTTGGTACACAAATCCTGCAGGCAGCAGTTGCTCACCTCTAAATCAAAATGGCTCATGAGGTATTGTACTTTCCTGGTTCTTTGTTCCCACCCAGGGACTGCTTTGAAACATCCCATGGTTCTGTGTTACCCAATGAGGCGACTGAGAAAAAGGATTTTTGTGTGTACTCACTGTAAAATCTTTTTCTCTGAGCCTCTATTGGGGAACACGGCAGCCTCCCTGTTGCACAGTTTGGGCTGTGTTTTCCTTTGGGTTCTTTGAGTTTGGTTTGTTTATCTTGGTTATCTTTGTTTCTTTCTCTTACTGCTTGGTCATTGAACTGGTTCGGCTTGTGTTAGGCTGGTTTCACATAACGATTTTGTGCCTGTCCGTGGGATCCGACTTTGAAGGGGGACCCCACGGACAGGCACGGATCCATACGGATCCCTGCAATCGGATGGCAAATAGCCATCCGATCTGCAGGATCTGTGTGGATCCTCCGGTCCCCTGTCTCTCCCTACTCCTGCCTCCTCCATCTTCTTCCCTCTCCTATGCTACTCTGTCTCCCCGCTATTCTTTGCTGTGCCCCGCTATTCTATCCTCCTCTATCCCTATCCTGTCCCCTGTCCTCTCCCTGTCCTCTCCCTGTGTAAAAAAATTAAAAAAAACCTCCTCCCGGAGGATACATCACCTCTCACAGGCTCCACGCTGCAGCACCATCAAGATTGAAGGACCTGTGATGATGTCAGAGTCACATGACCCGGTCAGCTGACCGGGTCTCTTACATCATCACAGGTCCTGATCGTGTGCAGCGTTGGAGCCGGTGAGAGGTGATGTATCCTCCGGGAGGAGGTTTTTTTTATTTTTTTACATACAGAGAAGAGGACAGGGAGAGGACAGGGGACAGGATAGGTATAGAGGAGGATAGAATAGCGGGGGACACAAAATAGAATAGCGGGGGCACAGCATATAGAATAGGAGAGGGAAGAAGATGGAGGAGCAGAGCAGGGAAAGACAGGCAGTACGGAGCCGACATCGGATCCGAGGCGAGCTCGGATCCGATGTCCATAGGCTCCTATGCTGTGGGCACATCGGACCGCCTCGGATCAGCAGTGATCCGAGGCTGTCCGATGTGAGTCACGGACACAAAATCGTAGCAGGCTACGATTTTGTGCCCGTGATTACATCGGATGGGATCGGATGGTGCCAAAATCGGATGCCAATAGTGGCACATCCGATCCCATCCGATTCCCATAGGGATACATGGGATACGATTTCGGATCCGATTGTATTAGTTTTAGAACGGATACAATCGGATGACCGAAAATCGTTATGTGAAAGCAGCCTTAGCCAGAGGGTGTATACTGCAGAAGAGTATCTAATCTATTTTTTATATTCACTTAGCGCCAACCTCCTAATGACAGCTGCATAACACCCATGGTCCTGTGTTCCCCATTAGAGGCTCAGAGATAAAGATTTTACAGTGAGTGCACACAAAAAAAAATCAATTTTTTTGTTTGTTTTATGTTCAATGGGGCAAAAGAAAGATGAAATTAACTTTTTGTGGGGAGTTTCCTTTATTAAGGACATTTTTATTTTACTTTTTAGCGCATTTAATAGTCCCCTTAGGGGACTTTAAAGGGATCCTGTCACCTCCAAAATGCCTCCTAAGCTATCAAAACATGTCCCTGCACCATCCCATCACTAATCTCACACTCCTTTTGTCTCCTAAATGCATCCTGTGAAAGTGCATAAAAACGTTTTATTACTTACTCATTAGTGATTATAATTAGCAGGGGCCATATTCATTAGTCACCAGGGGGCATTGTTTAGCAGCTCCAGGATCCAGCCATCTCTCTGTCTGTGCTGCTGTGAAACTGAAACTGAAGGCAGGACTAATGATTTGCATTCTGTGAGTGATAGAGAGGGGGGAGGGCAATGCCTGCACATCACAGCAGAACACACAGAGACAGGGTGGATTCCTGGAGCTGCAAAACAGCCCGCCTTGGTGACTAAAGAATAGTCACTGCTAATTATAATCACTCATGAGTAAGTATTAAAACGTTTTTATGCACTTTCACAGGATGCTTTTAGGAGGCAAAAGGAGTGTGAGATTAGTGATGGGATGGTGCAGGGACATGTTTTGCTAGCTTAGGAGGCGTTTTGGAGGTGACAGGATCCCTTTAAGCTGCCGTCGCCTGATCACTTGTGCCACACACAGCAATGCATCAGCAGTGCTATGCATAGCTAAAATCACAATCTCCTATGAATGGTAGGTAAATGCTGGGTTTCACAGGAGTATCGTACTGACAGGCATGGGGGTCTTCAGCTGACTCCCAGCTATCATGACAACCCTTCGTCACTTCATGATCATGTCACGAGTGCGCAAATGGACAGAAGGAATATCGCACTGCCCTGCTGGTGTGTGTCAAATGCCACTGTCCAGAGATTGACTGTGACACTTGACAAGTTAACAGTAGGAGGTGGCTCTTAAAGGCACATGATGGCTGATTAAATCAGCCATCATGTGGCAAGAAAGAATCAGGCTTGGCATTAGGGCCCGCATCAAAGTCAATGAGCCAGCATGTGACATACCTCTCTAAAGGAGGTGAAGTGGAAAGAGTTAAATTTGAGCATTGTGCAATATATATCTTCTGTGTTAGTCTGTCAACCAGATAACCACCATGGAGGCCGTCTTTTGAGAGTATTTCTATGTCAGATATAATATTCTTGATACTACTTTGCACTTTACTAGTTAGTAAAGTTTGAATACACTTTAAAAATGTTATTTTGTTTATGGCTGATAGGCTACGTGATGCCCAGTATAACAGGCAATCAGCAGTGGCTGGTCTCCTAGGCACAGCACTTGCATGCTTTTGCTATAGAGCTTGTACTGATCCCAGATCCATCCATCTTCAGTGCCCGCTTCATTCCAATTGATTCACAAACAGAGCTGCCCCTTCTAGAAGCAAGGAGAGTGTGCGGTTCAGACCAGTGGCTCAAGTATACTGCTGCTCCAAACTGTCAATCATTGGAGCACACCACCCCACAAATGAGCAGGAGTCAGAGAAGCAAGGTGCTCCTGAAGATTGATCACAGGAAAACCTCTTTTATGTCCCCACTGTCTTGTTGCAGGTGAAGCAGTGTGTCTGGAAAGCTCATTGTGAAGGGGGAGCCGTGTTTTCTTCTCCTTGTATCAGCACCAAGCCACACCACTTATATACAGTGACGCTCGGAGGACAACTGCTGGCATTTCATCCAGTGAGTATATGAGTGTGGTGAAGGTATGTTTGTGGTTTTCTGGAAGGTGTGACTGCTCACATTGCCTAGCCTGGAAGGTTTTATGTAATTTACTTTAAAACAAGTTATGAAAATAATCATAATTACTAGCAAACTGGAATATGTGAGATTGCAGATATAGGCGACCTCCATGTTACGGATGAGACTCTGTTCACATCTTTGCCAGGTTCTTTTCGGAGTCTTTGCTGTAGCAACCATCACATTAATCTGGACACCATTACGGACCCTATTATGACTCTAGTAACCAGTTTGGCACTGCTTTGTTGGCTACAAAATCACTTCTAAGGACTATGCCCCAAATAGGTTACTAATATTCACACACAACGATGTTTTGTAATTGCTGCATAGGCTCACTGGCATTCTGCTGTCGATTACATCATGATCACGAGCGGATCGGGTGTATTTTGTATCCCTGTCCCGATGATTGAAATGGGGTGGAAACAGATTTGGTGGCAATACACGTATGGAACACTATTTCACCCAAGCGGAGCCAAATTGAGACTCTATCACTAACATGGCATTGGGAAAAACACATTAAGGAAACTAGGCGTGCAACAATATCAACAATGGCAGCACCTACTCTGGACTTCAGAATCAAAACCTGTAATATTGGGGAGTGCTTGCTGGAGACTGCGTCGTAACGTCCAGCTGTGACGTTCTATCACGGCTCCAAAACAACACGCCTCTAGTTGGCGGGAGTGAGCTGCTTTTCCACACACTAAATCATGATATCTAAATAACCATGTAAAATGCTAACACTATGTAAATTACAAACTGTTAGCATTTTACAGCCTAGATACACACACGATTTTTAGAAAAAACCTGAACAACTCCTTTAATAGTTTATTTTAACCAATAAAATACTAACATTACTTATTTTGTAGCGTTATTTCACACATGTTGGGAGTCATAACATTTACGATGTAACTTATTAACAATTAAATGTTAAAGAAAGGATCCATGAATACATGTAACCATTAAAGGAAACGACACCTGGATTTAAGTCCTAACAACCATAGCTGCCAGGATCATGTTCTAGAGTTGACCTAGTCTCACCTCTTTACATTATTACTAAAGATCCTGTCCCAATGTAAACATAGTCTAAATTAAGCTACTGTACTTCCATGCAGTCCGTTTAGGTTAAGGGAACAATATAGGAAGATGACCACCGTTTCTTCCACAGCACCCAAATCTCATTGTTGTATGCAAACTACGCCCACTGGGTGAAAGTGAGTATCAGGGAAATATGGACTCATTATATAATGGTGCCGCCCTGATTGAAGTATATAACTAAGTCCTGGGCGACGGAAGTTCTATTTTCCGTCCAGATGCTTATTGTCGAGACAGTTTCAACGGAGTCCTCGGTGCACTTAGTGCATTATTGGTCCTATGCACATGATCGGCCCGGACAGAATTTCCAGCGCAATGTCGCTACTGATGCGGGACAGTCCACTTTTTTTCCCTGTTCCCCCATTAAAAAGCACTTGGATTGCCGATATCAACAAAAGTGGGTGGAAACGTTGCCTAATTAAATAATCGAATCGTGATAGTGCCGTCGGAGTCAGTGCTTTTTGAACTTTTCCAAACCATGGTCTTTTGGCGGATCTATTTTAAAGAGGCATGGGGGCAATAGGTGTCATGAATAAGGCGTCTGCACAGCAGTTTCATAGCCTTACAACAATGGATAGGATGCTGTGGATCAGACATAGACACTGATCTACCCAGTGCTCTGGTAGTACCATTCGGGGGTCCTGCAGGTAATTAGTCTCAAACTTACTTTAACATGTTTCTAGGATGCCTTAAGATAATCAATGACAGATTCTGTCTCTGCTGAAGAAGCTAGTAGGACTGCCCACATGACTTTGGGGTGTGTGGCTTTAAAATGGTGCAGGTTTCCCCCTATCTAAAAGTACTATGAAAGAAAACACCTGGTTGTAATCACTTATGGGAGAAGCCAAAGCCCAGGGATCATGTTTTATTTGTGGTTGACATAGTTCCACCTCTTTACAATATATTACTATACAGATTACAACAAGTCACAATAGGATAAAGGAGCATAGACTCCTAATAATGCTACTAGTATCTCTCCATGCCGAGCTACATTGTATCGTTATAGGTCAAAGGAACAACTATATGGAAGACTGACCTAGGAAAACCTGTGTTTTCGTCTCCATTATGTACCCAGAATCATCTTTACGTTGGATGTGTGGATACAAATTTCTACTGCTTCAGTCACATTGGTGAAAAGGTGAGTAATACAGGAGAAAATATGGATTCTAAGTATATGATGGGGAGCCGACAGGGCCATAATGAACATATATGAACCTTCAGATAGTTTTCTCTGTAGGCAAGAAAACAGGAATGGATTTTAGTGTTAAAGGGAACCAACCACCCCAAATGACCCCCCCGGACTGTTAATAAAGTGTCCCTACACCCAGCACACACATTTGGGGCAATCGTTTTTGCTAAAAAAAAACTGTTTAGTAGAAGCTAAGATATAGCTTTATGAAGTTTAATAAATCAAGCCGAATGGGTGTTACCTAGCTTTGTCCTCGTGCATTTGTTCCATGTGCCTGTCAGCCTCCTCTCCCCTCCTCCCTTCAGTGAAGCCCTTCTGTGCAAGCCGAAAATGGCCTGCCTGTCTGCTGCTGCCTGATAAATTATGCACGCCCATCTCTGCACCTAAGAGCCTGGCCGTGTCATGAAAGGGGGCGGGGCTCCGGCATGCCGCGATCTAGCCCCGCCCCTTCATGACGCGTCCAGGCTCTTAGGTGCAGAGATGGGCGTGCATAATTTATCAGGCAGCAGCAGACAGGCAGGCCATTTTCGGCTTGCACAGAAGGGCTTCACTGAAGGGAGGAGGGGAGAGGAGGCTGACAGGCACATAGAACAGTGCACAAGGACAAGTGAGGTAACACCCATTCGGCTTGATTTATTAAACTTCATAAATTAATCATATGTCCATACATATAGTCCACCCTGACTACGTTATCAAATCAAACAAATTCCAGAAGGAATCAAAGGGTATCTTTAAATCACAATTTTTTATTATCAAGCTTAAAACCAAATAGCTTAATAGCATCAATAGTAATTTTTTTTACAAAATAGAGACATAATTTTTTTTACAAAATAGAGACAAAGAAGAATGGTATGGGTATGGAGAAATAGATTACAGTATCTTTTACCAAGAGGACAGTGCCTCACAGCATGCTGTAGGGCCGGAGAGCAACGCTCACAAATCTGCAATGTAATTATATCAATTTATGTGTAATGAGATTGCTAACAATATCTCACAAGTATTGGATTTAAACCATAATCCACACTGTGAGAGTATATAGCCTATAATTCTATCTCAAAAGTCAGGATTACCTGCACTTACATTATATACAAACTGGAATTTATAGGTACACATGTGCAAACTCAAACCCCAATCCTACACCTTGATATACAATCAAAATTGGGCATGTCAACAAAAAAGGTACCTAAAATTGGTCCCTTGTTGAAGTACAAACACCATATTGTAGTTAGGGAGGTCTATAAGTTCAGCTCGCACACTAGTACACATATACCATTGAGAAAACAGAGCAAGTAATCAGAAATCACATAACAGTGTATTACCTACATTAGTGCAGTATAGAGAGTGCTCATCCGTAGCCCCTATGGCCCCTACGCGTTACGGTCGGGACGACCTTCCTCAGGGGGGTAGATTGTACCAGCTGCCAGCACAAACTATTGCTGCAGCCTTTTATATCGGTGTCTGGCAGCATAATGGCGATTATGCTCCATAGAGAGCGTTCCTCATACTCCTCCCCCCTGCCTGGCGCTGTGAATCACGTGACAGCCCTCCTCACATGATCGCGCACGCCTCCGGTCTGTGGATCACAAGCTTCAGAAGCGTCGTCATGACGCCGCGTCCGCCCGCGAGCCTAGTGACAGGAAGCGTGCGAGTCTAGAGGGCGCACACGATCAAACCGCTCAGAGGAGGAGTGGGAGGTGCCGGAACGGAGCTAGAATTACAAGTACATAACAAAGAAGATGAGGGGGGAGAGAGAGAAAAAAAAAGTGAGAAAACTTGCAAATAGAAGTGTGACTAACGGCTCATTATAGATAGAAGGGTAAATACCATAAAGTGCATATGCAAATATATAGAATAAAAAGACAATTACTATCACCTAAATTACGTTATATCCTGGGTACATCAATTAAAGTGACAAGTGCATAGACATATATATATATTATACAGTACACAAACAACCAGATGTACTCTTATTTTAGTGATTAAAAAGATCAAGTAATGAATAACAATATGCATAATGTGCAAGAGGTGCAACTAAACACAAATAAATTGCCATAGAAACAAATTGTTCTTTTCTTCTAAATCCACACTTCCATCTTCATATATCCAGACATCCAAGTAAATATGATCCATTGTTTTGATGAAATAAATAGATTAAATACACTACAAGCAAAATAAAATAAAAAGAGTGGGTTAAAATCAATTAAAAAACAAAACATACGGATCTAAACCGCAGTAAATTGATATAATTACATTGCAGATTTGTGAGCGTTGCTCTCCGGCCCCTACAGCATGCTGTGAGGCACTGTTCTCTTGGTAAAAGATACTGTAATCTATTTCTCCATACCCATACCATTCTTCTTTGTCTCTATTTTGTAAAAAAAATTACTATTGATGCTATTAAGCTATTTGGTTTTAAGCTTGATAATAAAAAATTGTGATTTTAAAGATACCCTTTGATTCCTTCTGGAATTTGTTTGATTTATTAAACTTCATAAAGCTATATCTTAGCTTCTACTAAACAGTTTTTTTAGCAAAAACGATTGCCCTAAATGTGTGTGCTGGGTGTAGGGACACATATTAACAGTCCAGGGGGTCATTTGGGGTGGTTGGTTCCCTTTAAATCCTCCATTGATAAAATGTCTTTATTGTAAAAACAAGAATTGACAGAATTTTCAAATAAAAACTGTGAGTCCTCGGTAGTGACACTTTTCAGTGACTTACTTGAAAGATCTACAGTATCTATTCGCTGACATGATACAAAGGTATTTTTCCCAGGAACAGAATTTTCACAGCAAGCAATGTCTGTGCACCCCATGATGGGTGAACATTCCCACATTTTTTTCCATGTTACACCCACAGAATTAAATACATTTTCTTGGGATTTTATGTGATATAACAACTTTAATTAGAAAGTATTTGTGAAGTGTAAAGGAAATGATTCATGTTTTTCTAAATATTCAAAAAATATAAATATAAATCAGAAAATCGTGATGTGTATTTTGTTTAGCCCTCGGAGTCAGTGCTTTTTAGGACCACCCTTTGCTGCAATTACCTCTGCAAGTCTTTTGAGGTCTGTATCCTCCAGCTTTCCACATCTAGAGGCTGAAATGTTTGCCTGTTATTTTTTGGAAAATAGCTGTAGTTCAGTGAGATTGGATGGAGGCGTCTGTGCACAGCAAGTTTCAAGTCCTGTCACAGATTCTCAATGGATTTAGGTCTGAACTCTGACTGGGCCATTCAGACATACGAACATACTTTGATCTAAACCATCCATTGTGGCTCTGGTAGTATATTTAGGGTCGTTGTCCTGCTTGAAGGTGAACCTTCACCCCAGTCTCAAATCTTTTGTAGCCTTTAACAGATTTCCTCCAGGATTGCCCTGTATTTAGTTCCATCCATCTTCCCATCAACTCTGACCAGCTTCCCTGTCTCTGCTGAAGAAAAGCCTCCCCACAGGAGGATGCTGCCACCACCGTTTTGACTTTGAGGATGGTGTTTTCAAAATGGTGTGCAGTGTTTTCCACCACACATATTTAGTCTAAAAAGTTGTACTTTGGCCCCATGTGAACAGCGCACTTTCTTCCACATTCGGTGTCCTCTACATGACTGCTCACTAATTGCAAATGGGACTTCTTTGTAACTCTCTTTCAAAAGTGGTTTTCTTGTTACCACTCTTCCTTAGAGCCCAGATTTGTGGAGTAACAAGTATTAGTTGCCTATGGACAGATTCTCCCACAGCTGTGGATCTCTGCAGCTCCTCCAGAGTGACCATGGGCCTTTTGGCTGCTTCTCTAATTAGTGCTTTCTTTGCTTGTGATGTCTGTTCAGGTGAATGACCATGTCTTGGCAGGTTTGCCGTTGTGCCTTACATCTTCCGTTTTTGGATGATGGATTGACTTGCCTGTGAGTCGTTCAGGGCTTGTGCTATTTTTTTTTTAAATAACCTAACCCTCTTTACTCTTCTCCACAGCTTTAACCATGACATCTCTGGTGTGTTCCTTGGTTTTGCTGTTTGATCCCCAATGTTCTCAAACCTGAGTCATTCACAGAACAGCTGTATATATATTCAGAATAAATTACACACAGACTCAATTTACTAATTAGGTGACTTCTGGAGGCATTGGTTGCTCAGCATTTTATTTAGGGCTATCGGACTACAGGGGGTCTGAATACAAATGTTGTCTTAATTTTCGTGTTCCTGTCTTTTAAATTAGAAAACTCTATCATTTCTTATTCTTCACAAATACCTGCTACTTAGTGTTAGTATATAACAAAAAGATATTTGCGTGGGTAACATGAAAAAATTTATAAAGGTTCACGGGTTGTGAATACATTTTCAATATGTAATAAGTCGATTATGCAAGTGACTTTATTTCGTCGTGTAGCAGCCAGAGCAATAAGCCTCTGGTCACCATACCCTCTAATAGGGGCATCTGAATGTTCACAAGACGGCACCATTAATATACTATTTATTGTGGTTTTTAGTACAGAAATATTGCAGCAAGGATGACGGTGAATTAAAAAAAGTGAACTCCCTTTTTAATTGTCCTATTCACTCCTCTTCACGAGGTCTCCTGATGTGTCCATTTTTATTTATTCTATGAAATAACAATATGGGAGTAGTACTAGGTTAAATAAAAAAAGAGCCGTGTCCCAAATAGGTTTGTAAAGCTCAAATTAGACTCTGTTTTGATCAGTTCCCAACATACCTGCTTTATATCCAAGATGTTAAATGACCCAACTAGAGAGCCATCACTTGTCATAATTGGCTAGAGACCAAGGCCTCCTCATTGGAGAGCAATGAGTGGCTACGGACAGATACGGTAATTTGTATGAGCTCCTTATTTCATAGAGGAGAATAGATGGTGTGAATTGATTAGCAAGCCCTGGTCCATTACATCAGTAACCTGCCGGCCTGGTGTGACATCAATCACTTGTGTGACATCGCAACTATAACTTCACACCAGGTTGGCAAGTCAAGGTGACCTGAGATGCCAGAGGTAGGAGACAGGGCCCCACCCTGAGGTCACAGATTCGTAAGCACTGGACCAGGATCTGCAAATCCATTTGCACCATCTCTGTAGAAGAGGAAATTAATTTAAAATAATTTGCTAGAATATTCTAATTCCATTACTATGTTCTTCTTTTCTTCAGCTCTGGCAGTTCACTACTGATGGGCCTATATTCTCCTCTCCTTGCTTCTCCAGCCTCTCCGAGCACATCACATTTGGCTCACATGATGGCTTTATCTACTGCTGTAGTACTGAGGCTGAATTAATATGGCGATACAAAACCAGCTCACGAGTGTATGCAACTCCATTTACATTTGTCAACCCACACACTGGAAGCTCTGAGCTCCTGGCCGTCGCTTCTACAGATGGGAATTTGTGGATTTTAGATGCTCTCTCTGGAGTTCTCGTCAGTCAGCATACACTGGCAGGAGAGATCTTTTCTTCCCCGGTGGTGTACAGCCGCCAGCTGGTTGTTGGATGCAGGAACAATTATGTTTACTGTTTTGATTTGATCAGAAATGTAAAATGAATTGTAGATATTTTGGTTGGGGATCCACAGAGATCACCTGTGAATCAATATATATTCACTTTGTGAAAGAAAGTTGCAAATGTCCTTCACAGAACATGGTAGGAATTTTTGCAATAGGCATAAGAATAATTACATTTCTATTCTTACAGAAACGGTGAAAATGTATTGCAATTGACAACAATTATCTATTTTAAAGATAGATGGTAAATGTGATAGGGGGCCAGGCTGCTGAGACCTTCACTGACCCTGAGAACAGGGGGCCCAAAGTCTACTGTGCACCCCTAGAAACAGTACAGCATTGGTCAGATATGCTCACTAAATCTTCATTTACGCGGTAAGTTTGGACTTCTCATTGTGATTAATGAAGGTCCAAGTTGTCGTGAAGGAAGGAAAGGGTTCTAAGACGTGTGATGCAAAATGAGGAACCAGCTGTGGTATGGCTCAATGATTAGAAGTCCACTCTCAGACTTGAGTTAGCAGAACAGCAGGAAAAATCGGCACATCCAAAGAATTAAAATTTTCTTCTTTCATTGAGTTTCAATGAAAAACAACATGCATGCGGAAAGGCCATCCTGATCGTTTCGAACGCCTAAAGCGTCCTTAGTCATAGGATATATCCTAAGACTAGGGATGCTTTAGGCATTCGAAAAGCGTCAGGATGGCCTTTCCGCATGCATATTGTTTTTCATTGAAGCCCGAAGAAAGAAGAAAATTTTAATTCTTTGGATGTGCTGATTTTTCCTGCTGGTCCAAGTTAACATCTACACTCTTCAACATTTAAATTGCAAAAAGGGAAAATTGTGGAATTACGAAAATCGCAGGATGGATACACCTGTCAATAACCTGCAAATTATAAAATAAAATGGAAAGAAACATTTTTAGAACATCTTGATTTTATTCAGTGTTTAGTATGAGTGCCACAAGCAAAAATACACACATTTACACTCCTTATCTGCTATCAGTGGGATTATTAATGGTTGTCTGAGGATGGTTCTGGCTCACTGGATGCAATTCTATAAATTATAAAGTTCCTCTGCTGGAAATTCCCTCTGCAATTGCCAACCAATGACTTCCCAGATGTGCTGAATGGAGACAAGTCTGGAAACACTGTAGCCCATGGTAGCAAGTTAGGCCACGTACGCTGCTCACAGTACAGCAAGCCACATGGACCCTGGTGTTGTGTTAAAAAACTCCTCCCGGTATACTTTGGAGAAATGACCGTATCCATGGGTTCCAAAACCAAACCAATGTAACACCAAGCTGGTAGTGTGTCTGGAATGAAGACTAGAGGAGTCCAGACTAAAGTAATTCAATATGTCTCCCCACAACAATCCTTGCAGAACTAGTGTGATGTTCAGTCGCTTTCTATGGCATTGCCCATGTGGGGATCATTAACCTGATCTTACTATGGACTCAGGTGCCTAATATACATTAGCCAATCAGCATCCACCATTGCGCTGCCCATGCTTTTACTACATCTATTTGTTGAAGGTTTGTCCGAAGGCGTGAACCTTGAATAAATGACGAAGTAAGAGTGCAGCAGCCCAATAGCAGATGCTGATTTCTGCAATGTTCATGCTTCATAATCCTGTCACATGACACCCAAAGGCGACATTGCTGGTACGTTTCCAGTGCAGAAGATGAGTATTAGATGTTTTTATTTTCAAGTGAGACTACTTCATTTTTAAAAAGTGGTTGTCTGCTACATGGACAGCCCCTTTAAAGCCTATGTATACCTTTGCACAGTTTTTTCCAATTCCTTTTCTTCCTAAATGCTGAGTTCAGCAAATTTCTAAATAATAGACTTGGAGAAAGAAAACTGGGCACTGGGTCCTATCTTCAGGCAATTATGCCATTATGTGGGTTTGCGACACACCGGATCGGTGTTGCTCAGCTCAAGCACAAGTACAATCGATACAATCAGAAAAACATTTCTAAATAATGTTAATTAAAAGCTTTGCTGCTACAGAGTACCTGTGTCACGCCGCAACGAGGGAATGCTGGGAATATGGTGCAACAAGAGGGGATCACCAGGTATAAAAGGGAGACCATGGTGAAAGGGAAGATGGGTCAACCCTTTACACTTACCTTAGTCTGAAGCCTGCATTCCCTATCGCCCCCAGATAGCTCCTTCCTGCCATGAGAAATCCCTAGCTTGTGCGTAGTCTTGCTGCTGTAAGAAGACAACCCTGGAAAAAACGACAAACAAAGGCACTCCAAAGCTAGAAAGGGAATCCACAGTCTCTACTGGAAAGAACTCCACAGCTTCAACTGGAACAACTTCACCAGAGTAGGCAGCATGGAAGGTCTATAACTGAAATAGGAGGGAGCTAGAAGTGAGGTTAAATAGAGGAAGGGAGTGGTCATATGGTGCAGGCAGCAGAGATTTAAAGCTACAAGGAAGTAAGTCTCAACTCCTTCAGCACTGAGAGTAAATAATTCCGCCCTTCTCAAAATAAACACCGAGCTGGCTCTAAAGGAGACCTATGATCACAGTCACAGCAGAGAGCGACACACTCATGACAGTAACTTAAGCGTACAGCAGGAAAGCTGAGGTGTACTCTAATAGTAAAATGCATCTTTTTTTATTCAATACAAATATTATAAGACGGGGAAAGTAGCATTCTAGAAGCGGTACTGGCAATTGTCATTTCACGTGAACTTACTCTTCGGTAGGCTGAACAGGTATATGCCATGACGTTGCTAACCTCTTATAAACATTTGGTGAGCTCTGTGGTAACCAAACTTAGCTAAAATAAGGTTTGTAAGCTAATTATGTAGTGAAAATACACACAAAAAAGATATGTAATAGAACATTATACCCTTAAATGCATATTCACTTTGTAATTAACGTATCAGAAACACTAAAAAGACCAGTCAATAGGTGAGAAATGATTAGTTGTGGGTCTCATTTTATTCCCGCTGCTTCCCTAAATATTGTGTGTTTTTTTTTATTCACATGGTTTCAGAGATAATGGTCTTTTTGTATATTTCTTATAGCCTTTACTGTGGATGGTTCCCACAGAGTGATTGCAGACTAAAACCGCGCCCCAGAGAAGGCTATAACGTTTGTGCTAAATGTACAGCCTTCACCTATCATAACCACCTTCTCACACCTGGCTCAATCTTTCATTACCCACAGGTAACTAGTGGGTTTAACCTCCAATGTAACAAAACGGGGTGCAGTAACGTATAAAGTCGAATCATTTGTCTCATGTAAGACACTTCATAGTCTGGGTTCTGTTCTGTCCATGCCAGTTTTATTACATGGGAAGGACCATTGGGAGTCTTTTTGAAAGAGAGAAAATACTTCCGTTCAATTAGCACTGGTGCGGGGCCCATACACCTATTATATGTGACAGAGATTTGTGGCTATAGAGCAGATGCCATTCCGCATCAAGATGGATTCCGCCACAGCCTGCATCACAATAAGAGGCAAGATGGATACCGTATTTTACGGATGATAAAACGCACTTTTGGGGGATGTGTGTTATAATTCAATTGTAGCTTACCTATCTTACCGGGAAAGGGGAGAGGGCACGATGGAGCGGCGTCTCAGGAGGCATTGTCATGGGAGGCACTGCGGCGGGTGTCCCTGCGATGTTGCAGATAATGTAAGGCAGAAACCATCCCAGCGGTTGTGTAATGACCGTAAATGGTGGCGCGAGCCTCAAGTATATGACTATGAAGGCAAAGCATGCGCAGATTGACATCTTTGCTCAATGATAAGCTGAGGTCTCAATCTGCGCACGCGCTGCCACCTGGCACCATTTCCTTAATGCTGTCACCGCCAACATTTACCGTACTTTAAAACAACCTCTGGCACCGGCTCCTGCCTCACATTGCCCGTAGCATCACAGGAACACCCGCCGCAGCACCGCCCACAGCATCGCAGGGTCACCTGCCACAGCACCGGCCGTAGCATTGCCCTGACACCCGCCGCACCACCTGCATCATCGCCCGCAACAGTGCCTCGTGACCCCGCGCCAACACCGCTTCTCCCCCCCAGTAAGTTATATGGACTGTCAGATGCACAAAGATGGACCCCCTTTTTTAATTAAGTTATTGTTCCAATTTTCTTCCTCTAAAGTTGGGGTGCATCTTATAATCCACAAGTAACTTGTATTCATATTTAGTTCTGTTATTTTTGGCTTTTGAGTGTGTATTCTCACTCTATAATTTTCTTAGAGATGTTATATTGACAAGATTTGGCTGCAATGGTGCTCAGTAAATTACACCCCTATAAGTAAGTTTAGATGTGGTCCCGATTCTAACGCATCGGGTATTCTAGAATATGTATGTAGTTGACAGAACTTGTTCAGTCAACGTGAGTGAACTACAGAAATATTTGGACAGTGACACAAGTTTTGTTATTTTAGCTGTTTACAAAAACATGTTCAGAAATAAAATTATATATATAATATGGGCTGAAAGTGCACACTCCCAGCTGCAATATGAGAGTTTCCACATCCAAATCGGAGAAAGGGTTTAGGAATCATAGCTCTGTAATGCATAGCCTCCTCTTTTTCAAGGGACCAAAAGTAATTGGACAATGGACTCTAAGGGCTGCAATTAACTCTGAAGGCGTCTCCCTCGTTAACCTGTAATCAATGAAGTAGTTAAAAGGTCAGGGGTGGATTCCAGATGTGTGGTTTTGCATTTGGAAGCTGTTGCTGTGACCAGACAACATGCGGTCAAAGGAACTCTCAATTGAGGTGAAGCAGAACATCCTGAGGCTGAAAAAAAAGAAAAAAGCCATCAGAGAGATAGCAGACATGCTTGGAGTAGCAAAATCAACAGTTGGGTACATTCTGAGAAAAAAGGAATTGACTGGTGAGCTTGGGAACTCTAAAAGGCCTGGGCGTCCACGGATGACAACAGTGGTGGATGATCGCCGCATACTTTATTTGGTGAAGAAGAACCCGTTCACAACATCAACTGAAGTCCAGAACACACTCAGTAAAGTAGGTGTATCTGTCTCTAAGTCAACAGTAAAGAGAAGACTCCATGACCGTAAATACAAAGGGTTCACATCTAGATGCAAACCATTCATCAATTCCAAAAATAGACAGGCCAGAGTTAAATTTGCTGAAAAACACCTCAAGAAGCCAGCTCAGTTCTGGAAAAGTATTCTATGGACAGATGAGACAAAGATCAACCTGTACTAGAATGATGGGAAGAAAAAAGTTTGGAGAAGAAAGGAAACGGCACATGATCCAAGGCACACCACATCCTATGTAAAACATGGTGGAGGCAACGTGATGGCATGGGCATGCATGGCTTTCAATGGCACTGGGTCACTTGTGTTTATTGATGACATAACAGCAGACAAGAGTAGCCGGATGAATTCTGAAGTGTACCGGGATATACTTTCAGCCCAGATTCAGCCAAATGCTGCAAAGTTGATTGGACGGCGCTTCATAGTACAGATGGACAATGACCCCAAGCATACAGCCAAAGCTACCCAGGAGTTCCTGGGTGCAAAAAAGTGGAACATTCTGCAATGGCCAAGTCAATCACCAGATCTTAACCCAATTGAGCATGCATTTCACTTGCTCAAATCCAGACTTAAGACGGAAAGACCCACAAACAAGCAAGACCTGAAGGCTGCGGCTGTAAAGGCCTGGCAAAGCATTAAGAAGGAGGAAACCCAGCGTTTGGTGATGTCCATGGGTTCCAGACTTAAGGCAGTGATTGCCTCCAAAGGATTCGCAACAAAATATTGAAAATAAAAATTTCTCCTTCGCCTCATTGGGGGACACAGACCGTGGGTGTTATGCTGCTGTCCACTAGGAGGCGACACTAGGCAGAATCTGCAAAAGAGTTAAGAAAACTCCTCCTCTGCAGCATTACACCCCTGAAGCAGGAAGTGATTCTCCAGTTTTTGCTTAGTGTCTTGTAGGAGGCACACACAAATTTTATTGCTCCTAAAATTTTTTACTTTTTGGATTTTTTACTTCAAGAAGAAGAAAAGTGGGTCTCTAACGAGACTCCCGGCATGGTCCCTCCTCGGCCACCCACTGTTGGGGCGCCTGGTTGAGGTTGACTTTTCCCCCCACATGCCGCTCCCTCCTCGGCCCACCACTGTTGGGGGTGCCTGGTTGAGGTTGAGATGATGGTCTTCCTTCTCCAGCTCCCCACTGTTGGGGACCCTGGGTTGAGGTCGAGGCTACACAGAAGCCCTTGGATGATGGACTGCAGCATCCCTCCCTAACCACCCCTCATGGGGCTGATAGGTTGAGACACCGCAGGTAGGGCACTAACGTGCCGCGTGGTCGCAATCCAGACGCATCGGTGCTGCTGAATGCTTCTGATGGGCACGGGCTGCAGCACTGTGCCAGACTGCAGCACCAGGAGCCTCAGCTCTGCTAAGTGCTCCTAAAGGGCTCAGGGGACAAGGCTAAAGGGTCAGCTGCATTGCGCAGCACACGCAGGAGACCTCAGCCTGGATGACTACTCCCCAAGAGCCCCAGTCCTGCCGCCACGAGACTGTTCCCTGGGGGTCCCCTAAAGGCTGCAGCAAACGTCCGTGTAATCCAGGAGATCAGCTTTTGCTGCTCTCTCCTGAGAGGGAAGGGAGCCCATACTGCAAGTGGGAGCACCGGTTTTTCTGGGCTCCTTGCAGGGTCCCCACAGTCCCTGGATGCCGGGAGACCCAGTTTTCTGGGATCTCCTGATGGGAGCAGCCACCCTACCCCTGAATCCAGGAGACCCAGTCCCCTGGGTTCTCCTGCTGGGGGCTGCGCTGGGCAAGCGCGCATGTGGCCACAGCTCCTGGGGTCCGGCCGGGTCCAGATCTGTTTCGGTCCCGGACCGGACCTCCGCGCCGGCCTGCCGTCATTTGCGGCTTCGCTGTTTACTTGAGGCCGCGGCTTCGGCCTAGCGCGAAGCCGCCGCCTTATCACCGCCCCCCGGCCCGCCCCCGGATGACGAGAATGACGCGGACAGCGTCATAACAGAGGGCGGGCCGGAGCTGCATAGCAATAGCAGGGGGCGGGACGGAGGATAGCTGGCGCGAAGCCTATGGCACGCCTTAGGATTCTGGTCCCGCCCTGCTGTTAGCAGCGGCGGCCATTATCCACAGGGCACAGTAGAAGCAGGGTTGATAGCACAGTGTGCACAACCCTTAGTGCCAGACTGTGTGGTTTGGCCACAGCTCCTCAATGGTACCTAGTACTGTGGCCATGACAGGGCTTCATCCCTGCTGCAGGGCTGAAAGTGAACTTGGGCCAGCGAATACGTGCGGTGCAGGACCAGATAAGGAGCTCAGCTGAGCTTCCTGCCTGCCTCAGCCCTTAGGACACTGCTGCCAAAGGTCAGGAAGTTCAGGGCAGCCCACCTGCGGCAGCCCTCAGGACGGGCAGCTGGAGCCAGGGGTCAAGGAACCCAGCAGGGCTCCCTGCCTGCAGCAAAACATCTCTTAAGGCCGCTTCCTGGGGTTCCGGAAAAGGACTACAGAGCCTCGCTCTGTGCCAGTTCCCAATAGCGACGGCAGGACAACCAACAATGATGTCCTGCTGCATTTAGTCCTCACGCCCAGTGGCGTAACTTCAGGCCTCGGGACCCCGATGCGAGAGCTCCAACGAGGCCCCCAATTATTGCAAATCTTTAGTTCCCCTGCACCTATTGTAGTTACGCCCCTGCTCACGCCACACATGCAAGGAACGATGTCATAATAAGGGGCAGTGTAAATACGTCGGGTGATCAGTTACTGCCCTGTCCTACAGTATTAAAGTTACCTGACAGTACACCTATCACAACACCTACTGGCCAGACATTACGCATGCTTCTGTTTTCTATATTGACGCACAGACAGCACGTAGGTCGTTTTTGACATTCTCCAAAAATCATTGATTTCGTCCCGATAACAGGTTTAATAACTGTAAGGTAATTAAGATACGGATTCAATTCCGTCAGGCACTTCATGCTTCTGCTTTCTATATTGACGCACAGACAGCACGTAGGTCGTTTTTATGGCATTCTCCAAAAATCATTGATTTCGTCCCGATAACAGGTTTAATAACTGTAAGGTACTCCAGATACGGATTCAATTCCGTCAGGCACTATTGTTTCCTGCCCGCCGATCATACTCTGTGGCCCGAACGGCTCGAGTCGTTACCTCAGGACTATCTGATACATAAGTCCTGGACGCTGCCAATTGCTCTGCAATAACAGCGTCTACTGCCATCGCCAGTAGACGTGGCATCGGGTTACGTGGATGGGAGGCGGAAGTGGTCGTAAGGAGGCCATCACAGGTCTCCTATGCCTCACTAGACACCTGTTTGGAGAATTTCTGTACACCTCAGGCGCTAAGGAGGCAAAGATCGT
This sequence comes from Allobates femoralis, assembly GCA_033576535.1. NCBI lineage: Eukaryota > Metazoa > Chordata > Amphibia > Anura > Aromobatidae > Allobates > Allobates femoralis. The sequence continues at coordinate 116,134,496 of JARQOC010000003.1, read as the reverse complement.
TTTCCACCCCCAGAACACATCAGGACGGTTTTTTATCCGCCGTTGGCATAACTGATTCCGGTTCTTCGGAACCGTTAGGGTTGGTCGGAGCTTAGGCTAAGTCTGCCAAGGGATCGGTCGCCACGCAGGGACCTTTTTTAGTGGCGGACTTCCTTCAGGTTTAACTGACAGGTTTCTTCCTAGGCCCCCCACTGTTGGAGAGCCCAGTTGAAGCTGATATAACCTGCAGTTACCCGACAACAGTAAGGCGTCCCAGGACTGCTCACCAATTCTCTCCAGACCCCATAGCTGGAGCTCCGGTTGGCGGTGACGACAGCCAAGTCTCAAAAGACACAGGCTGAAACACCGTGATCCGCAGTGGCACGGGGAACTGAGCTAAGGGTCTCGGGAACCTGCGACCCATAGCATACTCCTTCCTCGCCTCCCCACTGTTGGGGACTCGGGTTGAAGTTGGGACCGCACAGGGTCTACCCGGCCTCCATCCCCGGACTATTAAAACGAAACTTTATGTTGCAGGACGTGGAACACGGGCCCAGCGGCCAATCTCCTCACTGTACCCATGTTGGGTACTTGGGTGGAGATAACACGCGTAATGCCCTCTGCTCAGTCCGTTTCGAAGCAGGACCTCGCAGACTCGCAAATGCATTAACCCAATGGATGGGCCCCTCCGGTCTCCCGTGTGGCTGTGGCCTGAACCTTCTTCCACGCAGTCAGTCCCTTCTCGTCTCAGGAGTTAAAAGTGACTACCGTGAGACCTAAAGCTCATAAATGCAGCCTGAAGTTGGAAATGTCTATACTGCATCTCAGGAGTCTCCCATATCAGGACGACTTATTCATCAATGCATGATTTTCGGAGTCTGCGAACGCTGTCGATTTCACTGGACACGTTAAGAAGACTCGGTTGGCGGATCACCCTCCATGGGTCTACCACAATGCCAGAGCACATGTTCCAACACAGAACACAAACTCAGGGAGTCCTATATGTCTTCCTGATGGACACATGCTGCAGCATCACATATGGCGTATCAGCCATATTTGTTTTTCCCAGACAAGGCACGGATTCTTCGTCTGGGAATTCGCTTCAGCGGTCTCCTCAATCTTTCACGACGGCTATAAGAGTCCTAGACAGGATAGTGGCAGCATGGGAGGCAGTTCCATAGCCTCAGCTGCACCTACGACCTCTTCAACTATCCATGCTTAGACATGGCCCAGAAACAGGATGTGGTGCAATGTACTCCCATCACAATGCACGTGCCAATAGTCCCGCCCACACACGAGGATGCTCCCCAATCTACGAAGATTCGGGCAGTATTTCTAGTACTGGAATCATTCAGTGATCTTCTGGCAGTCGGTCTTGTTAGGATATAGTCAGACAATGCCACAGCCGTGGCATATGTCAACCACCAGGGTGGAACCCACAGTCTCCAAGTGATGACAGACGTTCGCCACATCCTTCCCCGGGTGGAATCCTTGAACGCTGTACTGTCAGCTGTTCTCATACCAGGCTAACCCGCCAAGGGACGGACTCAGGGAAGCGGCCCCTTCATCCAGATGTCTTCTGTCAAGACTGCCAGCGCCAGGAGACTACAGATGTGGACCTGACGGCCTCACGTGTCCAATGCTAAGGTTCCATCCTTTCTGGCCAGGTCCTAGAACCTACAGTCAATAGGACAGACATACCAGTCCTAGATGGGACCTGTCTCCGTCTCCCTATATTCTTTCACACTAACAGGATAGTGCGGAAGGTCAAACAAGACGGTTGCCAGACCTCCCTGTATTTTCAGACTGGCCCAGATGCGCTTGGACGAAAATTTCGTCCAACTCATACCAGCAGTACCAGGACAACTAAAAAGACAGTTCAGGCCTGCTCTCCCTCGGAATTCCTCAACTCTGACAATAGTGGCGTAGCCCTTGAGACCTGGAATTTACCCATGGGTTTTTTCCCTGGATGGTGTAGCGACCATGGTCGCAGCGAGTAAACCAGCCTTATCGACGATATACCATGAGTGTAATCGTTTTGTTTTTCTTTATCTCCGAGCACCTCTAGGGGTCATTCCCCTTGCCCTATTTCACGCAAGGATCTTTCGCTCCTTCCACTCAGACCTAGACTCAGGTCTGTCCTTGGGGTCTCTCCCACAGCAGGGTTTCAGCCTGTTTCACCTTCCAAAAAAAAAAAAAAAAAAAATAAATAAATAAATAAATAAATAAATAAATTAATGTGTTGCCACCAGGTCTCTAGGAAAATCCTCCCTTCAAAGGGTCTCCCATTTAAGGTCTCCATACCACGGGTCTACTCCTGCGGGACCTGATCTTCGTCCTCATGGCTCTACAAGATCCACCTTAGCATTCTCATCCAAACAGTAATGTGTTTTGGTGGCAAATTATTTTTCTGTGCAGAGGTATCGGTACTTTCAGCGCTCTCATGTAAACCATTTTTTCTGGTCTTCTACCTGAACAAGACTGTTCTACGGCTGGTTCCATCCTTCTTAGGCAGTATACTTCTTCCACCTCACTAAAGACGTTTCTCTGTCATCGCTGTGACCGACTCCAGTCTGTCTGGTCGTAAAGGACCTACATATGCAGGACCTTATCAGGTCCCTACGCATCTGAGTACCCACAACCAGTGCCTCTCCACAGGTCGGATTCTCTTTCTCCCTTCTTCCAGAAGGCAGAATTAATGACATATCAGCCTCTAAGGCTCCTCTAACCAGGTGGATTCGTCTAACCATCCAAGACGCTTATACCGTCAAAATCTCATCCCTTACGGCAGCGGCACGGCACATTCTACTACGGCCGTGAGGACTTCCTGGTCCATTTGGCACCAGGTCTCAGTCCGACAAGTGTGTAGACAGCCAAAAGGGGTCAGTCTACACACATACTCAAGCCACTATAGGGCTTGACGTGCCCTCCAGGCGGCAGCGGGTCTGCCTGTCGGGGCATAGTTCTTCACTGACCATGCTCGGTGTCACTAGTTCCATTGTTCTTTCCCACCCAGGGACTGCTTTGGGACGTCCCACGGTCTGTGTCCCCCAATGAGGCGAAGGAGAAAAGGAGATTTTTGTGTACTCACCGTAAAATCCTTTTCTCTTAGCCTCTAATTGGGGGACACAGCACCCACCCTATTGCCCTGGTGGGCCTTTTTTTCTACAGTTATCACATAGCTTCTCAGCTGTTACATGGTTAACATGTTTACACAGGGTTGCCTATTATCACTCTGTTGATTGTTTAAACTTGTGCCTGTTTAGCTCCAGGCCTTGTAGTACTGTGAGCCTGTTTAGTTACAGGCCTGTTGTACGATTATTGCTTTGTTAACTCTTCACTGTTTTCCACATGCGCCTGCTTAGTTACAGGCCTTGTGGTACTAGTATTACTCTAACTATTAACTGTTTACACACGTGCCTGTTTGGTTCAGGCCTTGTTACACTGTTATTATCTTGTTGACTATATTTGTTTACACAGGTTGCCTGTGTAGACTTCCTGTGTCACTGTTATTATCTGTTAACTCTCCTACTGCTTTAGCACAAAACTGGAGAATCACTTCCTGCTTCAGGGGTGTAATGCTGCAGAGGAGGAGTTTTCTTAACTCTTTTGCAGATTCTGCCTAGTGTCGCCTCCTAGTGGACAGCAGCATAACACCCACGGTCTGTGTCCCCCAATTAGAGGCTAAGAGAAAAGGATTTTACGGTGAGTACACAAAAATCTCCTTATTTTGTTTGGGTTATGTTTATTTATCCAATTACTTTTGACCTCCTAAAATGTGGAGTGTTTGTAAAGAAATATGTACAATTCCTACATTTTCTATCAGATATTTTTGTTCAACCCTTCAAATTAAATGTTACAATCTGCACTTGAATTCTGTTGTAGAGGTTTCATTTCAAATCCAATGTGGTGGCATGCAGAGCCCAACTCGCGAAAATTGTGTCACTGTCCAAATATTTCTGGCCCTAACTGTATATAGCAGCGTTATAGTATATAGATGGTGGCCCGCATTGGGTATTCTAGAATATAAAAATAGAGATTGCATGGGGAAGGCGGTGAGGGCTGAATTGGGTGGAACTTTGAAGAAGGAGTAGAGGGAAAGGATGACGTGGCAGGGGGAGGAGGGAGGACAGAGCAGCAGGGGGGAGGAGGATGGAGGACAGAGCCGCAGGGGGGAGGAGGACGAAGCGGCGGGGTGGGGGAGGACAGAGCAGCACAGGCAGGGGGAGGATGGAGTGGCAGAGGGGAGGAGGACAACGGAAGGAGGATGTAGCGGCGGGGTGGGGGAGGACGGAGCAGCACAGGCAGGGGGAGGACAGGATGGAGTGGCGGAGGTGAGGAGGACAAAGGAAGGAGGAGGAAGCGGTGGGGTGGGGGAGGATGAAATGGCACAGGCACGGGGAGGACGGAGCACAGCGGCGGGGGAGAGGAGGATGAGGACGAAGCGGCGTCGGTGGGGGAGGATGGAGTGGCACTGGCAGGGGGAGGACGGAGCACAGAGCGGCAAAGGACAAAGGAAGGACAAAGGAAGGAGGAGGAAGTGGTGGGGGAGGAGGACAAAGGAAGGAGGAGGAAGCGGCGGGGTGGGGGAGGATGGAGCAGCACAGGCAGGGGGAGGATGAAGCGGCAGGAAGAGGCCGGAGCACAGAGCTGTGCAGGAGAGGAGGATGAAGGACGAAGTGGTGGGGTGGGGGAAGCTGGAGCGGCAGGGGGAGGACGGAGTACAAAGCGGCAGGGGAGAGGAGGACGGAGTACAAAGTGGCAGGGGAGAGGAGGATGGAGGACAGAGCGGCGGGGTGGGGGAGGCCGGAGCAGCAGGGGGAGGACGGAGGATGGAGTGTCGGAGGGGAGGCGGACAAAGGAAGGAAGAGGAAGCGGTGGGGTGGGGGAGGACGGAGCGGTAGGGGGAGGATGGAGCACAGTGCGGCGGAGGGGAGGAGGATAAAGCGGTGGGGTGCGGGAGGACGGAACAGCACAGGCAGGGGGAGGATGGAGGGGAGGAGGACAAAGGAAGGAGGAGGAAGCGGTGAAGGAAGATGGAACGGCACAGGAAGGGGGAGGACGGAGCACAGAGCGGTGGGAGGAGGAGGATGGAGCACTGTACGGCAGCTCAGTGGTTAGCAGAGTATACGGTGGCTGAGTGGTTAGCACTGCATGGTGGCTCAGTGGTTAGCACTGCGTGGTGGCTCAGTGGTTAGCACTGCGCGGTGGCTCAGTGGTTAGCACTGCGCGGTGGCTCAGCGGTTAGCACTGCGCGGTGGCTCAGCGGTTAGCACTGCGCGGTGGCTCAGCGGTTAGCACTGCGTGGTGGCTCAATGGTTAGCAAAGCGTGGTCGCTCAGTGTTTAGCACTGTACGGTGGCTCAGTGGTTAGCAGTGAGTGTGGTGGGCAGAGTGGTCAGTGCAGTGGGCAGAGTGGTCAGCGCAGCAGCGAGGTTGGCAGAGTGGTCAGCGCAGCAGCGAGGTGGGCAGAGTGGTCAGCGCAGCAGTGCGGTGAACAGGTGGTGGGGGAGCAGGATGTAGGTGGCGGGGCAGGCTGATGGCGGAGGTGGCAGGATGGTGGTGGGGGTGCAGGATGGAGCCGGCGGGACTGGATGATTGCGGGGGGGCTGGATGGATTGCTGGGTGGGGCAGGATGGATGCGGGGGGGGGGGGCAGGATTGGATACGGGGAGGGGGGGCAGTCTGGAGCCGGCAAGGGAGGATGGATGCGGGGGGGTGCCAGGATGGATGCGGGGGGGAGCAGGATGAAGCCGGTGAGGCAGGATGGATGCGGGGGGGGAGCATAATGGTGCCGGGGGGGGGGCAGGATGAATGTGTAATGGAGCCGGAGGGGCAGGATGGGGGGAGGGGGCCATATGGAGGCGCTCCTCCTGCCCCCCTCTCCCCGCGGCCCCCCTCCCTCTGCCCGCTTCCCGCGGCCCCCACTCCCCCTGCCCCCCCCCCCCTACTCAATGGTGATGAAAAAAATAAAAAAAATCCCATAAGGATACTCACACGGATGACACACACGGATGACACACACGGATGACACACACGGATGTCACACACGGATGTCACACACGGACACTAGCACATCCCAGACGATTCCCCGCAGATGTGAGTGACCCCTGAGGATGCTCTGTCTGCAGCTGAGGCTGGAGCCTGGCAGTGAGGGGGTTAATGAGTGATTAGCATACTTCGCCCCTTCCCCACAGGTAGTGACCTCACTCCTCCTCCTCTGCATCACTCGGCCTGTGTGCAGTGGAGGTGCCGCAGCCTCAGGCCGCGCTCCAGATCCGACTGCAGCCCCGCACCCTGCACCTGCGGGAGAACAACCCCCCGAGACAGCAGGTGAGAGAGAGAGAGAGGATCAGGAGCCCCGGGGAGAGAAAGTGGGAGGATGAGGAGCCCCGGCTCCGGGGAGAGACAGCAGGTGAGAGAGAGAGAGGGAGGATGATGAGCGGGGGCGCAGGAGGGTGTGGGGTGCAGGAGGGTGTGGGGCACAGGAGAGGCCGCCGATGGTGAGGGTGGGACAGTATTGGCCCCGCTAACGGTCAGCCATCTTGGTTAGGTATAGAGCCGGCTTCAGTCAGGATGTGACGTCATTTCGATGACATACTGACGGAAGCTGGCTTAGGGTTTTATTAGAATAGATGCTTCTTACGCTATGACATATTTTCGGCCCACAGAAGCTTGAGGACATGCAAAACTGCATCACCGGTAGTGCTTCTTGCATGCTATATCTTGACCTGTTGTGTTTCATTATATTGAATAAAAAAGATGCATTTTACTATTGGTGAGTGCCTTTACTTTCCTGCTAGTTGATATTTTAGTTATTATTTTTTGTTCTCAACTCCACAGACAGCTCTCTTCTACTTTTTCTGTTCTCTATGCTTAGTGTGGCACACAGAGACACAAAATGCAAAGATTGAGTCAATGTCTCCCATCCTCATCTGGTTTTAGATGCAATTTTCATATTGCCCACACCTGTTAATTGATATCTGTGAGTTTGAATGAGCGTCACATGTTTGAAACAAAGTTGTTTACCCACAATTTTGGAAAGGTGCCAACAGTTTTGTCAGGCCCAATTTGTTTGCTCTTTGTCTGAAATAATGTCCAATTTGCCTTTTTTTTTCCTCCTTTTTTTGTGTTGCTTCAATACACAAAAAGGAAATAAACGTGTGTGACAAACCATATGTAATTGCAATAATATTCTGGGTGAAATGCTTAATTTTCAGGAAAAATTTCAAGGTTGACAACATGTTAGAGATAGCAGCAGCAGAGAGAGTGTACCACCAGGGGCTTTCAAACACGCGACCCCCGGGCTGAATGTGGCTCCTGAGGCTGCTTGTGCAGCCCACAGGCCCCATGATCACCTTGACAATGCTGTCATCCGCCACCATGGCCCGTGCTCCATCCATGCTCGATCTGTATTGTCAGCAATGCCAGGGAAAAGCACTTCTCAGATATAGCAATGGCATCTGCCAGCTAAGAGGCCAGCAGCTGACATCATATGCTGATATAAACTGCTGGCCTCAAATTGGTCGGCGGCAGGTTCTGGTGTAACTGAGACAGAGTGCTTGACTCTACATGCGCTAGCAAATTGCAATACATATCGAGCATGGATGGTGTTCCAGTGACTGTGGACCGTGGGGGGCAGATGACAGCATTGTCAAGGTGACCACGAGGCCTGTGGGCCGCATATGCTGAAAAGATGTCACTGAGGGAACGGAGGACAGGGAGAGAGGATCTATGTGTGTGAGTGTCTGTAAGGGCACAAGAGGGGACATTACCACAAGATGGCGACAGTACTGCAATATTGGAGAGCATGATGGAGACATTACTGCAATAAGAGGACTGGTATGGTGGACATTACTGCAATATAGTGACCAGTATGAGGGACATTACCACATGATGAGGACCAGGATGGGGACATCACTACAATATGGGGACCAGAATGTGGACATTCCTATATGATGAGGACCAGGGTGGGGGACGTTAATACAATATGGGGAAGAGGATAGGGATATTCCTACATGATGAGGACCAGGGTGGGTAACATTACTACAAGGAGGGGGACCAGGATGGGGACATTACTACATGATGTGGACCAGGATGGGGAGATTACTACATAATGTGGTCAAGGATGGGGCATTACTACAAGATGGGGACCAGGGTGGGGACATTACTACAAGATGGAGACCAGTATGAGGCATTACTACAAGATTAGGATCAGGATAGTAACATTACTACAAGGAGGAAGGGGCCCAGGATTGGCACATTACTACAGAAAAGGGAACCGGGTGAGGACATTCCTACAAGAAGGGGATAAAGATGGGGACATTACTGCAAGAACGGGACCAGGATAGGGACATTACTACATTGAGCAAAACAAATCTAGTATTACTAAATATGTCATGCAGTTCTACAAGGGGTGTGGCCACCCACTTTCAATTTTTTTCTCTATCTGCGGCCCATCAACCCAGACGTGTTTGAGATCCCTGGTGTACACGGATTTCAAGAGGGTAAAAACACAATCTCAGAGCAGAAAAATTGACCATGGAAAAAATAACCGTAGAACAGAAGCTGTGCCAATATTTGAGCTGATGGAGAGAGCAGCACCCTGGATACATGCACAGCTCACATCCAGCCTATATTACTGTAAGAGAGACTCCCACTGGGGAAAATCTTAACCTTGGGTCAGGATACCAGTTGTATATAAGGTCTAAAAATGAATGAAAAAATGAAGATTTCAGACAAACTTAGTGGTTATCTTTAAAATAAAATCGCACTGACGTATGTAAAAAAATAATTTTTCCCACATTAAGTATCCATAGAGTCTAATTTAACATCACACCCATCATGAACCAAGCTGGGATATGAGGTGGGATCTTTACACAAGAATGCAGTTACTTTGCATACCTTTGATCTGGACATTAAAGAGCATCTGTCGTCACAGATTAATTATTCAAACCAAGTACAGGCGCTCAGTGCATCATGGAGGGACTAATCATTTATGTGCATCTTCCCAACAGCTTGTTTTCCCTCTATTTCCTCCTCCCCTTTTCTTTAATTGACAGCTCCGATTTCCTATAGCCTGAGAGACGGGAGGAGATAATAGAAAAACAAGCAGGTGGAAAGGTGTATTTGAATGAAATGATTCTATGTAGAATGCTGTATATAAGGGCATAGAGGACATGGCTGTATTTTATATGGGGTAAAACGTGACAGGTTCCCATTAAAGGGGGTTGACCACTACTCAGATAACCTCTTCTCAATCACTATGTTCCCCCATATAAATTAACAGCCTGTGCTTGCCTCCAGGCACTATTCCAGCGAAGTGTGCATCTGATCTCCTGGGGCTCATGTGACGTTATGTCACACAAAGACTGCAGCCAGTCAGAAGCTGTCACTCTCACTTTCTTTGAACAAAACTGACATCTGGAGGAAGTCAGAAAGCAGCACCTGCAGCTCTCACTTCCATCGAATTACAGTTGGCTTGCATGATATAAAGCCGCATGAGTGCCAGGAAATCAGGTGTACGCTATTAGACTATTATCTATAATACTAGATGGGTGCCTGATGCTATCGCATCGGGAGGGCAGTGAAATCATGATAGGGGCGAGCTCTGTGGCATTGGGGGGCAGTAGCCATCTTTTCCGAAGTGAAGTCTTCCCCCTGTCCGCACTCTCTACCCTGTGTGCTGTCTCTCTGCAAGCATCATTTCCTGTGCACTCTGCAAAAGCGCATATCCAGGTTTGCTCAGTGGAGCCGGCGGGAGCGGTAAGCTGCACGTCACCATAACAATGTACAGTCAGGCGACGTATAGCTATGCACTATGCCTGTCTGGCACTAAGTTTAGGATAATGCGCCAGGCTAGGGTCATGACACAAGTGTGACCCTAGCATTACTGCTCTGCCCCTGATTTGCCCTGCTCTGCCCCTGCTTTTGCACTGCTTCTGCCCTGCTCTCCCCCTTCTCTGACCCTGCTCTTCCCCTGCTCTGCTCCTGCTCTCTCCCTGCTCTGCTCCTGCACTGCCCTGGCTCTTGCTTTGCCTTTGCTCAGCTGTTGCTCTGTCCCACTCTGCTCCTGCTCTGCCCCACTCTCCCCTGTTCCGCTCCTACCCTCACCCTCCTCCTGATCTGCCCCTGCTCTACTGTTTTTCTCTGCATAGACCCTGCTTTCCCCTGCTCTGCCCCTCTCTGCCCGCTCTGGTCCGCATGATGAGAGTGAGCTTGTGGGGTACGGGGTGTGGAGGGCAGAAAGTGACCAATGCAATGTGGCCAGATCCACCACAGGCGTGGAGATCATGGCGACAACACAGGTGGGGCCAGAGAGCGATCACCAGGGGTGCCAGAGAGCATTGTCAGAGGTTCTGTACACACACAGAGAGAAGCCAGGTACTGCAGCCTTGTTCTCCCCTGCTCTTCTGCTCTGCTCTTGCTCTTCTCCTGGTCTGTCTCTGCTTTGCTCCTGCTCTTTTTATTGAAGACACTGTCACTGCAAATATCATTAGTCACCAGTTTGTTTCAGATGATATTCGCAGATAACAGTGTCTTCAAGAAAATGGTGCCGGAGATCGCGGTATGCAAATGCACTGACAGTGGCGACGTTTTATTGAAGGATTTAACAACAAGTGAACATAGCACAGAGCACACACCGGGATAATGGCAGCAGCCACAGTGCGAAATTTAAATAAAGGGAAGGAATAAAGACACAACCCACAAAGTTTTGCACCAACAAGGCAATATTAAGAAGGATCAGAGTTTACACCAAAGCTGTGGTTTACAGAGAGGTGTTTGCACAATAAATACCTTATTTTTTGGTTTATAAGACACACCCCTAAATTTGGTGATGGAAAAGCGAAAAAAAAACGTTTTAATGTTAAATGGGGTCCGTCTTATAATCAGTATATATTTCCCTCATCCTGGTACATAAATCCCTTCTTCCTGTTATCCCGGTATATATGTCCCCCACATCCTGGTATATGTGTCCCTCAACCTGGTATAAGTGTCCCTCATCCTGGCATACATGTCCCTATCCTGGTATATATATTGCTCATCCTGGTATATATGTCCCTCATCCTGGTATATACGTCCCCATCCTGGTATATATATCGCTCATCCTGTTATATACATCCCTCATCCTGTATATATGTCCCCATCCTGGTACATATGACCCCCCCCATCCTGGTATATATATCCCTCATTATGGCACACATGTCCCCATCCTGTAAATATGCCCCCCCCATCCAGTATATATACCCCCATCCTGACATATACATTCCCCCATCTTATCTATATGTCCCCCCATCCTGTGTGTATGCCCCCATCCCATCCTGTTCATATGCCCCCATCCTGTTTACAAACCCCATCCCCTATATATGGTCTTACCAATGGGGGAATTGCGGCTGCTGAGCGGGGGTGCCGGTGGCAGGTTCCGGAGGTAGAGGGGCACGGGTGCAGGACCAGAGCAGTGGAGATGTACCAGCGGCAGCAAGGGCTGGGTGTCGCCATGTTTTTTGTGGCTGGCTGCATTCACTATGTGCAACCAGTCGGTAGAGACTTCAACAAAATGGCCACGGCTATAAAGGAGACCCGCGGCCAATTTGAAGTCTCTACCTCTACCGGCTGGCTGCACATACTGAATGCAGCCGCCCACAATAAACATGGCGACGCCTAGCGCTTGCTGCCGCCAGTACTTCCCTGGATGTACGGTCCGATGTACGGTCCTACACCCGTGCCCCTCACCCTCCGACACCCCCGCTCGCTACCTGCAACCCCCACCCTGGTAATATGTCATTTTTTATTTCTTTTTTTTCATTCCCTTTTTAAGACGCACCCCCGTTTTCCCCCCAGTTTGGGGAAACAAAAGTGCATCTCATCTTAAAAAGCGAAAAAAAACAGTACATTCTGTTTTCATCTAATGCTTCAATAAAATTAAAAATGTGGCAATAAAAATGTCGCCACCCAGGCGTAGAACGGGTTCAATAGCTTGTTGTTCTATACACAGGAATATAGTGATTGAGAAGTGGTTTTCTGAGTAGTGGACAACCCCTTAAGGGCCCCGTTACATGGGGCGATGGGGCTGGGGATGTCGGCGGCGAATGGTGGGGGCGCGCACGCTCATGCCGCCCCCGCCAGCGTCGCCGTCCCCCGTCTACACAGGGCGACTCCTCCAGCCCTGTGTCGGCGATCTGTCAGGCGGCATCGCCGCCGGGGTGTCTGGAAATCCCAGCAGCGATGCAGGACAATGGGAGCGTATGGCTCCCGTTGTCTGACAGGTCGCCGGCGCCTGGTTACATGGGGCGAGGTGTGCATATCACCCCATGATGTCGCCTGTCAGGCGACCTCCAGGCACTGGCGACATCGCGCCTTTACATGAGGCGACGTAGGGGCGATGACGCCGGCGATAGGCCATGCCCCACGTCGCTTCTGTGTTTGGGCGGCGTTATTGCCCCGTGTAACGGGGCCCTAAGAGCTTTTGCATGTTTGCTATGAAAGTTGAAAAAAGACTATTTTTGATGACTTGATCCTGCCAAGTCTTTTGTGTTTGACAATGACTATTGTAATCCCATGGTGTCATAGGCAGGTAATGTATTAAGAGACCCATCAGATTCTTTCAACTCATTTTACTGGATCCTGTTAAAGTGTCATATTGGAGAATTGGATATTGGGGTCCATTAAATAATTCAGAATTTAGTTTTTGGATGACTAATGTAACCTGAGATGAGATGGTAGAAAGGTTAGGGAAGCAGGGACCCAAAATGGTTCGAGACTGAGAAGGTTACCACACCCTTGGTGTGGAGGAGTCCCTATATCATATTGCATTGAATGTGGGTCAAGCCAGCCTATATCAATATATACTGTATAGCCGGTTTACAAGTAGTTACATTGTATAATTGTAGTTATGAAACTGACTTCTGCATGAAAGATGCAAAGAAACGTGAAAAGTTCATACTCTTTATTGACATTTTTTGTGTGTTTTTTATGGACCTGTTCATAACAGTCAGACAAAACTGAAATATAAATTACACATATAAGAATTATATCTTGCTTGTACTTTTTCCAAAACGCCTTTTGCACAAAGTTCATCTGAATATAATCCTGAATTCCAAAGTATTCATAAGAAGATGACATCGACTATGCACTTTTTTGCTTGCTAATAATTTAGTCCAAACTAATAATTTATAATAAGAAAAAATGGTGCTTAAAAAATAAAAAAGTACAATAAACAAAAACTGCACAACCGTACATGGTAATAGATTTATAAGCAACTGTAATGTTAACCCAAAAAGAGAATCGTCCACAGCAAATGAGAGCAATGTTCTTGTATGTTACATGTGGTGCCTATCGGCCATATTTTCTTACGTTTTCTACAGCCTGTGCTATTGTATACAAGCTTGATGGTACTTTACAGAACTCAGATATAATATGCAAATCTGTTCTGCATATTTTGAAATATGAATCAATACACTTTATACATTTCTACATAAATTTAGAAATCAGGGAAATCAATGAGGCAGATTTGCCATTCCTTACCCTAAAAACCAGAGTGTTCAGGACTTTAGCAATAATAAACGTGTATAACAAGACACTACTTAAATATTAGAAGACTTAACAGAATAGACTGACAGATGGCTTTACATTTACCGGTCTTTTGTTTTTATGACTTTATTTCTAAACAAAAATGATCTCCACCTTTTTGAAACCAAATAATGAAGACTTGTTTGAATGTTAAAGGGGCAATCCACTACTAGGACTACCTCTTCTGATTCCATATGTCTCCACTAGGTAAAATAAAAGAGCCTATACTCAACACCTGTGCAGGTGCCATTTCGGCGGTGTCATTAATTGCATTCTGGAGCTCACGGGACATTGTGACATCAGAAAACCCCATGCACAATTACCACCAGCTTCTGTCTCCCCACCTTCGGACCAATGACGCTGCGGCTGCAACTCGCTTCCCGTTTATAGTACCTGTGTCCGAAGGCTAGGAGAGAGAAGCCGGCAGTGATTGGACACGGGGTTCACCTGACATCACAATTTCACGTGAGCCCCGGAACACAATTGCCGACAGCGCTGGAATGGCGTCACCATGGGAGAAAAGTACAGGTTGTTTTACTTTAAATGGGGAAGACATGTGGAATCGCAAGAGGTTGTCCTAGTAGTGGACACCTTCTTTAACATTTAGAAGTGTACTAATCTTTAGATAATCCAAGTTCAAAAGTATGACTGGTGCTCTCACAGCGCTCCTTCAGATTAGGAGTGGAATTACAGTGTAGATTTTTTTTTGCACATTTTTATATGGCCACTCAATAAGGACACCACCAATTATTACTATAAATGAAAATAATATATGGACACATGCAACAGATTCCTGTTACAACCTTTATTATTATTGCCTGATGGACGTGGTACAAGTTAACATATAAACTGCTATAATGCTCTTTACACAGGAAAATGTGTAACCGCCTAAGTAAATGTATGATATAAAGAATAATACTGTCCTTTCTCCCCAACAATACAAATGTACAATTTCCTCCATGTGCTATCCTTCTTAGTAACACCAAACATTTGCCACATAGTGTACAGTAGATTCACACTTTGATTATGCCATTTCTAATCCCATGGACGTTTAGATTTTAAAGAGATTAATACACATAATTAGGTTATAGATGTGACCTGGTGATTGTGTCAAATATTTATAGCAATGATCTGAATATTAGCAGATCACTCCATGCTACAAATTTGCTAGGAATTATTGGTAATGCACTGTTATAAACCATTAGCAAAACTTAAAGGGAATCTATGAACATTAGAAGGTGCCCGACTGCCTGGCCAAAAAAATGGCGGCACCTGGGAGAACATTAATTTTATTTCTCCTGGGAGTCACTGGCTTTCAGTCATACAGAGATACTGATGCACTGCAGAGTCAGCTATCAGTCAAAGCACCCGCGTTTGCTTACAGCCATAGCACACAGTGCTGTGAGCAGTGACTGCAGTCGTACCAGCACACCTCAATGACTGAGAGCCGGTGGCTCCACAGCTCAGCACTGACTGACACCCGACCCTGCATTGATGCACTGTGTAGTTACAGCTGTCACTCACTGAGCAGTGACTGAAACCGCATCTATGACTGAAAGCCTGAGGCTGCTGAGAGGAATAAAATGAGTTTCCTCCTTGTAGCTGGGGTTTTCATTGCAGCTGCCAAGCAGCGTTAGAACACTAGTAATCTGCAGATTAATCCTATATCTGCAGGTTAATAGGGTTTGGGGGCATGATAGGTTCCCTTCAATATTGTTATCCAACCTGACCGGTTTCCTTTAAGTTCCTGTGGTCTTTTTCTTAGGCCGACTTCACACTGCAGGTCTGATCCGATCCGTGGCTGTCCGTGTAAACCGGACAGCCCCGGACCAGATTTTGGCCCCATAGTATCCTATGGGGCCGGATGGCAGCTCTCTGCCATCTGGTTTCTCTCTGTCTGGGAGAATTAAGATTTTTCTCACGGACACAAAAACGTTGCATGCAACGTTTTTGTGTCCGAGGAGAAAAATCTCCCCTAATTGCCTTCTCCCGGATTCGCCCGGATCCGGCACAATCCGGCGCTCCCCAACATGGGAGCCTATGGGACCAGATTGCCCCGGTCCGGGAGGATCCGGGAACTGGACATCTGCGGCTGCACGCCGCTGTTGTTTCAGGACCGTGGCTAGCTCCCTGTGAGCCGCGGTCCTGATTCATCAGCGGCTGCAGCTGCGTGTGGCAGCACACTGGATCGGAGGGCATATTAGCCCTCTGGTTCTGTGTGCTGATCCAGTCTGGGGCTGTCAGGTTCACCCTGACAGCCTCGGATCGGATCAGAACCGCAGTGTGAAGTCGATCTTAGATATTTTTCTGCTTTTGTAATTTGTTCTGCTACAGTCAGAAAGTAATACAGCTCCATCGATTTACAGTGACACTAAAGGATGCACATGCTGCTTAGGTTTACAGGCAGTAAAAAGAAAGAAATTAACTATCTAGATTGAGACGTTATGCAGAACATGACTGCCATGCTAATTATTTTTTTTATTTTTATTTTAGCTCTTAAAGAAAATTATTGTGATTTAAGATATACAGTGTAATGATTAATATGATCAGACAATAAGGTAATGATCAGCTCGTCATTCAGGTGTCAGTTATTATCCAACCTCAGATCTGTGATGCGTTCAGTTCCCACAGTAGTAATCACCATGGAGTGATAAAACATGTACTAACATGTAGAGGTAATGGACGAGGCTTATACTTCAGTATGGCTGATGCCGGATTTATTGCGGTTGTGAAGGATTGCTTCTATTACAATTCAAATTTAGACAACTTGAAGCCTTTTTATTAATACAAGTTCTGCTTTTCTATAAGATGGCTTTTCCTTCACATAGTACGTTTGATCAGTGGGGGTCATGACTAGAGATGAGCGAACCTTTTGAAGTTTGGGTCAGGCAGTGCAGCCAAACATTTTGGTGCAATGTTCGTGACACCAAACTTGACCTGAACCTCAATGGAGGTTACTGAATGGCAATTTAGCTCTTTGCCTAGATACAGTAAAGCCAGCCATAAGTAAAACACATCTGGGGTAGGAGGGCGGTGTTTTTTCTTTAATTAGTTTTGGACACACACTACACCAAAAACTGTTCTTTAAAGAGCAGTGTGAGCCGGTCAAACACTGCGCGCAGCTCGCACTGGGTTAAGCACCAACTGTACTTGACCACAGTGATGCTCGCTCCAGTGTTCTGCAAACGTAAAGGACCCTAACTCCGAACTCGAACAGGTTTGCTCAACACCAGGAAGTTCGGCGATCTGAACCCCGAATGTTTCACTTATCTCTGATCATGACTTGGAGCACCACCAGTAATCAGCTAATTAAAGGAGCTACAACACTCTAGTGAGGTCTATAAAAGATTTTGTAGTGGATTCCCAACAGATATTTATTACCGATCTTGTGAGAGGAGCCTTTCATGAGAAAACCCCTTTAAACTGGCCATACACATTAGGTAATGTCAGCCAAACCAGCCAATTTCTGTAGGACCAGCCAACCATCTACGAAGTATGGAAGTCTTCAGAATTTCTAGGTGCAGATTGTGCTGTTTCATTTCAGCATACCTGAACCCCTTGTTTTCTGGTGATATAGGCCACCGCTGTGTGCCTAGTAAGAGCTGATCCCTTCTTCATATGCAGAACACAACGGGCTCAGCTGCTCTCAATGTGTTGGGGGGGAGTTGGAGGGATAGTTGGCAGCCAACTAGTCCACCATCTAAAGTGTATGGCCAGCATTTACTTCTACTATGGCATTGTCAATTTACGCTATTAGCATGCAATATAAATGCACAGCTACACTATACTGTCACTACAAAATGTATTGTGCACTGTTTTGTTTTTCTTGTTTGAATGTTTTGTTTCCTGAGTCCTTCACCCTCCTGTTGCTGGATACCGTTAGTATTTAGTCACATTAGTTGTACTTAACAACTACCGTGACATAATCCTGTCAAAGGGCCCTAGATTATTCATCAAATTATACTGTGTGCCATTTTAGGCTAACTTCCCATGATGAGTATTTGGTGCATTTTTGAGGTTACAGGTTTTCTGTAACAATCCCGTTAAATTTAGGTCATTTGTGTTTTAGTGCATTTTTATGTTATTTATTTTCTTTTTGAAATAAAAAGGTCATATATAAAAAAACTGCTTTGTTTTGGATTTCATAAAATTTCATACAATCGTGTGGATTTCATGCATTTTTACTGTGTTTCATGTATGGACAAACACTTGAAATGCATATACGATATGTTTTTACCTGCTGAATTTCCCCATTTCTTTAAGTCTATAGGTAACATCCGCAAATAAAATGCTAATTTACTACCAGAGAAATCGACATGTTGCAGATTTTCAGACGCATACTGCGGAATGGTTTGTACAGCGTAAAAAAAATCTGACAGCATGAGATTTCTATAAATTGCTTTCACTTTGCAGAACCTGCAACAAGCTGCGTTCTTACACACCGAAAATGCCAATTGGTAGAATGCACCAAATACTGACTGAGGGAACCTTTCTCCATGTACTCAATCTTTATATTAGGCTTTAAAGTGAACCAGTCATCGGATTTTGCACCTAAAGCTAATGACATGTATGTAAAGGCGCCTTAATGCATATTTCATCCAAAGCTTTTGTGTAAAAATGCAATGTGGCCTGAGACAGCAGCAGCAGTGAGTGGGGAATAGAGAAGGCAGGAGACGGTAAGTGCTATGTGACCTGTCATTCAGAGACATCAGCCGGCAGTGGTGGAATAGAGAGACAAGCATGAGAGCTGTAAGTGCTATGTGACCTGTCATTCAGAGACAGCAGGCCGCAGTGATGAGAATAGAGAGAGGCAGGAGAGCTGTAAGTGCTATGTGACTGTCATTCAGAGACAGCAGGTCGCAGTGGTGGAGAATAGAGAGAGCAGGAGAGCTGTAAGTGCTATGTGACCTGTCAGTCAGAGACAGAAGGCCGGTGTGGCGCCCCTCTGGCTAGGCGCCACAGGGAAGTACTACGCTGTGACAACAAATGTGTTATCCCTGTAAATTGTCAGTTCAGGGTTTAACCTGTGGAGTCTGTTTTGCACCCACACACCTAGGATTAGGCCACTTAGAATACATACTGGGGACTGGTAATTTAGTAGGTCCCAAAAGGGGGTGGAGCCTAGGTTAGCTGTAGAAGCAGGAAGTTATGAGAGAAGTTACCTCAGACAGTGCTGGGAAGGCAGTCAGGAAGGATAGGCCTGACAGCACAGCCGACAGGAGGGAGCCCCATCTTTAAGTGGGGGCCCAGGACAGAAGGCAACGGCCAGGACTGGTTGGAGCCAGCTGGTCACGTTGAGGGAAACACCGGCAACGTGGGAAGCCGAGGCGGCCAGAAGTTCAACTCTGACCGCAGACCGACGAGCTGCAGGCCCATAGAAACCGGGTTGCTGATAGCGCCACAAGGTACCTCGCCCCTCAGGACTAAGAACCGGTTCAGGACACTAGAGGAGAAGGGCCAGAATTCCGGTGGCGGGGGTGGCTTTGCTTACTTGGGCCCCCTCCGTCCGGACCGGTAGGGCACAGACCTTGCCTACTAGCTACAGACGTGGGACTGGCGGTAGAGCTCTGCAAGGTGGTGGAGACTGGGAAGAGAGAAGTTAACCCTGAAAGACAAAGAGAGAACACCTAGAGACTCCATAAGGGGGACCCTGAGCTGGCAACATCCACCTGGTAAACCAAACTGTACCGTGTTCCGTTTATCATGTAACCATGTACCATCTGCCGGTACCTAGTAAAGTGGAGTAAAACTTGAACTGGTCTCCGTTGTTCTTCCCGCCGGTGCCCGGAGGGCTCATCACCATCAGCAGCTCATCAGAGGGTAAGAACTGCAACAACTACTCCCCTCATCTTCTCCATCACTGCTGCCCTGAGGTAATAGCTCCACCAGTAGGGAGCTGGACTACTCTCTGCTGCACCCACCATCACCTCAGTGGCCGGCTTGCAGCGCCGGTACCATATTATCGGGAACTGCAGGTGGCGTCACGTTCCCCTGTAAATACTCCCTTCTCCCCCACCATCTACTCAAATGATAACCAGGGCACGGAACCAGGATTCCGACAACCCGTGATTTCCCCACCCAAGCCGCCATCAGTCCCGGTGTCCGAGTACCCCATGCTCTGGCCACATCACCAGCAGTGGGTGGGGAATAGAGAGACAAGCAGGAGAGCTGTAAGTGCTATGTGACCTGTCAGTCAGAGACAGGAGACCGGCAGTGGGTGGGGAATAGAGAGACAAGCAGGAGAGCTGTAACTACTATGTGACCTGTCAGTGAGAGACAGGAGGTCAGCAGTGGGTGGGGAACAGAGAGAGGCAGGAGAGCTGTAAGTGCTTTGTGACCTGTCGGAGACAGGAGGCCGGCAGTGGGTGGGGAATAGAGAGACAAGCAGGAGAGCTGTAAGTGCTATGTGACCTGTCAGTCAGAGACAGGAGACCGGCAGTGGGTGGGGAATAGAGAGAGGCAGGAGAGCTGTAAGTGCTATGTGACCTGTCAGTCTGAGACAGCAGGCCAGCAGTGGGTGGAGAGAGGCAGGAGAGCTGTAAGTGTAGGCCCCGCTCCATCGCCCTTGTGACTCATTATACAATATCATTTTTCTCTAAAGCAGCAAAATTGATATGTATTAAACAGATAAGAATGAATTCAGCTATACAGTTCCTTTACATACATGCCATTGGTTTGGGGTATTAATGCCTGATGACAGGTTTACTTTAAGCAGATTGCAATGCTCTGCCTGATCATTATTAGATGAATAAAAAAAAATATGACAGTCATTTTTACAACTAAACTGGGGGTTGTCTGAGTTTTATTTGCCAGAACCAGCTGCACTCTTGTCCCCCAGCCATGCCTATGCGGAAAACCGTTGCTTTATTTCTGAACAGAATGAAGCATACTGTTTTTTTTTTTTGTTTGTTTGTTTTCCAACCTGAGATATCTGATGAAGAACTTGTCTGTTTACTCCTGGTACTCCTTTATCTTATTAGGGCCACAGGGCTGGAGACTTAAGCCCCCCGTCACACATAATGACATCGTTAGCGAGATCGTTGTAACGTCACAGGTTTTGTGACGTACCAGCGATCTCACTAACAATATCGCTAAGAGTGACACTTAGCAGCGATCAGGCCCCTGCTGTGAGATCGCTGATCGTTACAAAGTACTCTGGGTCATTTTTTGATCGTTGGTCTCCCGCTGGTCAGCACTCATCGCTGCGTGTGACAGTGAGAGACCAGCGATCAGCGATCTCACAGGCTGGTAACCATGGTAAACACCGCAAGCGCACGCTTCCTAGATCCACGGTGTTTATCATGGTTACCAGCGCTAAGCAGGGAGAACACTGGTAACTATGATAAACAGCGGGTATCTAGGTAGCGCGCACTCTGTTTATCATAGTTACCAGCGTCCTCCCTGCTTAGTGCAGCCTGTAAGCAGGGAGGACGCTGGTAACTATGTTACAACACCGGGTATCTAGGCAGCGCGAGCTGCCTAGATACCCACTCTTTATCATTGTTACCAGCAATGTGGAGGTGGCTCCCTGGTCGCTGAGGAGATCTGACTGTTTGACAGCTCCCCAGCGACCATGTAACGACGCACCATCGATCCCTACAGGATCATTATCGTTGTCGGGATCGCTGGTGCATCGTTGTGTGTGACGGGAGCTTAAGCTATATGATGTTAAATACCTGGTATTCAATGCAAACAGTGGGCAGGAGACCTGTGCTGCAGCAAGCTGCCTCCCGACCAGGTACAACAGCCGGAGCCACATAATCTAGCACTAAATGATGCAGAAAAGAAGGGAGAAAATGGATGATGGTTCCTGGGACACAGAAAATAATTATCTTCTTTGGGTTGCTAAACTGAGAACAGTATGATCAAGCAGGATGAGTTTAGTGGCTCGGGGCCTCTGATTTTTGCAGTTGTTATCATTAATCATAGAGACAACCGCCATTTATTTCCATAAATATTTGGTTACATGATAAATGTGAATTAAATGGCTAAGAACAGTGAAGGACAATCTGACTGAAATTGCAATTCATTTATTTTTTCTTCATCCATGATTTGTGTAATAATGCAGTAAACACAATTGACAGTACAAACAAGAGGAGTATTTTACTCCTGTGTAATATAAGTGCAGTGACCTCTATATTATGAAGTGTATGTGATTTTGATGGCAGACAATGAAGTTTAAAGGGGTTTTCCATCTTTGGCAAACACCCTCTTCCACAGCAGCAGGCAGTATTTTACAAACCAAGCTTTACTCGCCCTCCCTGGGTCCAGCCATGAGTCTGCACCACTGCTCCCAGCATTTGTTACTGACCGCAGCACTGATGTCACATCGACGTATCTGCAGCCAATAACAGCTCAATGGCGCTTGCGGGCTCATGTCATAAATTTGGGCAGAGCTGGTGAGATCAGTTATTGGCTGCAGTGCTACCGATGTGATGTCAGCGCAGCAGAGACTCTGTTCTGGACCCCGGGAGGGTGAGTAAAGCTCAGTTTATTTTTTTTTAAAACAAATGACAGCTGCGGGACAGGGGTTTTCCAGGGTCTATACCATGCAAAAGAAAATATAGTCAGCTGGTGTAAATGACTGGTTAATGATGGAGACTGGAAAGAATGATCAGACTGGTTCAAGCTGACATTATCTTTATACTCTAGTACCTCAACATCTCTGAACATGTAGCATAGTACCACTTTGTCTCCACAGTTCAGGCTGGTGGTGGGGAATTGGTGTGTGGTGCACATTAATACCCATTAATAATTTGTGACGCATGAGCGATATCGCGGGCGACATTGACACGTGTGACAGGCCCTTTAGGCTAGGACTATTAAATGACTTGCGGGCATAGAATCACAAATATTGAGCTTTCAGTTGTAACTAGAGAGAGTGGTCTTGCAGAATTCCCTCAGTGATGATTTTTTTCCAACAGTTGGGCAGCAACAATATTCTGGTAACAAGGAGACCACATTCACTATCATTAAAGCGGTTGTGCAGAATCCTATAAACATGGTGGCTTTTTTTCAAAAACAGCACCCCCTCTGTCTACAGGTTGTGAGTGATATTGCAGCTCAGCTCCATTAAGTGAATGGGCCTATGCTGTAATATCACATGCAACCTGTAGACATGGGTGGCACTGTTTTTTAAAGAATGCAGTAAAGTTTTATTAATCCTGGATATCCCCTTTAATTGCAAAGTATAATGAGATCCAAGATGTTATGTCTCATGACAAGTCCCTTTGTAGCCTCAGTAGTTTAAGTACCAATGTTTCATGAAGCCAACCATGTGTACCCACATGACCACAATCTATTAATGGCTGCTTCCAACATGGTAACTTGATTATGAGATCAGGCAACTCTTCTGACCTGTACAATATTAATATCTCAATACAACAAAGTTCCCTTAGGATGTCAGATATGGGAAATTTGCAGCATTTCTACTCAGCAAATCTACAAGGAATCTTCCCAGCCCTCTGCCATGGATATAAATAACCACTTATTCTAAAGGCAAAATAAGATGTTTCACATAAATATTAATAAAGGCCAGTTGATAATGCCCCAAAATCACCCACAAGATTGAGATTTGTGAGCCCTGATATTATCAAGGGGTTGTCCAGTGAAAACAAGTTTTCATCAATCCATGGGAATAAATGATAACTTATTGATCTGTGGGTGTCCCTCCGCGGGGATCTGCACTAATCAGCAGAACTGGGAGCTTTTATCCTCGTCAGCATGGAGCGGCGGTGCCAACGCTCAAACGCTGCTCCATTGGGGTTGCCGATCGCTGCACTTTGAAGGTCCACAAATAAAGGATGGAGCTTCAGACAGGGCTCCTGACCTGCTGCACCATTTAGTTAGCACATTATCAACTATTTTGTTAACTTTTTTCCACTGGACAACCCTTTAGGCCCATGTACGTGTTGAGCATTTGATGAGTTTTTTACCTCAGTATTTGTAATTCAAAACCAGGGGAGGAACAATCAGAGGAAACGTATAATAGAAACACGTCACCACTTCTGGAATTTTTCACACTCCTGGTTTTGTCTACAAATACTGAGGTAAAAAAGTGACCAAATACTGAATGTGTGAGCGTGGCCATACTGTATGTGTGAGTGTGGCCTTACTGAAAGTGCAGCTTCAAGAAGCCACCAGTTTTTCTTCATGGGGAATGATTACAGTCACTGCTCACTATACTGTAAGCACAGCCCAACACTTTGATAGCTCTCAATGCATCCAGGCAGAGCTGGCTGACAATCAAAATGTCGAGCGTCCTTACAGTCGCCCCACACATACTATGGTGTGTGTTGCCGGGAGCTGTGACTGTAGCCATTCCCTGCACAAACCCTAGGACTGGTTTAGGATTACTGATGTAAAAATCTCACCAAATACTCAACATATGTATGTGGCCTTAAAGAGTTTTAAAAACCAAAGGTGACTTGGTGTACCTAGAGGTGGAGATGTATACACCAAGGAACTCTATGCCTGGAGAAGAAGGGCAATATCAAGACGCATAATCCCTAAATTACTTTGTATGTGTTAAGGTAGAGATATAATATAAATAAATGGTTATGACAAGATTTATGTGACTGAAACTCACCAAAAACAAGGATTTTATATCAGGACACATCTTTGCATAAACGCTGGCCTCCAAGACACCTCTGATACAACGGAGTATCAGGAAATTCTAGATGGAGACCAGTTTTATTGATCTCATTATGTTATTGGTCTATGTGTTCTTTGTTCAAAAGACTAACCAAGGGTCAAAACTAAGACAGGTACAAGCCCCGTTGATGTTCTTCTTGTCCTGTGAATGCCTGCACAATGTATTGCCCCATCAGGCACTACCCTAGATATAATGCTGTAGCCCAGAGCATTCCTTAATACATGTTCTCTTCATTTTTATTCACACTACAAAAAATAAATAACTATTTTTCACTATACATATACCAAAGGAAAAGGAGTTGCGTGACGTTCATTGAAACTGCCCTGTCACTCCTTTCAGGCCTGGTCCTGAGCGTTCAATGGCAACCCCACTATACATCTGCCCCCAAACAATACTGTATTCACACTAAAGGCAGACCTATTACCATTTCTTATCATTCACATATAAAATAGTCATTTTATTATGGAAACTGACAACTTTTTGTTAATTTATAATGGTAGTCACACACCACATCCAAACAGACCACATGTTCACATTTCATACCCACTACTTTGTGCATAGTAATAATATGATCAGCTCTCGTATATTTTTCAGTTACAAGGTTCGAGTTTAATATATTTAGGAATAACCCTCTAGATTATGGTAGCTACCTTTAGATCTTGGATTAGTTAGTTTGGTTTTTTTGTCTACTTATTGGCGTTTTCAAACCTGTGTTTGATTTGCACCAATTCGACTTTTATTTTGTGCCATTTTTTAAGTTTCTTTTATCCGTCTGCCTGTTTTTGTATGTATTACTTTAATCCCCACCATCGTGGAGCATTCTTTGTTTTTTTTTAGATCTTTGCGGCTGATTCTTCAATTGCAACTCCTTTAAGAGTTGCAACGTTTTTGCACAAATGTACTCTAGATTTCCTCTGGAGTTGTTTTTTCTTTGTATGGCTGAAATTTTACAACTATGGTGAAGTTGTGTGCTATAAAAAGCCACAAAAATGACTAAAGATAAAAAAAAGAACATTTTTAATTTGTGCAAAAATCATAAACCACATGCGCCATTTTTAAAGCGTTTGACACAAAAAATCAGAAATGACACAAGACAAAAAATAAATAAAGAAAAGTGACTTGAAAAATACTGCAAGTGATGAATCGGACCCCAGGTGTGTACACATTAAGTATTTGCAACACAAAATGTGTGTACCAAAACGCTGCAGTTTACAGTTTACAGTACCAGCAAAATGATGGAGGTTTCTGAAGTCTCATGCACATTCAGCTTATTGTTTTCTTGCAGATTTGAAGAACTTTTATCCACAGCATGTTATTTCACGCATTCAAATAAATTGGGAAAAAAAGCATCAAAATACTTGGTTTTTTTTAACATGAGACACTTTTTGGGGCAGAAATGTTTGCTGCAAATACTTAACATGCACATAGCCTAAATCAACATTCCCAAGATGAGTATTTGATGTTGTAGAATTTCTGGACTTACTATTACATTACTTGTGCGTGTTGTTTTCACGCTTTTGACGCTGTCGCTTTTGTCTCTTTGTAGTATGTCGTGTTTTAAATAAAGCTGCTTTTAAAAAAATATATATATTTCCTGGTATGTGGCTTTAACAAAACTTTAATCCTAGTCTTCTGTGGATCACATGCGATTTTAGTAGCACGCTAAAGACCATGTGCATAATTTACAAGTGCATCTCAATGAATTAAAATATCATGAAAAAGTTCATTTATTTCAGTAATTCAATACATAAAGTGAAACGCATATATTATATAGAGTCATTACAAACACAGTGATCTATTTCAAGTGTTTATTTCTGTAAATGTTGATGATTACAGCCAATGAAAACCCAAAGTTCATTATCTCAGAAAATTAAAGTAGGGAGGATGAAGGGTTACAAATTGTGCTGTCATATTCGACGAGGCATTAAAGGGTGAATATAATATTGATTTATTAGTTAACGTGTTCAAGACTCCCAGAAACGCCTGAAACATGGCAATATGACATTGATTTTTGATGATATTCTAATTCATTGACATGCTCTAGTACAGAGGTCCCCAAATCCAGGCCTCAAGGGCCGCCAACAGTGCAGGTTTTCAGGATCTCCTTAGTATTGCACAGGGCTTGGAATCATTACCTGTGCAGATGATCACATTAGCACCTGTGCAATACTAAGGAAATCCTGAAAACCTGCACTGTTGGCGGCCCTTGAGGCCTGGAGTTGGGGACCTCTGCTCTAGTACATGCAGATTTGTGGCATCTAATGCCATTCTATTGGAAAAATGTGCACATAAAACTTCATGTATCCTCAAGAGATCCTGACATGTTGCAGAGTTCAAATAAGCACCACAAATCAGTTTAGGCCAAGTAAAAAAAAAGAAGCACAGCGGGCAGGAGATTCCTATAAATCCCTTCCACTTTGCTGGAACTGTAAGACGTTGCATTTTTTTGTGCATCGAAAATGCAAAGCGCCATAAACTCATTGTGTGAACCCAATACTCGCTGTGTTATATCCCACCTCCCCATGTAGCAACATTTACTATGCAGTAAGTCGTCAGCTTGTCAGTAACAGTATTCTTTGTCCTCAGACGCTTCTCTCATCATTAAGTATTTACCAACAAGAATATTAGCATTTGTAGCCCACTGCCAAACCATGTCTGCTACCCGCCGAGGCAAAGTGACCATGAAGAACCCTACAGCTGGCAATGTGTTCAAGGCAGATAGTTAAGCCTTCTTTTATTATACATTTAGAAGGTCGTCCTGACCAATTCTGCAAAATCCTGTTGGGCTCCAACATTACCAGAGTCCAGGTGATTAATCTGATTTAATAGCACTGCAGTAGAGGCACATAATATGAATGCATCAAAAAGAAAAAAGTGCAAACCTGTATTGGCCATATTGGTCCAGAGAAGACATCTTTTTGTGCAGGTTGTGACAGCCATCATTCAGCTAAGATAAAAGGTATGCTCATAGTCTATCCTTATGAAACATCAATACAGCCATATACACAAGCCAATTGACTACCTGAATACACTATTTATATAGATCTGTGATGCCATCGGCATGGTGAGATTTCTAGCAGGTTGCTAATCTCCTAGCCCTGTTATAGTCATCTTCTCCATGACCTGTCACAGAGCTTTCATTACTCCAGTCTCTCGAAATGTACAAATAAAGGTCGTTTGTCTGATCACATCTGACCAAAATAACAATTATATTTAATGTTTCTGGAGTAAGCCCCCAGACAAGTAAAAGTTATCACTGTAGAAGTCTATCGCAACAACCATATAGCGGTACACAGAGAGGAGTTAAGGACATCTAAGGGGACTCTAACTACTTAGGACAAGGGATCTACTTGATGATTTGTGGACAGTCGCTCCAAGCTTTTGATTTTCTCTTGGCTAATGCCAACCATGCTGGCTCTGAGGAGGCAGGAGTGGCATCTGGCGTGGAGAACCTCTTTGGAAGATCCTTCGCATGTGGTACGGGGACAGTCTCTGTAATTTCCACTATAGAAAACATAAAGATAAGTAATATTATTTCCAAAAAATAATACATACAAAATATCCATTGGGTTTATTTTGATACATTGTATCTATTTTTATTGTTATCTTGATTTAGCATTGTGTATAGAAATATTCAGGCAAAACGTAGCTTTCCCCCAGATAGTTCTCCGATAACTTATCCCGAATTCCCTGCACGACGGTTAGTGTATCTTACTGATCAATAAATAATTCCTACAGTCAACATGTAACATGGTAATGTCATTTTTGAAAGTGTGCATATGTTTTAGGCCGGCTTCACACCACGGCCAGGTCCGATCCGGGGCTGTCAGGGATGAACCTGATGGCCCCGGACCAGATTATGGCCCCATAGTATCCTATGGGGCCGGATGGAGCCGGATGGCAGCTCTCTCCCATCCGGTTTCCATGTGTCTGGGAGAATCCGGGAGGAATCGGATTTTTCTCCCGGACACAAAATCGGAGCATGAAGCATTTTTGTGTCTGGGGAGAAAAATCTCCCCATATCGGATCCTCCCGGATTCTCCCGTATCCGGGGCAATCCGGCGCTCCCTAACATGTGAGTCTATGGGGCTGGATTGCCCCGATCAGGGAGGGTCCGGGAACCGGACATCGGCGACTGCACGCGGCTGTAATTTCAGGACGATCTTAAAAAATCAGCAGCTGCGGCTGCAATTAGAGGGATCCGGCTGCACACCGGACCGGAGGGCATATTTGCCCTCCGGTTTTGTGTACAGATCCAGTCCGGGGCTGTCAGGTTCACCCCTGACAGCCCCGGATCGGATCTGGCCGTGGTGTGAAGCCGGCCTTAGGCTTGTCAATGTCAACCTACCTTTACATATAGCTAAACATCTAAACCAAAAATCACGGCCTCAGATTTTAATTAAAATGAACTACACCCCTTTAAAAAAAATACACCTCCATGTGACTCCATCAGACCAATGACTGAGCATATATACTGTTAATGTAGCTCTGGATGTAACTAAAGTATAAGACATGACATAACAGGAGAATTTGTCAGTGCAGCTCTAGATATGACTGATGTATAACACATGATATGACAGGAGAATATTGAGCACAGCTCTGGATGTGACTGGAGCATAACACATGATGTAACAGGAGAATAGTGAGTGCAACTCCAGATGTGGCTGGAGTACAAGACATGATATAAGAGGAGAATAGTTAGTGCAGCTCTGGATGTGACTAAAGTATAACACATGATATAACAGGAGAAAAGGGAATACAGCTCTGGATGTGATTGGAGTATAAGGCTACGTGGCCAGGATCAGGATTAGCAGTTAGTCAGAGTTAGTTTTGGATGCAGAGTGTTTCTGATGTGTCCAAAATTTGTGTTGTAAAGTGGATGGGATTTATAGAAATCCCATGCCCACTGTGCTTGTTTTTTTCTGCAGTAGTAAGCGACCTGGCGCTCTGCTTCCCAAGTGACAGCATGACAGAAGTGCTCTCATACTCATGGTACCGAGAGCCGCAGCTGTGAGCGGTGACGTCACAGAGTTCATCTGAGGTCAAAGCTAGTGCGGTTCTGACAATATCCTCAGCTGTGACCTGAAATGAACTCTCTGACATCACCGCTCTAACTGCTGTGACTATCAGAGCAATCAGTGTGAGAGTGCTTCTCACGGTGAGTGGTCACTGTAATGTCACTGCTCACCGCGATATAGCAGAGTCGGCGAGCATCATTGAGGGACATCAAGTTGTACATTTAACATCGGAGCTGGGTATGTTTGAGGTTAATGGGTAAAAGAGGTCTGTGTGTTTTATTTCAAATAAAGGATTTTTCTTTGTGTCTGTGTTTTTTAACTAATTACGTACATGGTAATGCAGAGGTCTCATAGAGGCCTGAACATGACCAACCTAGGGCTTGATGACAGCTGTCAATTTTCAGCTGTCATTAACCCCTTCTATTACCCCAATTGCCACCGCACCATGGCAATCAGGAAGAGCCAGGTAAAGCACCACGATTTGACACTTCTAATGAATGCGCCAAACTCTGGAGCAGCTCTGGGCTGCTATTCTTACTATGGGGGCAATAACTATGTACTTTCCCAGGTGAGAATACCAATCCCCAGCCGTGTGTTTATCTTATCTGAGCATTAGATAGAGATTGACCTGCCATTTTTTAAAAATTATTTATTTCAATAATTAAAAATAAAAAACACGTAGTGACCCAGCATTTGATACTGAGCCAATATAAAGCACACAACTGGGGGCTGCAGGCCACAGCTGTCCACTTTATCTGCACTACACTAAGAATCAAAAATATGAGGGACCCTTGTGCAATTTTTTTTTCAATTTATTTTTACATTGACAGCAGGTTTGTTGGCATACACTAATGTGTATGACAACCAATCACACACTGGTACAGATTGTGGGGGTGTATTTTGACTGCAACAGCCAATCACAGAGAGTGAGCATCTGTGAATGGCTTTTGCAGTCAGTGCAGTGAATATTTATGAGGCTTAATGAGCGGACCTGGAAGCAAGTGTGACCGCAGCATCAGAGACTGGTAAGTATAATGCTCTTGCTTTAACCAACATTTTGCTTTCTTTTACAGTCCCCTACTGCCATCATTTTATAGCACTTACGTTTGGGTCCCCAAACACTTATATTGGGTTCAGGTTCAAGTTCGGGTTAAGTCCGGTTCCGAACCCTGACTTTATCTTGAAGTCCGTCTGGATCGACTGAACCCGTATATCTGCAGGTTTGCCCATCTCTATTAGTATTCACTGCAACCTCATCATATTGAAGAAATGCACTTATTCCTTCTCTTTAATACTAACTACAGTGGCCCAATGGATGACTAAATGAACTGTCAGAAGCTGACGGCCCAGCTTATGGCTCTGTTCATATTGGTGTTGGCGGCTCCATATACCTGTGACAGATGTTGGAAGAGTGTTGGATTTCTGCAGCTGTTCCCTGCGCTGGAGTCTCGTCACCACAGTCTCACATTTCTTCTCTTCCTGGGGAACCGGCTTCTGCAGGGATCCTGATCTGCTTCTGTATTCTCCCACTTGAACACTGGATGTCTATAAAAACAATATTTCGCAACATGTTATATATATTTATGACTTTATCAAAAAAATAAATTTTATTTCTTCAATGATTACATTATTTTTCAAACATTTGTCTGTCGTCTAGTTCAGGTACAATCATCTATATACTGACTAATATAAAATGTGAAAACATCAAGGACCTTAAATGGGTGGTAGACACATAACTGTACCCATCCGTGTCAGGTATGGGTGATTAAGTAAATGAGGTTGAGTAACTCTGGGCACTGTGTCTGTTAAAAATATATACAAAGAGCCTCTACAGTGAGGAAGACGACTTGAATCTACTGGATCAATCCAAAAGCCAATATCGGCCCTTTAGTGAGCCTTGTCACTTAACTTAGAATAATAAGCCAAAACATGCATTCCATTTAAAGCAGTGTTTCGGGTGTTTGTCCCTCCTCAGTGCAAAGCAGGAAATCTGATTTGGCTAGATAAGAGGCCTCTGTCTAAAGGCCACTTTACATGGCCCGATATCGTTACGATATTGTATACAACGGCACGGGAGCGTGCACTTTTTTGGCACTTGTCCAAAATTGCATAGGAGAAGTTACACAGGGAGATATCGGCAGGCAACGCAACTGCGATGTATACGCCCCCTCATACGTGCGACCCATGGAATGACCATTTAACATGGGAGTGAATAGGGGAAGTTGTGCTCCAAATCGTAGTTGCGCACAGCACGATCTGGTCATATTGGAGAGCCAATATTGGCCAGTTGGAGAGACTGCACAATTCCCAAACATATCGTTTTTGCATCGTTCTTGCGTCGCATTGCTCATTTACACCACAAAACGCATGAACATATTGGCGGCGGCGCCCGAACCATGTGACTTTTTATCGTAGTTGGGCAACAATATCGGGCTGTGTAAAGTGGCCTTTAAGGGACAACATTTCTCCTTGTGGTTTGCTATATGAAATATGTGGCAAATCATCTCTTGCTCTCTGGAGATGCGATTTTCATATCTTTTTAACAAATGCAGAGCCTCTTATGCCCATAGGTACTCAACCCCATTTACTTAATCACCATTACCTGGCATGGATGGGTATAAATGTCTGTGGTAAATTTTCAGAGGAGGATTGCAAGGCTTATTATAAAGATGACACTTTAATTTCTTAAAGAGCACTTAGGCACAGACTTGACTCCAAGTAAGTATTATGAGTGTTGCATTAACCTCCTAATACTGGTTTTGATGTTTTTTATGTTATACCTAAATGCTACATGTAAGTGTTTAAAAATAATATGAAATCTTCTCAGCTGTCACTGCCTTCAGGTAGTGGACTATTCAGGTACCAATTCTATCATGCTACAGGATGCTGGAATCATGCCACAGTGGCGCAACTAACACCTGAGTGTGGGCACATAGGAGGGAGCCATTCAGAGACACCTCTAACAAAAACAGGTCTGGTAAAAACTGAACAAAAACATATGCAAAATGCAATAAAAAATGTACAATTTAAATAAATCTGTTTTTTTTTTTTAAAGATCTGTTCTAAAACAGAAACTTTGGTTTCCAATTGTGCTCTGTTTGTATCGATCCATATTTTCTTTTAAAGATTAGGTTTGTAACAAGTAGCTGACAACTGGACATGTGAACAGAGCCTTATGCTGATCCCAATGGAATTTGCGCATAGGAGAATTTTAGTATATTGTTGAAAACCTATATGTGTGGTTGTCAGAGAACCACATAGCCACTTGGGATAAAAAACATCAAGAGTATACCAATGTACAGGGTGGGCCATTTATATAGATACACCTAAATAACACTGGGAATTCTTGGTGATATCAACTTTCTGTTTGTGGCACATCAGTATGTGGAAGGGGGAAACTTTTATAGATGGGTAGTGATCATGGTAGCCATTTTGAAGTCATTCATTTTGGATCCAATTTTATTTTTTTCAATGGGAAGAGGGTCATGTGATACATCAAACGTATTGAGAATTTCATAAGATAAAACAATGGTGTGCTTGGTTTTAATGTAACTTTATTCTTTCATGAGCTATTTACAATTTATGACCACTTATAAATTGTGTTCAAAGTGTGCCCATTGTGTTGATTTGTCATGCAACCCTCTTCTCCCACTCTTGATACACTGATAGCAACACCACAGAAGAAATGCTAAACACAGGCTTCCAGTATCTGTTGTTTCAGATGCTGCACATCTCGTATCTTCACAGCATAGACAATTGCCTTCAGATGACCCCAAAGATAAAAACCTAAGGAGGTCAGATCGGGAGACCTTGGCCATTCAACTGGCCCACGATGACCAATCCACTTTCCAGGAAACTGTTCATGTAGGAATGCTCAGACCTGACACCAATAATGTGGTGGTGCACCATCTTGTTGGAAAAACTCAGTGAACGTGCCATCTTCAATGCATAAAGAGGGCAACACATCATCATGTAGCAATTTCAGACATCCAGTGGCATTGGGGTTTTCCATTGATGAACAATGGGCCCATCTTTTTTATCTTTGGGGTCATCTGAAGGCAATTGTCTATGCTGTTGAAGATACGAGATGTGCAGCATCTGAAACAACGGATACTGGAAGCCTGTGCTAGCATTTCTTCTGCGGTGTTGCTATCAGTGTGTCAAGAGTGGGAGAAGAGGGTTGCATTGAGAAATCAACACAATGGGCAGCACTTTGAACACATTTTATAAGTGGTCATAAACTTGTAAATAACTCATGAAAGAATAAAGTAACGTTAAAACCAAGCACACCATTGTTTTTCTTATGGAATTCTCAATACGTTTAATGGTAAAGTTGGATCAAAAATGGCCGACTTCAAAATGGCCACCATGGTCACCACCCATCTGGAAAAGTTTTCCCCCTCCCATATACTAATGTGCCACAAACAGGAAGTTGATATCACGAACCATTCCCATTTTATTTAGGTGTATCCATATAAATGGCCAACCCAGTAGTCTGAATCTATTTGGCAAAAGCTCAAAACCTACAAAAAACATAGACTACACATTTAATAATACATTTTTAGATTTTCTAAAAATGTATTATTCATTGTGTAATCAATGTTTTTTGTAGGTTTTATATATTGTTCGAAAAAAAATGGAAAATCATACACTGTGTGCAGAATTAGGCAAATGAGTATTTTGATCACATGATACTTTTTATACACGTTGTCCTACTCCAAGCTGTATAGGCTTGAGAGCCAACTACCAATTAAGTAAATCAGGTGATGGGCATCTCTGTAATGAGGAGGGGTGTGGTGTAATGACATCAACACCCTATATAAGGTGTGCTTAATTATTAGGCAAATGCCTTTCCTTAGGCAAAATGGGTCAGAAGAGAGATTTGACGGGCTCTGAAAAGTCCAAAATTGTGAGATGTCTTGCAGAGGGAAGCAGCAGTCTTGAAATTGCCAAACTTTTGAAGCGTGCTCACCAAACAATCAAGCGTTTCATAGCAAATACCCAACAGGGTCGCAAGAAGCTGTTGGGCAAAACAGGCGCAAAATAACTGCCCATGAATTTGCCACCAGTTTTGCCATATTTCAGAGCTACAACGTTACTGGAGTATCAAAAAGCACACGGTGTGCCATACTCAGGAACATGGCCAAGGTAAAGAAGGCTGAAAAACAACTATTGTTGAACAAGAAACATAAGATAAAACGTCAAGACTGGGCCAAGAAATATCTTAAGAGTGATTTTTCAAAGGTTTTATGGACTGATGAAATGAGAGTGACTCTTGATGGGCCAAATGGATGGGTCAGAGGCTGATCAGTAAAGGGAAGAGAGCTCCACTCAGACGCCAGCAAGGTGGAGGTGGGGTACTGGTATGGGCTGGTATAATCAAAGATGAACTTGTGGGACCTTTTCGGGTTGAGGATGGAGTGAAGGTAAACTCCTGGACCTTCTGCCAGTTTCTGGTAGACAACTTCTTCAAGCAGTGGTACGGAAGAAGTCGGTATCGTTCAAGAAAATCATGATGTTCATGCAGGACAATGCTCCATCACATGCATCCAATACTCCACAGCGTGGCTGGCCAGTAATGGTCTAAAAGAAGAAAAAATAATGACATGGCTCCCTTGTTCACCTGATCTGAACCCCATAGAGAACCTGTGGTCCTGTCCTAAAATGTGAGATCTACAGGGAGGGAAAACAGTACACCTCTGGGAACAGTGTCTGGGAGGCTGTGGTGGCTGCTGCACGCAATGTTGATCGTAAACAGATCAAGCAACTGACAGAATCTATGGATGGAAGGCTGTTGAGTGTCATCATAAAGAAAGGTGGCTATATTGGTCACTAATTTTTTATGTGTTTTGTTTTTGCATGTCAGAAATGTTTATTTCTAAATTTTGTGCAGTTATATTAGTTTACCTGGTGAAAATAAACAAGTGAGATGGGAATATATTTGGTTTTTAATAAGTTGCCTAATAATCCTGCACAGTAGTAGTTACCTGCACAAACAGATATCCTACTAAGATAGCCAAATCTAAAAAAAACCCTCTCCAATTTCCAAAAATATTAAGAATTGATATTTATGAGTCTTTTGGGTTGATTAGACTGTGAGCCCTCGTGGACAGGGTCCCTGCCCCTCCTGTACCTGTACGTCCTGATCGCCTAGATTTAGTGTACTTTGTTCTTGTCTCCCTCATCCTCATGTAAAGCGCCATGGAACCTAATGGCGCTATATAAATAAATAATAATAATAATAATAGTTGTTGATCAATAATAAAAATAATCCTCTAAAATACAACTGGGCTAATAATTCTGCACAGTGAAGTAGTTGTGCACATAAAAAGTCAAAAGTGCAATTTTGCAATATAGAATAACATATCTTGTGCATACACTACATAAGAGTATAAACAAAAAACTACACCGATTAGCTGTTCACATAACTAAAACCTTGAATAATTAAGTTAACATAATAGTCACAATGAACTGTAAATGCTACAAATATTGTAAAAAAATCTCTTATTTTGTTCATTTTCAATACAAAAAAAATATATAAATTCACAATAAATAGAAAAATAGGCTGGATAAGAGCATTTGATGCTCGAAACGTCGCCACAACTGGTGCCTTTGCTGGAATAAACCTTTGGCAAATATTGAATTAGAGTGCTGCGGACTTTTTTCAAAACTAAATTCACAATAAGCTAGACTTCCTTTAAAAAAATATAAAAATTTCTTGCACATAAAACAATTCTTAATTTGTGCAATAATAAATTAATAAATCAAATTACAATTTCTTTCCCTATTTTGTCAGCTTGCTTGGCCTCTCGGGCTTGTCTCCTCTCCTCCCTGCATGCTTGCTGTTCGCGGAATCCTTTTTGCTTCTGTAGAGCAAGTGTGATCCATAGAGGCTGAGCGGATTCAACTTTTTCCATCAGTCTTGTGCCATCTAATGAATGCCGACTCTGAAGCACTGGCCTCTCTGTAAGAACAAATCATGCAACATGTCAGTCATATAATGATAGAAAGACAGGTGATCAACCTCCTAGCCATGAAATAGAAGACAGCTGCAAAACATAAAGTCTACCTCCCGCTAAGACCCCAAAATAAGTAAAAATACAACTAACATGAATATAATTGAAAAACGGACACTCAGCGTTTATGTTATTCTAGTGAGACTGCACATTAGCTCTTCATTACGCTCGCGAGGAGCAGTTTATGTCCCGGAAAGACAGGGATGTAATGGGGCCCGGACATATAGGGGTCCGCACTGCCCACCACCCTCAGTGCCCACTGATTCCAGCGCCCGCTTCACAATGGATGTACGTCTCCGAGGACGGACATCCATGTCACTGCATGGCAGCACATGCTGATTTGGGGCCCGTGTGTCAGGGAGGGGCAGGGAGAGGAGCCTCCTGCTTCCAACTACTGCCGGCCCCGCCCCTCGCTTCCTCTTACCACAGCAGTGCCAATGTGCGTTCCACTGTGGAATGCATATAGCAGATTAGTACTGCTTCCTCCACACTAGGAGTAGGTGGCATTTCCTGCTTAATGTGTTCTACAAAGGAACACATGGCAGCACCACCTCCTTCTGCTGAGTCTTCAGTTTTTGCAAAGGAAACCAGATCACCGGGGGAACCAGGAGAGGTAAGTACAGATTTATTTTTTTGCGTACACGGTGGACAGAGGACTATGGGTGGGTTGCATAATACAGTTTGAAGAGTTATGAGGCTGCACTATATGGAGAGTTATGAGGCTGCATTATGCTATATGAAGGGCTATGAGATTGCATTATGCTATATGGAGAACTGAGGCAGTATTATACTGTATAGAGGGCTATGAGGCTGCATTATATTATATGGAGGGATGTGAGGTTGCATTATACTATATGGAGGACTGAGGCTGCATTATGCTATATGGAGGGATGTGAGGCCACATTATACTATATGGAGGGATGTGAGGCTGCATTATACTATGTGGAGGAATATGAGGCTGCATTATTCTGTATGGAGGGCTTTGAGGCTGCATTATACTATAAGGAGGATTGTGGGGTGCATTATAATAAATGGATGACTATGGGGATCCCTAGTGAATGGGGGACAATGGGATGCATTATAATACATAGAGGACTATGGGGATACATTGTAATATATGGAGGAATATGGGGGTGCATTATAATAATTGGAGGACTATGGTGGCGGGAGAAGGAAGACCATATATACCAGGACAGGGGACATATATACCAAGATAAGGGTCATATTCCAGGATGGGGGACATTTTATGAGTCTTTATAGGATTTTGAATGTTAAACAGGGTCCATACAACTGACCAAAGTGCGTGCGATGGAGGGAGCCCAGGTCTAAATTTTGCAACGGGGCCCATCGGACTCTAGTTACGCCACTGCAGAAAGATTTTAGCTTTTACTGTCTAGCAAGACATTTTGCTTTGTTCAGTACATTTTATGGCTTCAATTACAAAATCTTCTAAATATTGAACCAGTATGAAAATGGTTTGTCCAAGCTCCCCCCAATGAAATATACTTTAATATAACATTCTGGAACATCTAGTTTGGGCAAATTTGAGTTGGGCCATAATTTGTTTTTGGACAATATTGCCATTTCCATTAATATCATTCGCGTTTAGTGTTTTTCTAATAGAAAACACATACCGTATATACTCATGTATAAGCCGAGTTTTTCAGCCCAAAAATTGGGCTGAAAAGTCTCCCCCTCGGCTTATACACAGGTCAATACGGTGGTGGGGGCTGTGTCCGGGCTGGGGAGGCTGGAGGAGGCGGGGGGAGGCTGCTGTATGAGCGCCCCATCACGTGGGGCCGCTCATTATATATGCACTGCTTCCCCCTGTCAATCAATGGCAGGGGGAAGCAGTGCATATCTGGCCCCCAAATGCTGGCACTCGCCCCCCTGCTTGTAAGGCCCCCCTGCTGCTTAACTTACCATCCCTGGTCTTCTGCACAGCGCCGGTCCTCGGTGCTATGTCCTCCATGCTCCCGTCCTCGCTGCATCCGGGGTCCCCGGCCGTCGCAGTAATGATGACGTCATCGTTGTTGCGACGGCCAGGGACCCCGGATGCAGCGAGGACGGGAGCATGGAGGACGGAGCACAGAAGACCGGCGCTGTGCAGAAGAACAGGGATGTTAAGTTAAGCAGCAGAGGGGGGGGGCCGTACAAGGAGGGGGGCCAGTGCCAGCATTTGGGGGCCTGTATACCCCTGTGGCTGCTATATACCCCTGGGGCTGCTATATACCACACCACTGGGGCTGCTATATACCACTAGGGCTGCTATATACCACTGGGGCTGCTGTATACCACTGGGGCTGCTATATACCACTGGGGCTGCTATATACCACACCACTGGGGCTGCTATATACCACACCACTGGGGCTGCTGTATACCACTGGGGCTGCTGTATACCACTGGGGCTGCTATATACCACTGGGGCTGCTATATACCACTGGGGCTGCTATATACCCCTGGGGCTGCTATATACCACACCACTGGGGCTGCTATATACCACTGGGGCTGCTATATACCACTGGGGCTGCTGTATACCACTGGGGCTGCTATAAACCACTGGGGCTGCTATATACCCCTGGGGCTGCTATATACCACACCACTGGGGCTGCTATATACCACTGGGGCTGCTATATACCACTGGGGCTGCTATATATCACACCACTGGGCTGCTATATACCACTGGGGCTGCTATATACCACTGGGGCTGCTGTATACCACTGGGGCTTCTGTATACCACACTACTGGGGCTGCTATATACCACTGGGGCTGCTGTATACCACTGGGGCTGCTGTATACCACTGGGGCTGCTATATACCACTGGGGCTACTGTATACCACACCACTGGGGCTGCTATATACCATGGGGGCTGCTATATACCACTGGGGCTGCTATATACCACTGGGGCTGCTGTATACCACTGGGGCTGCTGTATATACTGCTGGGGCCTGTATATACCACTGGGGAGGCTGCTGTAATACTGCTGGGGTCTGTATATACCACTGGGGAGGCTGCTGTATACCACTGTGGCTGCTGTGTATACTGCTGGGGCCTGTATATGCCACTGGGGAGGCTGCTGTAATACTTCTGGGGCCTGTATATACCACTGGGGAGGCTGTTGTAATACTGCTGGGGCCTGTATATACCACTGGGGCGGCTGCTGTATACTACCACTGGGGAGGCTGCTGTATACTACCACTGGGGAGGCCTGTATACTACTGGGGGGGCCTGTATACCACACTGCTGGGGGCTGTATACCTGTGCTGGGGTCCACCCTCGGCTTATACACGAGTCAATAGGTTTTCCCAGGTTTTGGGGGCAAAAGTAGGGGGTCGGCTTATACACGGGTCGGCTTATACATGAGTATATACGGTAAATTGAAATATCTGAAGTTTGTAGTGTCTTCAGTAGGTCATCTGCTGCTACCTTTTGGTCCTTTCCCAACCCTAACAGGAACAGGATGCCATTCCTGAGGAAAGCAGTAATGTTCTCAATTGGTAGGTAATTTGTGTGATTTTGCATTAATGTACACCCAGATTTTCTGGATTATGTATGAACACCCATGCTTTTGTAGCCTGTTTTACCTTCATTTGTTCTACAACAAGTCTTCAGAAAGATGCTTTCCTTGAGGCATGGTCTTGTGCACCTAAGGCCGCTTCACATATTTATGTTTCACATTCCAAGTACAGATTGCGATGCAGGGATCTGCCACGAGTCTCCTAACCCAAACTAGTTTATGTAGAAAAAAGCCCAGGTCGAGAATTCCGCGCGACCACCAAGCAGAAAAGGGTAGGTTTGATGTCCGTTTATTGAGACAACGCGTTTCACAGCAGGACCTGCTGCTTCCTCAGGGCTCTCTCTTTGTACTAACCCAAACTAGACAGACATCACAAAGTACCAACTGACCTTGTGGAGACCAGTGGAGGATAACATTGCGGGCACCAGTTAAAGCACTCAAACACAGTGAAAAACAAGGTGCATTGCTCCCTAGAATTTGAATATGCAGATGAAGTCCATGGAGCCTCGGTTAAGAGTCTACAACATGGACACCAGCCAGTTATCCCACCAGGGAAGGACCTAGCCCAGGGTATTAGTAGCCCTTAAGTCACTATCCAGCCCTTGCGTGCTTGAAGATATGGCCAGGGGTTTACCATGGACTAGGTAGCAACCTAGTCCATGGTAAACCCCTGGCCATATCTTCAAGCACGCAAGGGCTGGATAGTGACTTAAGGGCTACTAATACCCTGGGCTAGGTCCTTCCCTGGTGGATAACTGGCTGGTGTCCATGTTGTAGACTCTTAACCGAGGCTCCAAACTAGACAGATTTGTATATGCCCTTGAGGAGGTCAAGTTAGGGTCAGGAGACCCACAACAGACTGTGCAATCCGGGCCATACACAGACCCTAAAACATAGATATGTGAATCCATCCTTATTGTAATAGATAAAGCACCTATGAAACCAACACT
The DNA here is from genome assembly GCA_033576535.1 of Allobates femoralis. Classification (NCBI taxonomy): domain Eukaryota; kingdom Metazoa; phylum Chordata; class Amphibia; order Anura; family Aromobatidae; genus Allobates; species Allobates femoralis. The sequence continues at coordinate 116,093,795 of JARQOC010000003.1, read as the reverse complement.
TCGAATTTCATCTTCTTAAAAGGGTTATCCAGGCTTGGGGCATCAAGTCTTTCTTCATAAGTGAATTGAGTGAGGCCAGATGCGAAATGTGGCTGGAAGCATGCAACTCACATACTTACGGTCACATGACGACCAGCTTCCAGAGCGAGCAGTGAAGGATTCTGACAGCAACCACAATGCACACTATGAGGATTCACAAGTCTGCAGTCCCTGTGTGGGGTGTTCCAAGCCTGGACAACCCTTTTAAGACCTCACTTAGACATCTGTTTATATATGTATTAGCCCAGTTTTTCACAGATAGCGCTCGTACCTATAATAGTGTATAGGGTCATTCATAAGTTAATGATTTTTCATGGACTGAGTATTCAACGCAAAAGACATGTCCGATTTTGGTGCAAATATCGAATCAAAATTGACAATACAAGTCTGTTGGTTCATGAAAAAAATCAGACCTCACTGACATGCAATCCTGAGTGTGGTCTGATTTTCACAGACTGCTAAATAGGAAAGGAATAGACATAAGTTTTTTCTTACATATACGAAATGATGACACTCAACACACTGTGACGACACTTGTTTCATAGTTTCACATATATTTTCTTTTTGCACTTTATCTGCAATGTTGACACTATATAGAAAGACACATTGCATGTTTTTCTCACCATCTGACATGAAATCAGAATAAATCTTTCCTGTTTTGAGTCAATTAGGATTACCATAATTATTTATATTTGTGAAATGCCAGAATAATAAGAAAGAAAATGCTTTAAGGCATTTGTATTACTTTCTGCAAAGTCATATGTTTACATACATTTCATTAGTTTTTGTACCATTGCTGTTAAACTGCATGATTGGAGTCAAATGTTTTGGATAGTCTTTCCACAAACTTCTCACAATAGTTGGTAGAAATTTGGGCCCATTCCTCCTGACAGAACTGGTGTAACGGAGCCATGTTTGTAGATCACCTCACTCGCACTTGCCTTTTCAGCTTAGCCCATACATTTTCAATAGGATTGAGATCAGGGCTTTGTATTAGCTACTCCAAAACACTGACTTTGTTATCCTTAAGCCACTTTGTAACCGTTTGGCAGTATGCTTCATCTGGCTGATGTCTTGAGATGTTGCTTCAGTAATACCACATAATCTTCTTTCCTCATGATGCCAACTATTTTGTGAAGTGCACCATTCCCTCCTATAGCAAAACAGCCCCACAACATGATGCTGCCACCCCCATGTTTCATAGTTGGGATGGTGTTCTTTGGCTTCCAAGCTTCTCCATTTTTCCTCCAAATGTAACGATGATCATTATGGCCAAACAGATCAATTTTAATTTGGTCACACCACAGGACATGTCTCCTAAAAATGTAGACCTTTGTTTCCGTGTGCATTTTCAAAAATTAATCTGGCTTTTTTATGTTTCTTTTGGAGTAATGGCTTCTTCCTGGCAGAGTGGCCTTTCAGCCCAAGTTGATACAGTACTCGTTTCACTGTTGATAATGACACGATCTTACCAGCCTCTGCCATCATCTTCAAAAGGTCTTTTGCTTTTGTTCTTGGGTTGATATGCACATGTTGGACCAAAGCACATTCATCTCTGGGACACAGAACCCATCTCCTTCCTGATCAGCATGATGGCTGGATATTCCCATTTTGTTTGTACTTGCGTATAATTGGTACAGATGAACAAGGCACTTTCAGGTATCTGGAAATTGCACCCAAGGATGAATCAGACTTGTTCAAGTCCACAATTCTCTTCCTGATATCTTGGCTGATTTCTTAGACTTTCCTATGATGTTATACAAAGAAGCAGTGTGTTTCAGGTGAGCATTGATGTAAATGCTTAAGTCCCAAAAAAAGTTGAGAAAAGTATTCTAGGAGTGATACCTTTATTGGCTAACTAGAAAAATTATATTTGTAAAATTTCAAAGCTCACATGGCTTCCTCATCAAATGAGCTGGACACGCCTGTAGGAATACACTTCTCTAAAACTGGACACAGCATGGCAGACCTAAAAGTTCTAATATTGAAAGGTCACTTCAAAAATGATAGGGAATGAAAAATCTGGGAATTCAAATTCATAACAATGTTCCAATCTCTAACAAAAGGGCTCAATTTGACACCTGGATTCATGAGTCATTACATGGACTTCCACAAGAAGATCTTCTGATGCGTAAGAGACCACTGTACTTCATCTACATCAACTACACAGACTTCATTTCAATTTCTTTAGCCCACCTCCACTTAGCATCACCCCATGTCCTGCTGTATTATGTATTTAAATGTCTCAGTAATTCATTTGTGATATAGTCTGATGAAGGAGCCTTGAGCTATGAAAGCTTACAAATATATTTTTTCTGGTTAGCCAATAAAGGTATCACTCCTAGAATACTTTTCTCAACCTTTTTTGGGACTTAAGCATTTACATCGATTTCTCTGCTAAAAACGGTACCACAATATTATTTTGTATTGTACTTTCAGGTGTGAATTAAAATACATCCACAGGTGTGTCACTTATTAACACAGATGTTGCCAATAAACCTATCAGAAGCTTCCAAACACATGACATCATCATATGGGCTGTCCAAAATTGTTTAAAGCCATAGAAATCTTAGTGTATGTAAATTTGTGACTTTGCAAAAAGTAATAAAAACGCCTTAAAACATTCTCTCTCTCATTATTCTGGCATTTGGCAAATATAAATAATTATGGTAATCCTAATTGACCTAAAATGGGAAAGGTTTATTTTGATTTCATGTTAGATAGTGATAAAACTGTGTCTTTTTATATAGTGTATGTAAACTTCAGGTTTCAACTGTACTTTAATATATGTCCAGAATTTGGTAACAATTAGATTACATTTTATCAGTTTTTGAAGCAGATATATAGAGTGTATAGAATTATGAAATATCTTGGTTGATTTTCTTATAGACCTTTTTTCCAACATGTCTGTGAGCAGATATAAAGATATTTTTTCCCACAGGATATCAAGAGAAAGCAAAAGGATCCAACATCCGGCTAGGGAGTCTGTAGAATAAAAATGCAAGTCCTTATTTCAGAAATTAAAATCCAGTGTAATTCAAAGGTGTCTCTCAAATGCAGAAAATAAAAATTAATAGGCCTACGCATTTCGGCAGTATGCCTTAGGCCCCTTTCACACTGGGTTTTTGAAAAAATGCAGCACTTGTGGCACAGTTGCGGCAAGCCCCATGCATTGTCTATGTGGCTTGCAGTGTGCAGCAGACGCAGCAAGTGCGGTTTCGGCAGATGCGGTCGCGGAAAAAAAACGCCGCTGACGGCGTTTTTTTGCGACCGCATCTGCCGTAACTGCTGAAACCGCACTTGCTGCATCTGCCGCACACTTACCGCAAGCCCCATAGACAATGCATGAGGCTTGCCGCAAATGGGCCGCAAGTGCAGCCGTTAGGCGGAAAATGGGGCAGATGCGTTTTCTTGACCGATCTGCCGCATTTTTTTAAAACCCCAGTGTGAAAGCACCCTAAGATGTATAAAACACATAGATCTGCTAGTTTTTTTTTCCTGCACGTGAGATCCATCTTGGAATTACACCTGATTTTAATCTATGAGATAAAGATATGCATTTTCATTCTACAGACTCCCTAGTCAGATATTAACAATTTTCTTCCTCTTGATAATTATCTCCATTGTTGCTCTGACATCTCTGCATGGGTAATATATATGTACATCCAACACTTATTGCCAGTAAGTTGACTCTCTCTTTGTCCCATCTAGTTTAGTTAATCACGATGTTTCTAAACAAAGTTATAAAGCTAAAGTTATCTCTCTCCGCAATACTCCTTCTGTATTACTGATTTATTTTGTTTAATGCCAAGAGCTTTCGTGCTATCATATTTGACAGAGATCTCTGATGAGCTCTGCAGAAAACTGATTGCATAACTAGGTTATGAAGTCAGAGGTGTACATCAATGCCAACATCTGTGATAAGGAATGAAGTAACAGCCAGGCGCACTAGACAGGTTAAAGTTTAGAGGAAATGCGTCTGAAAAATAATCATCTACATTCTATCAAAGAAGAAAATAATACTGAACTTCACTGTATCAACAATTAAGATTATAGCGGCAATATATATTACTGATAAGGTAATTTATTATATTTTCAGTTCTACAGAGCAGACAAAAACAAGGAAATGGAGAGGATAATTAGGCATGAGCTACGTAGCTGATGATGGTAGAGTCAGGGCCCAAATACAAATCAGTGTAAAGTCAGCAAAACTCACCGATATTGACAGGACTGGGTGATGATCTAATATGTATGGGGCACCTGCCACCGATGGTCGGGAGATGCAATCATGCATTTCTGATTTCGGACTGTTGATCGAACTATTCTCCCCAAGACTAGTCGATTTGTCAGCTAGCGGCTTCTCATGGCGATATGGGGACAACTATCTAATGTGTATGGCTGGTGCTAAGGCTTTCCCGATGGCCATAAAACAGCAAGATCACAACCTTCATGGTTCTCCTGAATCAAACGTCCATCTTGGTAAGTTCCGTTTAGCAGCAGCATAGGGGACAGCATAGTACACTTTTCCAGTAACACAATGGTTAGCATCACGTTTTATTTCCATTGTTCCTCTGAGAATTTTATTTTATTTCTTTATTTTTAAATCTGCCATATAGTTCCGGAAATGTGTGATTTTTTTTTATTTTGTGTATATTTATGGTCTATATCAAGTGAACGATGCTCACAGGGTTTTCTACGAGCGTGCATTTAGGCTCTGCATTATTACAGCAAGCATTGTCTCCTTGGTAAAGATTAGTGATAAGCAAATAGTTTGGTATTTGGGTTCGGATTATTCTGACCAATACTTTTTACTATTTGGGTATTTGTTCCGGATACTGAACATAGTGCAAGTCATTGGGAACTCAAATATCTTTCTGCAGAATCTTCCAGACAAATATCCAAGTTCCCTATAGGTACCTTTATACGCCGCAACTGCGGTGTAGCAACTGAGAGGCAATCGGGATTCCGTCACGGTTGCCTTGACATTGCTACGAAATTGCGGCGTGTAATTGTGGAACCCGGTGTTGATTTTCGAAGTTGCTCCCAGGTTGCGGTTTCAGAGCATTGTTCTAAAACCAGAGGCAACCCTGAAGGTGATTTGCCCTGGTTTTGGCGTGTGAACGGGCGATAGGGATGGAATCTGCGTCGCCTAGTGATTTCCCAGAGGCGTGCCACAGCGTGCTGGACATCGCCCCTCTACATGAGGCGGCGTAGGGGCGATGTCACCGCCGATAGGCCACGCCGCTATGTCGCCGATGTAATCGTGGGGATGTGGCCTGGTGTAACAGGGCCTTTACAGATTTGTGGTTCTCAGATCAGATGTAAACACTGAATGAAGTTAAAAAGTACAGCTCCATACATTGTATAGTGGTTGCTACTGGTATCTAGGAGAAAAGGAGCTGGTCTGCAGCATCCAGTAGTGGGACACTGCATTATCGGCCCTCTTCACATGTCCATTTAAAAAAACGCATGTGTGGTATATTCAGTTTTGACCATCCATATGTGATCTGTGTGTACGTATGTGTCATTTGTGTGCCATCTGTGTGCCATCCATGTGTATGGGTCCTCGGCATGTGTTTCGGGCATTTTCTTTTTAGGACTACGACGGATTTGGTGGACTACAGCGGAGCTGCAGTGGTTTTTATCCCTTAAATAAAATGGTAGACTAGGGAAAGTTTTGGGGAGTATTTATTGTAATAAATAATTTTTTCTAATGTGTTTGTGTTTTTCTTTTTGGACTTACTGGGTTAGTAATGGGAGTGTTGAAAGACACAGCTCCATTACTAACAACAGGGCTTGATGTCAGCTGACACTTCACAGCTGATATCAACCCCATAAACCATTACTTCGATTGCCACTGCATCAGGGCAATCAGAGGGAGAGGCAGGGCAAAGAGCCAGAAATGGCATATCTAATGTGATACGCCACTTCTGGGATGGCTGGGGGCTGGTATTTTAGTCTGGGAAAGGCCTAAAAACGATGGACCATCCAAGACTCATTTCAGCCCGCAGCTGCTTGCTTTACCTGTACTAAATATAAAAAAATAGAGGGGACCTTACATCATTTTTTTCATTTAATTATTTATTTATTGGGTTAATATTTGTACAATATCATCTATCTATCTATCTATCTATCTATCTATCTATCTATCTTTCTATCCTATATATCTATCATCTATCTATTATGTTTGCACATCTTTAACCTTAGAAATCATTAATTCTTTGACTGCATTTAATTCTGGTCCGTGTCACACAATCGGCACACGATTGTCACACGGATGTCATCCGAGTACCGTGGCTGTTTCTCACTGACCAATTGACTTGTATGGGTCCATGAGTCCATGCTGACAGTAAAAAATGGACATGTCTCCATGTTTGTGAATGTGTCTGCAGTAAACAGACATCACACATACTAGAAAAACTGATGCGTGAAGGGGGCCTTAAATAGAAACACGTCACATTTCTGCATTTTTCACGGACTCCAGGTTTTGGCTTACAGATACTGATGTAAAATACTGACCAAATACTGAACATGTGAGTTGGCCTAACTCAAAGTGCCGCTCTGAGAAACCACCAGTTTCCATCATGGGGGCATGCATGGAACACTTACAGACACTGCTCACTATACTGCAAGCACAGCCCAGCAATTTGATAGCTCTCAATGCATCCAGGCAGAGCCGCTGACAATCAAAGTGTCGAGCGCTCTTCCAGCCACCGCACATACTATCGTGTGTGATGCTGGGAGCCGTGACCATAGCCGCTCCCTGCACCAATCCATGACTGAAAGCTAGCGGCTGTCGTAAGTAAATGTTTTCATTTTCTCCTATCAGCCACAATTTCAGTATGACAGTCGAGAAGCATTGTAACACTACCTGCAAATCAAATTATCCCTATATCTACAGGTAAATAGTGTTTTCCAAGGTGACAGATCTCCTTAAAGTGTTGTCACTTCTATGAAAATTGTAATATACAAAAAATATATACATTTGAGGTCTTATTATGTTACCTCTTCCAATTTTCTCGGGTCTTTTATCCACTTTCTCTCTCCATGGGATTGATGACAAATTTGCATTGTCTGTTTTTTCACGTTCAAGACTTTCACTAGGTTTTGAAGATGACAAAGCTGCACTCACTTTAACATCTTCCATTACACTTCTTTGTCCAGTTTTGTCCAATCTTTCCCCATGAGAGTCATTCACATCTGTTCTAAGTTTTGAAAGTGGGGAGGATGGTGGCGTTGGGCTGGATGGTTTAGGAGCAAGTGATGGCTTCTGGATGATAGGTGACTTAGGAGCTATTCTGTCTTTGTTAGGTGATGACAAATGGTGGCTTGTACCTGGGATCAGTGGACAAATTGGAGTACTATGCATGCTTTCAGATGGGTTGTTTGAGGTATCTATCAAGACTTTAACAGCAGTATCTTTCTTTAATTTTGTAGGGGACTCTGAAAATTCTTTGTCTGGTAAAGTCCTTATTTCAGTTTCATCTCCTGCAGTAAACGGAGTAGGAACACCTTCAAAGCTGTCTCCTGCACTATATCGTTTCTTCCTCTTCTGATCATTCTGAGGATCTGCATGAAATCTCAAAGAATAATGTGTCCTTCTTAGTTTGATTCCAAATGGAGTCATTTTGTCTTCGGCAATTTGTAATAATTTATCTGTTCTCATACTGTGGGGCATTTGTACATTGGGGGAAGATTGTCCTTCTAAATGACTACGAGGAGACTGAGGTGGGTTAGGAACCAAGAAGGATGGAAGATCTTTAGAAAATATACAACCTTCTGCTCCACCTTCAACCATACCTTGCTTTTTCAAATTATTTTCTATCTCTTCTTGAACACTTATTGCTCTTTCTGTTGGCCTTCCCTGAGCCACCACATTTTCAGGTGACACTGTCCCTGTATGTTCCTTACTTCTAACTTCAACAGTTTTTCCATTTTCTGGAAATTTTTGCCATGCTGGTGTTATAGAAAATTTTGCACTGGCTGACATTGTCTTTCGTAATTGATTATGAGATTCAACCTTACCCTTTCTTGTCCAGTCATCACTAGATACGCGAGGATCGCTTTTATTCTTTTCAGTCATGACAGCATTTTCAGATTTGTTAAATATTTTTGACCTAGTAGAAGCCAATTCTTCACTGAAAGATTGATTTTCCAATGTCTCGGAAGTGTGTTTTGTTTTACTGCTGATGTATTTAGTATTGCCATTATTTCTCTCATTTTTGGTTTCAGCAATATCTAAGTTCCTCTCTTCTTTTAGTCCAAGCAAAGCCTTACAAGCTGGGTCCTTAATCTGGTTAAGGTTCACTGCTGTACTGCACAGTTGTGCTCCTGTAACCAAAATTGCAGTGTGGGGAATGCCTTGGGAGGATGGAAAAACTTGTGAACTTATATTAGTTTTAGTCTCGTCAAGGCTTGGTGTATCAGGGGAGGTTGTTTGCTGAGTTTTTATTGTAACTGGAGATAAATTAACTTTTTCAAATATCATCTGCTTTTCACCTGATGTGACCTTAAATGTAAATGGTCTTTGCCTTTGGTCAAGTTCCTGCCATCGTAATTCTTCATTAGTCAGTCTCTGTTTCAAGTCCACATCATTTTCTTTACTTCCGTCCTCTGTTTTCAGCTTTTCTGGTAGCTGTTTGTCTATAATACTGCTTTTACATTCCGGAGAGGAGTACTGTGATTCAACTGCAATCTTCTTTATATCCTCGGTAATTGGATCTGATTTCTGTAATATGAATTTCTTTTCTTCCTCTAATTGAAGAGTTCTCTGGCCTTCAATTCCGATCTCTTTCTTCTCCTCAGTTGCCTTATGGACCCGCTGTTCTTCCAATTCACACCTCTTCCCCTCTTCTTCTAGTACTGAATTCTGAAGTTTCTCCTCATGTTCCTTCGGTTCTTCAGCTTCCTGGGAAGTCCTCTGCTGTTCCAGTTCACACCTTTTCTGCTCTTTTACCTGCAGTCCTTTTTGTTGCTCCATTTCTTGCTTTCTCTGCTGTAGTGCAATCTGAAGTTCTTTCTTGTTTTCCTCTACAATCTTTAGCACTTTCTGCTGCTCCAGTTCACGCTTCCTCTGCTCCTCTATTATTTCAGTTGCCTTGTGCTGCTCTAACTCACAGTTTTTCTTTTCTTCTTCAATGTGAAATCCTTTTTGTGGCTCAAGTACGCATTTTTTTTTCCATTTCTATAAACATAATGATTCTCTGCTCCCCACGTTTGCTTTTGTTTTGCTCCCCAGTTTCCTGCAGATCTCTGATTTCTCCAATTTCGCACATTTTCTGGTCATCTGCTACACAAAGATCCTTTTGCATCTCCAATTCACAAGTCTTTTGTTGCTCAGCTTCCTGAATCATTTTCTGTTGTTTCATTTGCTGCTCTATCTCTTTCTTCTGGTCCTCAGTTTCCCTTGCGGCTCTCTGTTGCGCCTCCTCATAAGTTTTTTGTTCTTCTAGTCTGAGGCATCTACCACGCTCCTCCTGTTCACGTTGTCTTTGCTCATCTTGTCTCCTTTGTTCTGCTTCTTTTAATATTTGTTCAGCTCGCAGTTTCTTTTCTTCTTCACATCTACGCTGTTCCTTCATTTCACTTTCTTTCTGTTCTCTTATCTTATGCTGGAGCCTTTCTAGCTCAATTTTCCTAATTAACTCTTGCCTTCTGTGTTCTTCTTCTGTTTTACGTTTATCAGCTTCAAACTTATTTTCTTTATCCATTTGTCTACTTTCTGAAGTGACTGGCTCCTCATGTTTTGTTTCCCAGTCTTTTTTTACTTCATTTTGTCCTCTGGCCACTTGCACAATCTCGGGAACTTGTAACCTAAGGGCTTTTGGTTCTGGTATATTAGACACAATTATATCTTGGTTGGAAATATCCATTGAGTGATAAATGGCTTTGTTGTGAGATAGATGTACATTTCGTCTAGATTCATATTCGTTTTCTTCTATGTTGTCACAATCCTAAGGAAAAGATTACACAATTAGGAGGCATGTATTACAGCATACACTATCAAAAACCCTAACGTAAAATTTAAGTGTTATACACAAAAAAATAAAGTTGTCCCTTTATTGAAGATCACTGGGGCTCTGACTACTGTGTGATCTCAGGACTGTGACTCAGGATACCCTGAAAATGGAGCTCTGGATCCTTGAGAATGAGCATTTGCAGCCCGTTGATAATGGAGAGGAGGTCTGCATACTTTACCTTTGCTTTGTTCTTTGTCTATAGGACTTCTGAGGACTGTGCTTGGACATTTACATCAGCCTTAGAGTCAATGAATCAGCCTTAGGGTATGGACAAACACCAGAGTGAAAAAACGCTCCGATTCACGGATCCGAGAGTTGGACGAGTGTCATCTAACTTTTGCTCAGTGTGGCTTGCGAGTGCTTTCCGAGTGCAATCCGAGTTTATCCTCAGCAGCTAGTTACTGTATAATCATTTACATTTTGTACAATTGTCTGAGCTACAGAATGGTAATGTATCAATAATAACTCGCATCAGACTCGGATGGTGTGAGTGCGGTCCGAGTGCAATCCGAGTTTTTTGTCGGACCCATAGACTTGCATTGGCGAGTCTCGTCCGTGAATCGCATAGAATCGCAACATGTTGCGATTGACTCGCAATCCGAGAATCGGATGCAGAAAAAGCGTATGAGACTCAAAAATGTGCTCTCGGACATTAGTTAACATTGGTCCGAGAGCAATGCGATTTTTCCGCACAGTAAACACGGACGAGTTTCACTGATGTTTGTCCAAGCTCTTAGAGACATTGCCGGAACATATGCGCCTCTGTTCTATTCAGGACGGGGCTGCAGAACCCAATTCTCAAGTTTCCAGAGCCTCATTTTTGGGAATGCCAGGAATCCAGATGGTTAGACCCTCAGCGAGCAATTAGTTATCTTCCCATCAGGGGCGGGCTGGCCCAGGTGGCAGGGGGGCAGGTGCCCCCTGGGCTGGTGGTATAGTCCACATTTCGGGCCGCCCCCTACAGAAACGGGCCGCGGGAGTCGGCCGGCGCGGCGATAGCACATGACGCTGGAGGTCCGGGATGAGGTAAGGGCTGTGGCTGGCTGACAGCACCCCCCCCCCCTGGTCCTCAAGTCAGGCTGACAGCACCCCCCCCCCCCCGGTCCTCAAGTCAGGCTGACAGCACCCCCCCCCCGTTCCTCAAGTCAGGGTGACAGCACCCCCAACCCCCCCCCCCCCCCGCTCCTCGAGTCGGGGCCGGCAATGGAAATCTGCCACCCGGGTATAGAGGCTCCAGCCAGCCCCTGCTTCCCATCTTATGGATAAAGGTTCACTTGAATTTTTTTTTTAGGAACAATTCTTTAAGTTATTCTCAACTATGGCATAGTAATAGCAATGGATAAGAGAGAGGGATACACTGCTCATTGAATACCAAAAATCGAAAACCTTTTAATGGCCTTCAATAAGTAAAACCAACATCATGAATAAAATAGTGAGATTTATTAGTATTATTCAAATATACTTTGGCATTTTAGTTGGTAATTGGCATTGTCAGGTTGCAAAGTCACACTATTTCTCTCTTTAGATGCACTGAAAGAGTAAGGGCAGATATCTAAAATTCCTTCATCCGTCTCTATGCTCGCAGTATATAACACATTTGAGTACATTACCTGGGACATCCACCGGTGTTTCTTTGACACTCTCTGATTTTTTGGCTTGACAGCAAGTTTGTGTTTAGCGGCACTACTATCTAAACAAGCAGCAGATCGAGGAACAGCATCCAAATTTATAGATTCAATTGTGCCAGATGGTCTCTTTGTTCTAGATGATCTCACTGGAGTGACCTGTAACATGGAGAGGAGATGTGGGAAAATCTTCTTTTATGGTCCAATATCACTATTGTATTATCCGAATAATTTGTCACACACATTTTATTACCAGTTCTATGTATAAATATTCAATTAGGTTCATTTTTTTTATTCCACCTGGCCTCTAAACTTGCTGTCATCCTGTTGTACTAGGCTGGGGTGTGCACAGAGGAAAGGATACCACTTCTACATGCGGATTTATACCACCATACCCATGGAAATTGTTTTATACCATCACATGTCTTGTAGGAGGAAAGGGAACCATGTTCCTAAGTTTCAATGGAACTAGCACTTCTTTTTCTACATTGTCTCTACACATTTACATATCAAATCTCTAGAATCCTACTGCACATGTCCCAATTACTGTAACTGCAGCAAAGATAATAGTATAAGATATAATAATAATAACAAAGAGAATGACCTTCTCCTCACTCTTGTGTTCTGGCTGAGGGACAGTCCTGGTGCCATGAGATCCTGGAGATCCTATAATCTGCATGAACACAAAAATACAATGGAAAATAGTTTATAAATAACAATAGCAAATAACAATAGTACTGGCTTAACATTATAGCCATTTACCTGTAGGCAGGACCAAGATTGGAAACAAAATAACCCAAGTAGATGCTAGGATTTATTTGGCTTTAAAGAGTAATAATCATTTTAATAGTCTTCATAAATCAATAGTACACGTGAAAATAAGAAAATTTATAGTATGCCAGAGACCAGCTGATCATTCACTCTCAAAATGCTCAACACACAAGTAATATGTGTCTCCAGTGAATACAGAATTAGCCATTATTGAGACAGAAGATGGCAGCTGGTGCTGTAGGGATTCACGCTCTCGGTAGGCATTGGGTTGTGTTCACACAAGCAATGTGGCTTTGTTCAAAAGTGCAGTTTTATTGATTTCATAAAACTTCTAGGGATTCAGCAAACAAATAGCCCCTTCTGGGCACAAAGGTATAACAGCAAATAACAGATTGTTCAGCAGGCACATGTAACAGGCTAACAAGTGCAGGCTCACCTGAACAGTTTACAGTCCATATTGCTGGAGCAAACCTGCCATAAACATTGGGTATGGTACTACCAATCTCAGTGTCCTCTTCAGCATGAACTCTTGTAGCTTCCACTACCAAACAGATATATTCCACTTTGTGCTCAGCTCCTATTGAATAGCCTGGTACCTCAGCAGTTTCCACATACTGCACCTTAATCCCTCACAGTGTCAGAGACCCAGATGAACACATACCCCTGGACATAGCAAAACTAGCCAACTGGCCAATCAAGCCCTGCAGTACTAGGATTTAATCCATTCCTACCTGGTTTTGCTACATACAATCCCCCTCTGCCTAAAGCCGAGTGCTGGGCACCATCTGCCAACACAAAAACCATGCAGGGCTTTAAATTGACCTGAACTGGAGGCTCATGCTTGATAAAGTGAGAGTGCCTAGTAACCACAAGAACCTCCCCCTATTTTTGGGCACCATGATATTTTTGAGAATGCGAAACAGTTTCTGACTTTGTGGCACATGGAATGTTGGCTTCAGACTGGGCCAACAAGCATGGTGTTTCGAGCAGGTCCCAATCCTTCCAGGATTTCAGCAGGTTGCCATAGTATATGTTGCAGGGCTTCCTTTCCCGAGTCGGTTGACTTTGTAGTTAACCTCTCCCACCTTTTGTATCACCTTGTAATATTCTTATTATTGTACACACTACATCTGATAATGCTGACTTCCCTTCCCCCCATCCCAGTGTGAGGCGATCAAGCCCTGCAATCGGCTCTTACTGCACTGAGCGTAACGGAGCACAGAGGTGATCACTCTAGTGTTTTGCATATGTACAGCACCCAAACTCTGAACCTGATCACTACATTTGTCAGTACAAACACCCAACTTTGAAGTTTAGTCCACTCATCTCTAGTCTCTAGGGGTATATTCACACCACATTTTTTATTTCAGGCAAATTCAGAGTTGGTCTGCTTCAAAAACTGCATGAAAATGAGTCCTGAATATGTATAAAAGAATTAACATTTTCATTTCAATGTAAAAACATCTTGACATGTTCAGGCTTATGATTATCTTTTTGCGTTTTTTTGTATTTTTATGTCAATGCTCAAAAGAATCCCAAAAAATGTCCGCAGACTATTCTGTCAACTTTTATGCTTGAAAAACTACTAGCGTTTTCTACATTGAACAGATTTAAAAAAAAAAAACACTACAAACAACAGAAAAGACACCTCAAAAATGCTTGAAACATGCTCAAAACAGCGCCACAAATATGTAAAAGAAAATAGATTAAAAATGCTAAAAAGGATACTTCATGGAAAAAACTATAAGCATTTACTGATGGTTTCCACTTGAAAACCTTGTTGGGTTTGCACATACCCTCAAATCATCATGCAGCCATATAAAGCGTATGGATAGCTTTAGATTCCAGACCCTGGAACTTCAACTTTTTACTCTGGTCACATATTACTATATTAATTCATTGCTCTATTACAATTTTTCACAATCTTTATGTTTAAGGCCACGTGCAACACGTTGAGTATTTGATGAGTTTTTTTACCTCAGGATTTGTAGCCAAACCCAGGAGTGGATGATAAATACAGAAGTGGTGGAGGTGTTTCTATTAACTTTTCCTCTCATTGTTCCACTCCTGGTTTTGTCTACAAATCCTGAGGTAAAAAACTCACCAAATACTGAACGTGTGCACATGGCCTAAAATTTTCACAGTCTCCCAATTCATTCTTATATCCTTACCTTACTGCCACTTTGTTCTCCTGAACTATCCATGGTACTGGTCTGTGTTTCCTCTATTTGTTCTTTGGTAGCTCCCAAATTTTGCATTCTCTTTAATGGACTACCAGCTGGCGGCGGTTGTCCAAACCGAATATTCTTTCCCAGTTGTTGCTAAAATTTAATATTGAACATGTGACAAATACTTGCAGAAGCCAAACTTAGGACACAATAATACAAACACATATTCTGCTCCTAACAGTAGTTTTGTGTGTATTCATGTTGTAGTTGCATGTTCACAATGCCGCACCACGACTCAGATTTCATCATAATTGATTCCTGTATGTTACATGAAATTTGAATCAATTATTTTTTATAGACTATTATAGGGATGCCTATATCATATACCATATTTTTTGGACTATAAGATATACCGTATTTTTCGCTTTATAAGACGCACCGGATTATAAGACGCACCCCCAAGTTTGGTGAAGGAAAAGAAAAAAAAATAATTTTTAATGTTAAATGGGGCCCGTCTTATAATGTCAGTGTCCGTCTTACAAATCATATAGAGTATGTGTCCCTCACAGCCCCCTTATTCTGGTTATGGCTGGCACACGTCCCCAGGGCAGGCACATGTCCCCAGGGCTCTCACACATCCCCTAGGGCTGACACATGCACCCCATGGTTGGCACATGCCCCCCAGGGCTCGCACACATCCCCCAGGGCTGGCACCCCCCCAGGGCTGGCACATGCCCCCCAGGGCTGGCACATTTCCCCCAGGGCTGGCAAATGTCCCCCAGGGCTCTCACACATCCCCCTCAGTTGGGACTCGTCCCCCAGGGCTGGCACAAGTCCCCCAGGGCTGGCACAAGTCCCCCATGCTGTTGGGCACAAGTCCACCATGCTGCTGGGCACAAGTCCCCCATACTGCTGGGCACAATTCCCCCTTGCTGCTGGGCAAAAGTCTCCCATGCTGCTGGGCACAATTTCCCCATGCTGCTGGGCAAAAGTCCCCCATGCTGCTGGGCACAAGTCCCTTTTGCTGCTGGGCACAAGTCCCCCTTGTTGCTGGGCACAAGTCCCTTTTGCTGCTGGGCACAAGTCCCCCTTGCTGCTGGGCACAAGTCCCCCTTGCTGCTGGGCAGAAAATAACAAACATTTTATACTTACCTATCCGGCGCTTGCCTTAGTCTTTCAGTGCCTCTCTCCCTGACTGCCGCAATCTCCTTCCGAGGTCCCAGAGAAGCCGGTCATGTGATCGGGCGCACACTGATGACATCACCCGCACTGCAGTCATCAGTGTGCGCCCGATCACATGACCGGCTTCTCTGGGACCTCGGAAGGAGATTGCGGCAGTCAGGGAGAGAGGCACTGAAAGACTAAGGCAAGCGCCGGATAGGTAAGTATAAAATGTTTGTTATATTCTGCCCAGCAGCAAGGGGGGAGCCATATCGAGGAGGGGGGACTGCAGGAACATTTAATATGCCCTGCTCCCCTGTCCATACCTCGGCGCTAGCTTCAGCACCGAGGTGAGGGACAGCGGCAGTGCAGTGCATATTAAATGAGTTAATGAGCGGGGGTCACGTGACCTCCCACTGCCTCCTAGAGCCCGCAGCCAGCCCGCCCCAGCCCTCAGACACACTGCAGGGCTGCCCCCACCCTCCCCTGCAGTATAGGACCATACATTCGCTTTTTAAGACGCACCCCCCACTTTCCCCCAAAATTTGGGGGAACAAAAGTGCGTCTTAAAAAGCGAAAAATACGGTACTTTTTTGCAAGAAACATTTTAAGAAAATGTTTCTGCATCTTACAGTAGAGTGGAGCCTCCTGTGATGGAGGGATATGCTAACAGTGTCCTCCTTGATCGCTGAGAGAACAGCTCTCTCCTGACCAATACTGATCATCTGATCGGTGCTGAGATGAAGGGTAAGCTTTCAGGACCTACCAGAAGCTGTACATCCTGAGTAACTCAAGGACCTTTCATGTCATGTGATCAGTTACATGTTTGGAAGGAACTTTGAACTGTGGTACTGTATACACCATGTGTGTTGTAGCTGAGCTCTGTGTTTTGATTATGTAGCTGAATTGATTGTTGTAGTGCAGCTGTGTATGTGTGCAGCAGTGCTGTGTTTGAGTAGGAGAGCTGTTTTTTTGTATGCATACGATCTGTGTGTATGTAGTAGAAGTATGTGTATATAGCAGAGCAGTTTGTGTACACATGCAGCAGTCTTGTGTATGTGTGCACTGTAGAGCGTGGACATAATGTGTGTGCTGTAGCTGAACTATGTGTGTTTTGATTAAGTAGCTGAGTTGATGGTTGTAGTTGAACTGTACATATGTGCAACAGAGCTACAGTGAGGAAAATAAGTATTTAGTCAGCCACCAATAGGTTTTCCCACTAAAAAAGTTGAGAGAGGCCTGCAATTAACATCATAGGTGACTTCAACTATGAGAGACAAAATGAGAAAACAAATCCTTAGACTCACATTGTTTGATTTGTAAAGAATTTTTTTTTTCAAATTATCATGGAAAATAAGTATTTGGTCACCTACTAACAAGCAAGATTTCTGGCTCTCACAGACCTGTAACTTCTTCTCTAAGAGGCTCCTCTGTCCTCCACTCATTACCTGTAGTACTGGTACCTGTTTGAACTTGTTATCAGTATAAAAGACACCTGTCCGCAACCTCAAACCGTTACACTCCAAACTCCACTATGGTGAAGACCAAAGAGCTGTCAAAGGACACCAAAAACAAAATTGTAGCCCTGCACCAGGCTGGGAAGACTGAATCTGCAATAGGCAAGCAGCTTGGAGTGAAGAAATCAAATGTGGGAGCAATAATTAGAAAATGGAAGACATACAAGACCAATGATAATCTCCATCGATCTGGGCTCCACACAAGATCTCACCTGTGGGGTCAAAATGATCTTAAGAATGATCTCAAGAATGGTGAGCAAAAATCCCAGAACCACATGGGGGACCTAGTGAATGACCTGCAGTGAGCTGGGACCAACGTTACACAGCCTACCATCAGTTACACACTATGCCACCATGTCCATGGTCCATGTTGGAGCCCCACTGAAGTTTGGTAGAGAGCATTTGGATGATCCAGAAGAGTATTGGGAGAATGTCATGTGGTCAGATGAAACCAAAGTAGAACTGTTTGGTAGACCACAACAAGTCATGTTTGAAGGAGAAAGATTGCGGAGTTGCATCCAAAGAACGCCATACGTACTGTGAAGCATTGGTGTGACAACATCATGTTTTGGGGCTGTTTCTCTGTCAAGGGACCAGGACGACTTATCCGTGTACATGAAAGAATGAATGAGGCATGTATCGTGAGATTTTGAATGCAAACCTCCTTCCATAAGCAAGGGCATTGAAGATAAAATGTGGCTGGGTCTTTCAGCACGACAATGATCCCAAGCACACCCCCAGGGCAATGAAGGAGTGGCTTAGTAAGAATCATTTCAAGGTCCTGGAGTGACCTAGCCTGTCTCCAGATCTCAACCCTATAGAAAACCTTTGGAGGGAGTTGAAAGTCTGTGTTGCTCAGCGATAGCCCCAAAACATCACTGCTTTAGAGCAGATCTGCATGGAGGAATGGGCCAACATACAAGCAACGGTGTGTGCCAACCTTGTGAAGAAAATGTTTGACCTCTGTCATTGCCAACAAAGGATATATAACAAAGTATTGTGATGAACTTTTGTTATTGACCAAATACTTATTTTCCATGATAATTTGAAAATTTATTTTCCAAATCGGACAATGTGATTTTCAGGCTTTAATTTATCATTTTGTCTCTCATAGTTGAGGTCTACCTATGATGTCAATTACAGGCTGACCTCCTTTTTCAAGTGGGAGAACTTGCCCAATTAGTGGTTGACTACTCTAAATACTTTTTTTCCCCACTGTATGTGAAGGAGAGCTGTTTTTGTGTATGCAAGGTGTTTGTGTGTATGTAGCAGAGCTGTGTGTATGTGTGTATCTAGCAGATCAGTTTATGTACACATGCAGTATGGTGTAGTGTGCATGTACTGTACATGCAGCAGTTTTTTGTATATGTGTGCACTGCAGAGAGTGTATATAATGTGTGTGCTGTACATCAATATGCATATAATGCACATATTGCAGAAATACACTAAGGGCAAGGGCAGATGACTGTAGAGTCTCTCATCTGGGAGATTTTGGGATGATTATGCTCCTATCAAAGTTTTATCTGAGTGTCAGCATAATGTGATCCAATTCACTTATATGAGAAAATCGGAGAATACTATGAGGAGAAGATGGAGAGCAAAATTTCTTCATCTTCCCGGTTGTCAAATTGCACGGAAATCGATTGCATTCAGATGTCATCCAAGTGTAGTTTGATGGTTTCCACACCCTCATTGACTTGCATGGCAGAGTGTTAGCCAAATATTTAATCAAACTTGGACATGCTGTTACTTGACATGCGCTCTGCCCGATAGACTAACATTGGTCCGAATGCAATCCAATGTTTCGTCGGATCACACTCAGACCGAAAATACAGTCTGCCCCTGCCCTAACAAAAGATTACCTATCAATTCTACTCTACTGCAGTATATTAAATTAGTGATACTGACCCTCCCACTTTATCACACCTCTAGGGAAATTGTACATAGTAGAAAATATGTTTTTTCTATTTTCTCTAAATCTGGGCTACATCATATAGTAAGGTGTATGCTTAAATCCAAAAAATACAGAATGTTATATTTGTAATGTTGGCATTATTCTCCTAGTTCTTTGAAAATATTTATAGAGAATTTGTCATGACATAATAAACTAAAGGTATTGGCATAAAGGCACTGTTATGCTGATTTAATAGGTACCTTCATCAGGGCTGGGCTGTAAAATGGCACCATTGTTGGTACAAGCGCACATTAGCCTCCTAGCAGGCTTCAGTGAGATGGCGCCATTTTCGGTGCATGCTCACATTAGCTTCCTAGCAGGCTTCAGTGAGATGGCTCCATTGTTGGTGCATGCTCACATCAGCCTCCTGGCAGGCTTCAGTGAGATGGCACCATTTTCGGTGCATGCTCACATTAGCCTCCTGGCAGGCTTCAGTGAGATGGCTCCATTGTTGATGCATGCTCACATTAGCCTCCTGGCAGGCTTCAGTGAGATGGCACCATTGTTGGCGCATGCGCACAGTAGCCTCTCGCAGGTTTCAGTGAGATGGCACCATTTTCTGTGCATGCTCACATTAGCCTCCTGGCAGGCTTCAGTGAGATGGCACCATTTTCGGTGCATGCTCACATTAGCCTCCTGGCAGGCTTCAGTGAGCTGGCTCCATTGTCGGTGCATGCTCACATTAGCCTCCTGGCAGGCTTCAGTGAGCTGGCTCCATTGTCGGTGCATGCTCCCATTAGCCTCCTGGCAGGCTTCAGTGAAGTGGCGCTGTTGTGGTGCATACACAGATTGAGATCTCAGCTCAATGGCGAACCGAGATCTCAATCTCTATATTCACCACCACGGCACCACTTTCCTGAAGCCTTCCTGGAGTTAAATGTGCGCATGTACCAAAAATAGCACCACTTTACTGCAACCAGATCAAATTATGAATGTGCCGCCCACAGCTAAGGATTGCATCGGCACAGAATTTTAACCAGCATGAAGATACTTCAACCAGAGGCAACTAAGGTGCCAGGGCAGAGATGAAGACCCTATCCACAGTTCCACCCCACAGTCCCGCCTTGATGCATGGACAGCTTATTGAACCAAAACTTCTAATGATGATTAAATAACAACCAGGCTGCAGATTTCCACAGCAAAGGTACCTATTCAATCAGCAGAACAGCGCTTTATGTCCATACCTTCAGTTTATCATGTGTGATTCTAATGACAGGTTCTCTTTAATAATATAGTTTTTAGCTGGAAAAGAATATTACATTTTCCCAAAAAGTCAATAGGTTGCCCTCCTACCTGGAGTGACTTCACTTTTCCCACACTCTGGTCTTGTGGTGTTGCCTGAATGTTTTGTTCATCTTCAACTTGCCCATCTGGTATAAAAAATACTGTCATGAGAAATGGCTCTTGTTCCCATGCTATTGACGAGGAATCTGGAACTGGAAAATGAGATATTACAGATATGGTGCAAAAAAAAACATATATGTTTGTGTTCCGACATACATGTACTGCATATTTCAGACTTAACCGACACTCCATCTTCTCTATATTTTATTTTTCACAGGATCAATAAAAATACTATCGCTGCTTGTAGAACTGCTGATGTGGTTTGAGTAAGGACATACAAGCCATAAACACATTAGCAGTTTCACATGCCAAGATGGTGTTTTTAATTATCAAGTAAGAAAAAAAGTATATTGAAGACGGAACGCCGTTTCATGTTTATAATTCATGGGCGCTGAGCCGTTTGTTTTGTTTGCAACCACTTTTCAAAAATACTGTTTACAGACTTCATTTAGTAACATTACAAATATAAAAGGATTTCATATACTGAGTGTTATGCTTATAGCCTATGCAAAAGTCACGTTTGAAAGATATTACACTAGGAAAGTAAAGAATAAAATATAAAGCAAATCAAGAAGAGAAAAATACATTTTGCCAGAATCAATTGGGAACGTCTCTTTCAATAACTAAGTCAATAGTACGTTAATTTATCATTATACAGTTGTGGCCAAAAGTATTGACACCCCTGCAATTCTGTCAGATAATACTCAGTTTCTTCCTGAAAATGATTGCAATCACAAATTCTTTGGTATTATTATCTTCATTTAATTTGTCTTCAATGAAAAAACACAAAAGAGAATGAAGCAAAAAGCAAAACATTGATTATTTCACACAAAACTCCAAAAATGGGCCAGACAAAAGTATTGGCATCCTCAGCCTAATACTTGGTTGCACAACCTTTAGCCAAAATAACTGCGATCAACCGCTTCCGGTAACCATCAATGAGTTTCTTACAATGCCCTGCTGGAATTTTAGACCATTCTTCTTTGGCAAACTGCTCCAGGTCCCTGATATTTGAAGAGTGCCTTCTCCAAACTGTAATTTTTAGATCTCTCCACAGGTGTTCTATGGGATTCAGTTCTGGGCTCATTGCTGGCCACCTTAGAAGGGCCAGGGGACATTTTGAAGTCACCCGACAGAGCCTGCTCCACTAGATTGGGACCCTATCGCATGAAGATGCCGGGCAGGAGAGGAGAGTAGCCAGCGTGGGGAGATGGCCAGGAAAGGCTCATGAAAGGTGTCTTGGTGAGGTGACCCCGTATCATCTGAGAGCTGGCCGGGCTGCGCCATGGAGGAGCACAGCACCTGGTTGGGTGGACTTGAGTGATCACCAAGTAAAGGTAAAGAACTGCCACCCTGGTCTCCTCTGGTTATTCCCTTGCACCCTCTTGCACTGCTACACAGACACCAACAAGAATGTTATTACTAATCCTGGGGCCACGCACTACCTGTGGGGAGCGATACAATATAGGCTGCCATTCCACTGGCCCCAGAGGTACATAGCAGCGCTGGTCACCATGACCAGCATAACACAGGCGTCACAAACGTATTCCCTGTAAATACACCCCATTTCTGCACGCCCAGGGCCACATCGCCGGGTCACTACCACCATGACCTCCCAAGCAACCATCGGCCCAGTTACTGAGTACCCTACGGCCCTGCCCGCATAAGCAGCATACTGCAGGATAGCAATGTCATGTACAATAGGTTTCACTGTTGACAATGAAGAAGAGAAGTCCACCTGCACAAGACTGTACCTGTATCTGCATAGATATACTGGTATGTACAGTAAATTAAAAAAGGGGTCACCCTCCAAATAATTAGGCCCTCCAATACAAGAGAATTTCCAATTACAAAACCCAGGAGTCAGGCCACATCAATCAAATAATCATTTTTTATTAATTTATCATAACAAACACGGTAAAATGGAGATATATAAAATATACAGAACAGGAATTAACCCACTTGGTATAATAATCCAATATGGAGAGAGTCTACATCCTATTTCACATGCACAATGCATAGGGCTAACCAACTCATCATCATAAGCCCCAAAGTGGACATCTCAACAATAAACATATACTGGCCAGTGCCAAATAAACCAAGGGGTTAAGATGTAATTACCCCTTGGTTTATTTGGCACTGGCCAGTATATGTTTATTGTTGAGATGTCCACTTTGGGGCTTATGATGATGAGTTGGTTAGCCCTATGCATTGTGCATGTGAAATAGGATGTAGACTCTCTCCATATTGGATTATTATACCAAGTGGGTTAATTCCTGTTCTGTATATTTTATATATCTCCATTTTACCGTGTTTGTTATGATAAATTAATAAAAAATGATTATTTGATTGATGTGGCCTGACTCCTGGGTTTTGTAATTGGAAATTCTTTGGTATGTACAGTACTATGCAAAAGTTTTAAGCATGTGTAGAAAAAATTTAGCAAAGGAAGAATGCATTCAAAAATAGTAGTGTCGTTAATTGTTTTTTATCAATTAACAAAATGCAAATTGAATGAACAAAAGAGATCTAAATCAGATCAATATTTAGGGTAACTGCCCATTGACTTCTAAACAGTTTCAAATTCTTCTAGGTATACCTACACAAAGTAAGGGATTTTGCAGCATTATAGTCGGCTGTATGAGTAACTAATCCTACAAAAGAGGTGATAATGAGCATCAGACTCATAAAAAGGTTAAAACAATCAGTAACTGAAATGGAAACAATGTAAGAGGCAAAAAGCTGGGTGAGGAACAGCCAAACTTTGCAACAAAGGTGAGGTTGTGAAAAATAGTTTTGAGTCACAGTTCATACACTATGGCAAGGCTGAGCAGAGCGACAGGGCACACAGTAGTCTTACTGCATCAGCAAGGTCTCTCCCAGGTGAAGCATTCAAAGCAATAAGTACCAATGTCGGACCAAACTAAACGGGAGACAGACAAAAAATGGAAATCAATATAGAAGAAAAAGCTGGGCGCCACTCACCATAATTCAATGATCCTTTATTCAAACGTCATATGGAGACGACAGATTAATCGGGGAGAGGGCGTGAGGATCAGCGAACGACGGCTGCCGTTTCGCGGATCTGTACCCCTTCAACTGGTGCGATCGTCTCCATATGATGTTTGAATAAAGGATCATTGAATTATGGTGAGTGCCGCCCAGCTTTTTCTTCTATATTGACTTGTCTTGTATCTGAAAGGTGTGAAACACCTGTCACTAAGGGGGTTATGTTTACTGCAGCTGTTAGGCTGGCTTCACATTAGTGCGAGCCGACCGCAAGCACCGCCCATCCCCATCTTTAACATGGGGACGCACAGTGTATGCAGTTGGGTGCAGATGGCTGTGCGTTCCCTTTGCCCTCCATATGTGATTTGTATGCATGCAGAGGTTTGCGTACAAAACAAACACTCCCGGCCGCTCAACTTGTTGCATACAGGTTACAGATTCGGTGCGGACGTGAATGTATGATTTGTACGCAAGCCTCTGCATGCGTACAAATCACACATGGAGGGCAAAGGGAACGCACAGCCATCTGCACCCGACTGCATACACCGTGCATCCCCATGTTAAACATAGGGATGGGCGGTGCTTGCGGTCGGCTCACGTTCGCCCGCCGCAATACGCAGAGGCGGCGAATGCTAATGTGAAGCCAGCCTTAGCGATTACCTGAGATGCTCCAGCCCAGCGGAAGGTGCCCGGTACCTCTACATAACAATTGCAAAAAATGGAAATAATCACACCTACAATTGACAACCAATTTAAATATATAAGATAACAGCCAAAACATATATTAAATATATATTTTATTGATAAATTTAATACACAAAAAACAAAAGACAACATAAAACCATCCTATTAGAAACAATTAAAGTAAGCAGTGTGGTCAAATGGCAAATCACAAGATGGATGAAGAAAGTAAATGATAACAATTCTGTAAAGATGGAAACATGATTGCAATTTACAAGAATAAGATAGTAAAAACTCAAAAAACTCAAGTGATTACAGTAAATGCAGCCAAGGAGGTTAAATATAAATAAATTCAAAATTCACAGAATAATAAATAAATTGATCATTTAATATGACATGATAAAATATAGCACTAAAACAATCTTAGTGGGATACACCCCTAATATATTAAACATATGAGGTCAGAACATCCATATTAAGTGCCCAAGTGCAATCACAAGTGTGGTCCTTTTCTAACACTTGTACACTGTGTGCAGAATTATTAGGCAAGTTGTATTTTAGAGGATTATTTTTATTATTGATCAACAACTATGTTCTCAATCAACCCAAGACTCAGAATGATCAAAGCTTAAAGGGATCCTGTCACCCCCCAAAACACCTCTAAACCTATTAAAACCTGTCCCTACAGCATATTAACACTTTCCCTACACTCCTTTTAGCTCCTAAATGCACATAATGAAAGTGAATAAAAACGTTTTTACAGTACCTCATTACTCATGATAATGAGTGACTATGCTATTCATAGTCACTCATCCAGACTGCCCCTCTTCATACTATCACGCCTCAATAGGCGTGATCTTCATGATAGATTCAAATTGCAGCCTCTCTGCGCGCCTCCCCGCTGTGTCCTGTGTCTGCCCGGCTTCAGCGTGGGGCTGTATGACGCGACCCGCGTCATTTCCGGCGCCGGGTGACGTCGTACAGCCACGCCGCTGTGTCAGCTTCAAAATGCGCACTGCGCATGAGCATGCGCAGTGCGGGAATTGAAGCTAACAGCGGCGCGGCTGTAAATACGTCACCCGGCGCCGGAAATGACGCGGGTCGCGTCATACAGCCCCACGCTGAAGCCGGGCAGACACAGGACACAGCGGGGAGGCGCGCAGAGAGGCTGCAATTTGAATCTATCATGAAGATCACGCCTATTGAGGCGTGATAGTATGAAGAGGGGCAGTCTGGATGAGTGACTATGAATAGCATAGTCACTCATTATCATGAGTAATGAGGTACTGTAAAAACGTTTTTATTCACTTTCATTATGTGCATTTAGGAGCTAAAAGGAGTGTAGGGAAAGTGTTAATATGCTGTAGGGACAGGTTTTAATAGGTTTAGAGGTGTTTTGGGGGTGACAGGATCCCTTTAATATGTTTGGAAGTTGGAGTGTTTTTTTTTTTAATTTGGCTTTCTTAGGATGATATCTATGCAGGTGACTATTAGGGTACTGTTACACGTCGCAACATTGCATGCAATTTCACTTGCAACTTACTGTTTGCAGTGAAATCATGGACACATTGTTCCATTTGTACACAGCCACAAAATAGAACAATGTGTCCATGATTTCACTGCAACCAGTAAGTTGCAAGTTAAATTGCATGCAATGTTGCTATGTGTAGCGGTACCCTTACTGTGCAGAATTATTAGGCAACTTAATAAAAAACAAATATATTCCCATCTCACTTGTTTATTTTCACCATGTAAACCAATAAAACTGCACAAAATTTAGAAAAAAAACATTACTGACATGCAAAAACAAAACCCCAAAAAATGAGTGACCAATATAGCCACCTTTCTTTATGATGACACTAAACAACCTTCTATCCATAGATTCTGTCAGTTGCTTGATCTGTTTACAATCTACATTGCGTGCAGCAGCCACCACAGTCTCCCAGACACTGTTCCCAGAGGTGTACTGTTTTCCCTCCCTGTAGATCTCACATTTTAGGAAGGACCACAGGTTCTCTATGGGGTTCATATCAGGTGAACAAGGGGGCCATGTCATTATTTTTTCTTCTTTTAGACCTTTACTTGCCAGCCACGCTGTGGAGTAGTTGGATGCATGTGATGGAGCATTGTCCTGCATGAAAATCATGTTTTTCTTGAACGATACTGACTTCTTCCTGTACCACTGCTTGAAGAAGTTGTCTTCCAGAAACTGACAGTAGGTCCGGGAGTTGAAGTTCACTCCATCCTCAACCGGAAAGGTCCCACAAGTTCATCTTTGATGATACCAGCCCATACCAGTACCCCACCTCCACCTTGCTGGCGTCTGAGTCGGAGTGGAGCTCTCTGCCCTTTACTGATCCAGCCTCTGACCCATCCATCTGGCCCATCAAGAGTCACTCTCATTTCATCAGTCCATAAAACCTTGAAAAAATCAGTCTTAAGATATTTCTTGGCCCAGTCTTGATGTTTTATGTTATGTTTCTTGTTCAAAGGTGGTCGTTTTTCAGCCTTTCTTACCTTGGCCATGTCCCTGAGTATGGCACACCTTGTGCTTTTTGATACTCCAGTAACGTTGCAGCTCTGAAATATTGCAAAACTGGTGGCAAATGGCATCTTGGCAGCTTCACGCTTGATTTTCCTCAATTCATGAGCAGTTATTAGGCACCTTTTTTGCCCAACACGCTTCTTGCGACCCTGTTGGCTATTTGCCATGAAACGCTTGATTGTTCGGTGATCACTCTTCAAAAGTTTGGCAATTTCAAGACTGCTGCATCCCTCTGCAAGACATCTCACAATTTTGGACTTTTCAGAGCCCGTCAAATCTCTCTTCTGACCCATTTTGCCAAAGGAAAGGAAGTTGCCTAATAGTTAAGCACACCTTATATAGGGTGTTGATGTCATTACACCACATCCCTCCTCATTAGAGAGATGCACATCACCTGATTTACTTAATTGGTAGTTGGCTCTCAAGCCTATACAGCCTGAAGTAGGACAACATGTATAAAAAGTATCATGTGATCAAAATACTCATTTGCCTAATAATTCTGCACACAATGTATAATGGCGTCTGTAGGTGGCTAGTACTTATGATTGCACTTGGGCACTTAATATGGATGTTCAGACCTCTTATGGTTAAGACAGTGAGGGGTGTATCCCACTAGGGATTTTTTTGTGCTATATTTTAAAATGTCACATTGAGTGATCAATTTATTTATTACTCTGTGAATTTTGAACTTATGTATGATTAACCTCCTTGGCTGCATTTACTGTAATCACTTGTTTTTATTATCTTATTCTTGTAAATTGCAATCATGCTTCCAACGTTACATAATTGTTATCATTAACTTTCTTGAGCCATCGTGTGATTTGCCATTTGACCACACTGTTTACTTTAATCGTTTTTAATGGGGTGATTTTATGTTGTCTTTAGGATTTTGTGTATTATAATTTATCAATAAAATATACATTGATTATTTCTTTTGGTTGTTATCTTCTGTATTTAGTTCAGTAGTCAATTGAAGGTATTATTGATTTCAATGCAGACTGGAGTATCAAGATGTGCTGTCCAAGCTTTTTAGAAGAAGCACAAAGAAATGGGAGAACATTGGGGACCATGCATAAAGTGAACAGACAACCTTAACCCCTTCATGACCTTGCCATTTTTTGCAATTCTGACCAGTGTCCCTTTATGAGGTTATAACTCGAGAACGCTTCAACGGATCCTAGCGATTCTGAGATTGTTTTTTCGTGACATATTGGGCTTCATGTTAGTATTAAATTTAGGTCGATAATTTTTGCGTTTATTTGTGAAAAAATAAAAAATATGGCAAAAATTTTGAAAATTTTGCAATTTTCAAATTTTGAATTTTTCTTCTGGTAAACCAGAGAGTTATGTGACACAAAATAGTTATGAAATAATATTTCCCACATGTCTACTTTACATCAGCACAATTTTGGAAAAAAAAAAAATTTTGTTAGGAAGTTATAAGGGTTCAAAGTTCATGAGCAATTTTTCATTTTTCCACCAAAATTTACAAAACCATTTTTTTTAGTGACCACATCCCATTTGAAGTCCCTTTGAGGCGTTTACATGACAGAAAACACCCAAAAGTGACACCATTCCAAAAACTGCACCCCTCAAGCTACTCAAAACTACATTCAAGAAGATTATTAACCCTTCAGGTGCTTCACAGGAACTAAGCAAATTGGAAACAAAAAAATGGATATTTTAATTTTTCTAACAAAAATGTTCTTGTATCCTCAATTTTTTCATTTTCACATGGGCAACAAGATAAAATGGATCCTAAAATTTGTTGGGCAATTTCTCCTGAGTATATCGATACCACATATGTGATCATAAACCACGGTTTGGGCGCACGGCAGGGCTCTGAAGGGAAAGAGAGCAATTTGACTTTTGGAGCTAATTTTCCATTCAAAAAGTGAAATGGCGCTCCTTCACTTCTGAGCCCTGTCGCGCGTCAAAACAGTGGTTTATGACCACATATGAGGTATCGGTGTACTCAGGAGAAATTGCCCAACAAATTTTAGGATCAATTTTATCCTGTTACCAATGTGAAAATGAAAGAATTGAGGCTAAAAGAACATTTTTGTGAAAAAAAAGTACTTTTTCCATATTCACAGATCAATTTGTAAAGCATGTGGGGGTTCAATATGCTCACCACCCATCTAGATAAGTTCCCTGGGGGGTCTAGTTTCCAAAATGGGGTCACTTGTGGGGGAGCTCCAAAGTTTAGGCACACAGGGTCTCACCAAACGCGACATGGTGTCCGCTAACAATTTGAATGGAAAATCACCTCAAATTGTTAGCGGACACCATATCGCATTTGGAGAGCCCCTGTGTGCCTAAACATTGGGGCTCCACCACAAATGACCCCATTTTGGAAACTAGACCCCCCAGGGAACATATCTAGATGCATTGTGAGCACTTTGAACCCGCAGGTGCTTCACAAATTGATCCGTAAAAATTAAAAAGTAATCTTTTTTTCCACAAAAATGTTTTTTTCATTTTCATGAATTAATTTGTGAAGAACCTGGGGGTTCAATATGCTCACCACCCATCTAGATAAGTTCCCTGGGGGGTCTAGTTTCCAAAATGGGGTCACTTGTGGGGGAGCTCCAAAGTTTAGGCACACAGGGGCTCACCAAACGCGACATGGTGTCCGCTAACAATTTGAATGGAAAATCAGCTCAAATTGTTAGCGGACACCATGTCGCATTTGGAGAGCTCCTGTGTGCCTAAAGATTGGGGCTCCCCCACAAGTGACCCCATTTTGGAAACTAGACCCCCCAGGGAACATATCTAGATGCATAGTGAGCCCTTTGAACCCCCAGGTGCTTCACAAATTGATCCGTACAAATTAAAAAAGAAAATTTGTGTGAAAAAAAAGTATTTTTACCTTATTACGGATCAGTTTGTGAAGCACCTGGGGATTCAAAGTGCTCACTATGCATCTAGATAGGTTCCTTGGGGGTCTAGTTTCCAAAATGGGGTCACTTGTGGGGGAGCTCCAATGTTTAGGCACACAGGGGCTCTCCATACGCAACCTGGTGTTTGCCAACAATTGGAATTGTTAGCGGACACCAGGTCGCGTATGGAGAGCCCCTGTGTGCCTAAACATTTGAGATCCCCCACAAGTGACCCCATTTTGGAAACTAGACCCCCCAGGGAACATATCTAGATGCACAGTGAGCACTTTGAACCCCCATGTGCTTCACAAATTGAGACGTATAAATGAATAAAGAAACATACTAGTCTAGTAGTTACAATTCGCAGCATAGGGGACCCAATATATTTGGGTCTCTCCATGCTGAGGATTCCAGCCCCCTAGCTGCCAAGTTGTACCTGGCTGGCAACCAAAAATACGGCAAAGCTCCATGTCATTTTATTTGTAGAATTTAAAAAAAAAAAAAATGACATGGGGCTCTGCCATATTTTTGGTCCAGCCAGGTACAACTTGGCAGCTACGGACTGCCACCAGCCCCCAGCTGCCTCATTGTACCTGGCTGGAACCAAAAATACAGCAAAACCTATTTTTTTTTTTATTTCTAGAATTATTTCTAGAAAAAAAATGACATAGGGCTCCGCCATATTTTTGGTCCAGCCAGGTACAACTTGGCAGCTACGGACTGCCACCAGCCCCCAGCTGCCTCGTCATACCTGGCTGGAACCAAAAATACAGCGAAGCCCTTTTTTTTTTTTAATTTCTAGAACTAATTCTAGAAAAAAAATTACGTGGGGCTCCGCCATATTTTTGGTCCAGCCAGGTACAACTAGGCAGCTGGGGGATGGAATCCTCAGCATAGAGAGGCCCAAGCGTTCTGGGCCCCCCCTGGTGCGAATTGCAGCCCGCAGCCACCCCAGAAAATGGCGCATTCATTGAAGCACCATTTTCTGGCGCTGTACCCACGCTCTTCCAGTTGCCCTGGTGCCAGTGGCTATCTGGGTAATAAAGGGGTTAATGCCAGCTTTTTATTGGCAGCTGGCACTAAGCCCGAGATTCATAATATAGGGCCAATGTTAGACCAGCCATTAGGAATCTCTAGTACGGTAAATAGTCAATAAATACACACAGAGAAAAATCTTTTTATTTGAAAAAAAAACACAGACACAATTCGGACTCTATTTTTATTATAAAAAGATCCGACGTAGTCCACAACGAATGTCCCACGACGCCCGATCGCTCCGACGTAGTCCATAATGAAGGTCCCACGACGTTCGATTGTCTCCGACGTAGTCCACAACTAAGGTCCCACGCCGCTCGATCGCCTTTGCTTTCAGATCGCTACTCTGGAGCCCAATCCGCCAGCATGGTGATCGAGCTGCAGAAAGTGATATGACACCCCGGGCGCAGTGACCCACTATGTGCATCACTGCGCCTGGGCTGTCAGATTGCTTTCTGCAGCTCGATTCCCAGGATCCAGCTGCAGAAAGTGATCTGACAGCTCCAGCACAGTGATCACATAATGGTCACTGTGGATCACTGTGCTGGAGCTGTCAGATCATTTCCTGCAGCTAGATCCTCAGGATCCAGCTGTAGAAAGTGATCTGACAGATCCAGCACAGTGATCCACAGTGATCACATAATGGTCACTGTGGATCACTGTGCTGGAGCTGTCAGATCACTTCCTGCAGCTAGATCCTCAGGATCCAGCTGTAGAAAGTGATCTGACAGATCCAGCACAGTGATCCACAGTGATCACATAATGGTCACTGTGGATCACTGTGCTGGAGCTGTCAGATCACTTCCTGCAGCTAGATCCTCAGGATCTAGCTGTAGAAAGTGATCTGGCAGCTCCAGCACAGAGCTGTTAGATCCGGAGGCGGTGAAGAGGAGGAGGAGGAGTGGGACGCAGTGGAGACAGAGCGGCCGCCGGAGGGGTGAGTGGGAGAGGCGATCGCCGCTCCGGTGATCGGGGGGGCAGGAAGGGGGAAGAGGTGGGGTGACAGGAGAAGTAGGGGGGCACTTAGGAGGAAGCGGGGGCAGGCAGGAGGAAGCGGGAGCAGGCAGGAGGAGGCGGGCGGCAGGAAGAGGAAGCGGGCGGCAGGGACAGGAAGCAGGCGGCAGGAAAAGGAAGCGGGGGGGGGTAAGAAAGATGAAGAGAGGGCAGGAAAGAGAGGTGGGGGGCAGGGGGACAGTTAGAGGATGACAGGGGAGAAGATTGGAGGGTAGGGATAGCAGCGGCAGACAGGGAAGCATTACAGGCGCGGTGATTTTCACTTTCACTTTTGAGTGCCAATCACCGCGCCTGTAGCCGGGGGGGTGGGGGTGGGGGCAAATCGACCCCCCCTGGGGTGTTGTACAACTCCCCATGTACCTGCAGGCCGAGTGACAGGTCAGTGACACCCTCACTCGACCTGCAGGAGCCCGATCATTCCATGGCCCAGGGGGTGGGCCAAGGGTCTGGAAGGGGTTAATAGTAACCTTATTGCAGCATATGAATAACATATCGTGATTAGTTCCCTTCAAAATCAGACGTCCAGCAGTGTCATCGGCTAAGAACTGGCAATAACTAGTGGGATACAGCAAAACCATTCTAATATTTGGAGAAATCTGTCCAGAAGTGGTCTTCACGGAAAGATTGAGTCCAAAAAACATACCTTACTCATGGAAACAAGGCAAAGTGACTTAACCATGTACAACAACATAGGAACTGAGGTCCAGAAAAATGGTAGGGGCTCTGGACTGCTGAGTAAAAATGTAAAGCATTTGGCTGTAAGAGAAGGGAGTTTGTTCACCGAAAGGCTGGTGAGCAGTAGAATAATGAGGGTCTACAGGCAACAGTGAAGCATGGTTGGAGGTTCTTTGCAAATCTGGCCTGCAAATGGAGTTGGGGATTTGGTCAGGATTAATGGTGTCCTCAATACTGAGAAAGACAAGCAGATACTTATCCACCATGCAATACCATCAGGGAGATGTCTGATTGGCTTCAAATTTATTTTGCAGGATATGAACAACCCTAAACATACAGCCCTGATTTCAACAGTATCAAGACTGTCTGGGATTAGCAGAAGACTATAGCCAATTAAAATCTGTGGTTAGGTTTCCAAAAGGTTTGGAACAACCTCCCTGCCGAGCTCTGTACAAAGGTACCGAAAGGAATTGATCCTGTTTTGAAGGAAGGGAGATCACACCATATTGGTTAGATTTCTCTTCAGTTCATTCATTTTACATGATAAAAATAAACTATTAACAATTCTATTTTTAAAATCATTCTTACTCTTTAGCAATTTTCCATACCTGTCTAAAAACCTTTGCACAGTACTTTAAGTGCTGCAGCACAATTATGTCATGGGAGTTTCCTTCTATGAATTTCCAGACTAGATAAGAATATAGTAGTATACAATAGGTATAGGAATACACTGGCAGAAACGTTTTAACCAGCTATGTTACAGATTTGTTAAACCCAGATACAGTCCTGGACTTTACTACATATTTCTAGGTTTCAGCTGCATTAGCATGTAGGAAGTACAGTAATCATGCTGAATATTGGAGAGGACATCCAAAACAAACCGTGTTTCCCTACTACCAGAAAGGCGACTTCATAGAGATACATTTGAGATGTTTAAAATGCATATAAAATCTGTGCCAAGTCTGCATTGTGGTGCCTGGATAATGTTAATAGCATTACATAAGGGATACGAAGAGCAGTTGGAACAACCCAATGTGCATGGGCATGCAGGGTGCATAAATGAGGAATCGCATGCTTTAATCTCGTTCTTTGTCTTTATGTCCTTGACTCTCTGCTCCACAACCCCTCCCCTCTGATCTGGAGTGACGGCTGAAGCATTCAATCAGAGGACTGCACTCAAGAGCTGAAGGGAGAGGCTGAGAGGTCGTGGCAGAGATCCCTGGACTCCGCACATGAAGACACTGCCCACTGGGCATTTGTGATCACAGTATGCATTAAATGAAAACTTGGATTCCCCCGTTTCTATCTTCCAAAACCAGTGCCAATTTTGTCTATATCTAGTATCTGGTATTGCAGGTCTGTCCAATATTTTCAAAATGGCTGAACTGCAGTATCAAGCACTGGGTACTGACAAGAGAACTCTTTTCGCCATAAGACAATAAATTTGTTCTTTCTTATATAACCCGGCCCAGTTCCATAGTTTATAATATGCTTAAAGGGGCTGTCCCTATCAGAAAATATTTGTCCCCGGCTGCAAAAAAAAACCCAAGCAATTTGCTCAGTTCTCATTGGGCTCGGGCTTAGCGCTGTAGACTCTGTCGCTGCTCCTGGTGTCCAGTATTGGCTGTGGTGCTGACATCATGTTGAAAATACAGCAGACAATCAGTGAGTTCAAGTGCTCTGCCAGTAGGTAGCAGGCCTTGATGAGAGACGCTGAGCTCACTGATTGGCTTCCACTCTGTCAACATGACATCAGCACCACAGCCAATAATGGACACTGGGAGCAGTGAAACAGACTCCGCCCCGGACCTGGGTGAGTAAAGAGCAGTTTGTTCTTTGTATAACACACTGCAGCAAAGGAGGAAGTTTTTCTGAGAGGGGACAATCCCTTTTCAATACCTAAAAAAAAATATGGCATCTGGTCTCCTTGGGCTCATGTGACATTGTTGTGTCACATGTGCCCTGCAGCCAATCATTGGCCACATAAGGTCCACTCTACTCTCACTTTCTTTGGATGAAAATGACTTCGGGAAGAAGTTAGAACTACTGATGTCCTCTGTCAGCTATGTCCAAAGGAAGTGATAGTGCAGTGGCCGATTAGCAACCACTGATTCCCTGCAAGCCACATGTGACATTAAAATGTCATGCAAACCTCGGGAGATCCACACCTCACATTGCTGGAACAGCATCACCACCGGAAGGGAGTACAGGGGAAATATAGTAAGTAAAAAGTGGTTGTCTTTGAGGGGACAACCCCTTTAAGCATAAATATATACCTTCTGTATGACATGAAGATGACTAAATCACATATACCTGCTAAACAGCAGCTCAGACTGGTTCTTCCACCATCCTATAAGTTGTATCAGGCTATGTTCACACCATATATACTTTATCAATATGTTCTGCAACGATGTCACCACATTTTATACAAATCGTGGCAAAAAAATATTTTCTGACTAGTGTAATAAGCACTGGAGGGGTCATTTTTTTAGTTGATCACATACGTTGGACTGTATTGTATTCATATTTAATGGATCTGTCTCTCAATATTAACCCATATAGTCTTATTATCATTAAAGTCATTGCTGCCTCAATGGCCCTTGGATGACCCTGCATCCCGAGATGCTATAACTATTCCCTACTGTGAGGCACCGCTGGCATGTCCCCATGGCCGGGGCACATCACATGCAGGATCAGTATAGGATCCTCTTCACATGAGCTGGTACTTACCGTAGGTGTGCTGTGTAATCATGTCCGGCACCTAGTGTGTCAATGCCTGAAAGATTCATGAGACCAAAGAGCGGCTGAGAGCATTGTGTGAACCAACCCGGAACACAGGGAGTTAAAACAAGCTGTGTGAAAGCTGTAGAGATCAGGCACATAGATGAGCAGCTGTATAGAAACCAGAGGAGGCTGATTACTAGTGGTCAAGTGGGTGTGTCCATGTGGGCGTGGCAGGCACGATAAGAGCCTGTCAGCTGAGTGAGTGAGAGAGTTCAGAGACTTGTGAGATCATTATGATCCTGATCACCAGCCAGAGTGTAGAGCAGTCCAGGGCTCTGTGTGTATGATTATGATGGGAGCATGCTAGCCCCATGCCGGTGCCTAGGACCGAGGTCGTGACAGCTCCTGGAGTGGGGAAGCCGTGGCTGAACCCGGTGGATACTGGTCCGGGCGTATGGTTGAGATACGTCTGGGAAAGGAGCCCTTGGG
The DNA here is from genome assembly GCA_033576535.1 of Allobates femoralis. Lineage (NCBI taxonomy): Eukaryota > Metazoa > Chordata > Amphibia > Anura > Aromobatidae > Allobates > Allobates femoralis. The sequence continues at coordinate 116,058,143 of JARQOC010000003.1, read as the reverse complement.
GACGCTGGGTGTTCCCATGACCCAGGTAGGGAGACCCAGATCCGTGCCCGGTAAGAAGGCAGTTCTCGTATGCTTGTGTGAACTGTGCACCCTGTGCGTAAAATGTGCCAGGCAGGTCCGACTCAAGTAGTCAGTTAAAGGACCCGATGAACCAGGAATGAATGTAGCCCCTCGGGAGGCGAAATGTATGTATTGTGCAAGGCGGGCATAACCGCCGTGGGGTCCAACTAGATAGTCGGTAAAGGCCCCGTAGATGTATGTGAGGGCTTAGGTAAAAGTGCCCTGAATAAGAGACGATGGCCTATGAGTAAGAGCCATGTATAATATTGTGGGGAGAGAGACCCAGCCAGTATGGATGATAGATTGAAGGCGATCCGTCCCTGGTGGACGAAAGGGAGGCTTGCTTGCTGCATTCAGGAGGCACCCGTCCTTCAATAGTATGTATGTACCTGTGGCCAGACGCAGGGGTCACGAAGGCTCCTAGAAAGGGTAACCATGGCTGATCCGGGAGGGTGCTACTCAGACGCAGGGTACAGTCATCGACCTGGAGACCTGCCAAGAGATGGGGGTTTGGTGGCAGCTGGTGGCCCGTACCGTGGTGAAGTAGGCCATGGTGACGCATGGTTAGCCCGGGTTCTACAGTTGACCAGGTCCCTGTTGTGGTCATGGAGGAGCCACAGTCCATGGATGGATTATGATGGGCTGTGAGCGGGGTGAAGAGGCATGTGGTCCATGAATATTGTAGGATGGATCACATGTGGTATGGAAGGTCCGGTCAGGCTGGAGTCCTGACTACGGGGTGATAGGGAATCATCGTGCTGGGTAACTATAGCCGGACGGCTGGTCCAGCCATTGGGACCCACAGGGCCCGTTGAAGGGTATATAGCGAAGGTCAGAAGCAGGGGTTAGAAGGGCTCCTAGAGTGGGGAAACCGTGGTTGAACCAGGTGGGCGCTGACCTGGACGTGTGGTTGAGATACGTCCAGGAAGGAGCCCCTTGGCGAGGCATGGCGTAACCGTGACTCAGGTTGCTCAATCCCTGTTCTGAACCTAGAGGTGTCATTGTTGATAAGTAACTTATGTACTGTAAAATGTGTGTAAAACGTGTAGATAGGCCAGAGGCTGTAGCCACCAAGGGAGCGGTTGTTAGAGCTCCAATGGGGAAAGAGTCGTGGTTACAGGCCCCGGGTTACTATGATGGTATATGTGCAATATTCTATGTAATGTATTGTGTAAAGTAATGCATTATGTGATGTTCATGTGATAAATGTTTAATGTACTACCCGAGTTATTGATGCTTGTGAGAAATAAACGGGTAGTCATTTGCAAAATTATACACACATGTTGGCGTCATTACGCAGCAAGCGAGTCCCCCGGCTCGCTACCTTACACTACTTAAAGGGAACCTGTCAGATCGTTCTATCCCCCTAGTCTACCACTACCTGTCTCTGCACCTTGCTAGGTGATCCCTAACCATCCCTGTCTCACCTAAAAGTGCCCTAAAAAGATTGAGAAAAATGAGTTATAAACTTACATAGAGTTTAAATCTGGAGACTGGAAAGACGAGGTCTTGGGCTCCATTCTCCAATCTTCGCATTCAGCATGTTCCAGACCCCGCCTTTCCAGTCTCCAGATTCAGACTCTATGTAGGTTTATAACTCATTTTTCTCAATCTTTATAGGGCACTTTTTAGGTGAAACAGGGATGGTTAGGGATCAGCTTGCGTGGCGCCCTGCTCACACAGGTAACCACAGACTCACCTACAGCATGGATGGGTTTCCACAGAGGGTACACAAGCGCAAACAACACCTTCCACCCCAACCCAGTAGGGGGAGCTCAACTTGCTGCTCTTAAGAAAGATCCCCTATAAATACTGGTGCTGGGGGTGGAGTTAGACAGAGTGTGCAGTCGCTAGGAGAACTGTGAAGACGAACTAGTGGTCGGAGCTACGCTAGGCCCGAGCCAAAGACAACTGAACAGCCATCAGTCTAGCTATTGCAGGGACCCAAGAGTGGGGTTGAAGGCGAGACGTAGGAACAGCGGAGAAGTAGCAGCCTGGGGACCGAGGAGCCGTCTTGGTTCACTCCAGAAAGCACCCCGGACACCGGATTCTGAGTCTGCAAGAGAGCACCCAGCCCAGCAGAGAATAACGGTTTCCCATGGAGACCTCAGTCTCCCGGGCATCTCTGCAGCCACCAACAAGGGGGCCAGGCTCCGCAAGAGAGTCTATAGCGGCAGTCCAACAAGGGTTACCCAACACAGCACAGGTGAGAGGAGAGCAGAGGAGGACAGCCAAGTTCTATACAGGGCAGGGGCTTCACACAAGGGAAATGAGACGAGGAGGCCTTATACCTGCTCACTGTGGAGATCCAGAAGTACTACCTGAACACCCGGCAGTATACTGGACTTTTACCTGCAATTCCATCAGTAAAAGGTAAAGGAACAATTTCCGGTGTGTGTGTCTAGTCCTCTACCCCTGACCCTGCCATGTATAGAGACTATTCCAGTTGCCTGCCAGCAAGGCCAATTCACTGCTTTCATCCCTAACCATCTAGTACCAGAGCCCTGGGGACCCAGCTCCCCCTGTGGGGAGCTTCAACACCTAGCTGCCCGTACATCATCCCTGGAGGCCCAAGGCAATCAAAAGAAGCCACAAGTGGAGTGACGACAAACTTTTATTAGCTATATTACTATTCCCTAAACCGCTTACCAGTTGACCCACCAGGGCCACGGGTCTGGGCAGGCCACCGGTGACATCCCAACCACAGCAGGGCCCAGATACCCGAGTCCCCATAGACCCCTGGGCTAGTCACTTGCAAGGTGCAGGGACAGGTAGTGGTAGAATAGAGGGGTAGAACGAGCTGACAGGTTCCATTTAATTTACCCTTTTTCCGAATCCCTCTATCTATAAAATATCACTCTTATGATTTCGACCATCCTATTGATTGTTATTATTTCTTTCTACCTCCAAATATATGACTATTGTACACTGTTATTCCTTGCAGTTTTCTTTTAGTTATTGTTGTGAAACTTCATTTCTGATATTTCTACAATGCAGAGACTTGTATGGACTAAATCTACAGGCAATTACTAGCAGCAACTATAGCAATAAGTCTTTCTGAGCTGAGGGAACACAATGTCTAAACATACACATGAAATACAATGCTCTATTCTACCTGTGCAGTAAGGAGTAATCAGCACTGGCAGGTATGTATTATTTCTTATAGGGGTGGCTGAATACAGCCTTTCTTGTAACTATAAATGTATTCAGCAGCTTTATCCATTGCACATACAGAATAGGGAAAGGAACACATGAGCACAGCATCTGTCATTATATTAGGAAATGGGGAGTTATTGCTGGGAAAATGACAGGAATTTACAAAACTGCATCATGTTAAAAGACTTCATTTATTGGTGAAAACGTAAATCAGACATCACTCAAACATAAATAGCTGCAGTCGTGACTCGGAAACATGAATAGGATGAATAGGACGGGTGACGAGCTGCTTTCACTGTTATTGTTGGGTCTAGAGATGTCAATAGACTTTCTAAATCTGTAGTTATAAACTACAGTAATACCTTGATTTAAGAGTGAACCAAGATACACATTTTCCAGTATATGAGCCATCACTCTGTATCTTTTCTGCTTCATGATGCAAACAGTAATCTGAGTTAAGAGCCAGGGATGCAGGGGCGGAACTACCGTGGTGCAGCTGGTTCAGCTGCACCAGGGCCCCGACCGGCTAGGGGGCCCCTTCAAGCCTGCAGGGGCCCCCCAGCCGACCCCGTAAGCCGTTGTCAGAGGAGAGGAGGGTCAGGCAAGGGAAGCAGAAAGCTTCCTGCTTCCCTTGCCTGATCTTGCCCCTCCTCTCCTCTGCGAGTCAACAGCTAAAAACATCCCCGGCGCGGCTCACCAGGTAGGAGAGCCGCCGCAAACACCCGGTGGCCGCCAGCAGTACACACGACCCCCCCCCGGGCCGCGCCGACGGCCAGCAGAACCCCCGCTCCTAACCATGGCGGATGCACCAGGGCCCCCTGGGTCGCGGTCTGCCTGCAGGATGACAGATGCTGCATGAATAACAAATCAGTGAGGCGTACTGGACTCATAAGTAAAGGTGCTACGTAAAGTCTATTGAAAAACAACGAAAAACCGTATAATGCATCTGGTTGGATATGACACAGGATGCAGATGCAGGCTGCAACAGCGGTTATGTGATTCTGTGTGCCCTCATTAAGAAAATGAATATTCACTGCACTAAATGAACAGGCACACCGGATGACACAGCACATGCCGCAGTCGGGGGGGGATAGCAGGATAGCATGGGCTCACACATTTGGAGAATGAATACAATACTGATTCCCTGCTCCCCCCATCCATCATCCCAGGTGGGGAGAGCAGATGTTCAGACCTACGTTGATTTGGGAAGCATTCTGTACCATGGACTCTGCCTTTACAAAGAAAGTTTTCTGGATATAGTGCAGCCTTCCTACTCTTTACCGCACTTAATCACTAAGGGACAGGAGCGAGATCCAGAGCAGAGCCACCAACTCCAGCATTCATGCACCTCTCCTGAAAATGTAGACCTTGCATCATCACTACCGTGTCTTCACTCCTGCATCTGCAGCAGCATGAGCTCACCACTCGCAACTGATGCAAAATTCCCAACTGTCCCTTAGCTTTCTTTGCTCGTATAAGGATATTGTAGTTTTGGGAAAGGCCAGCAGAGGGCAGTGTGGGATTAGAAATGCTACAACTCTCAGAGCTAAGGTGTAGGAGTTACAGTACACAACACTATAACACATGGCAGATCAGGGAACATTTTAGTATTGCTTACTCTGGGTCACTACATAATCAGCTGTATAGGTGTTACGTGTCATTGAAATCCTGCCTCTGATGATAATGAGCCCTTGCTGAAACATTTTCTAAAAAGAAAATAAGTATTACCCTAAAATAGCCTAAGTGTGCAAAACTAATTATTTTTTTTGTTTTGTTTTAAAGTACTGATTTGTGTAAAAAATATTGGCAATTTTTTTTTAAATGAATGTAATACAAAAACCTGATTGTAGGTAATTTTCTAATGATCTGTTCCATTTAAAGGTTATAGACCTCATTTGGACCACTTTATTACTCTCATGCATGCATTCTTGGCTAAAAGGCATTTTGCAATTGGGTTTCATACTTTTTTTTTAACCATATGGCTTCCTTTATAATCAAAGTATATGGGAGGCTGCAAAGTGATAAACAGTCAAAACCTTCATTGAACTCATCTGATAGCAGATCTGTATCCCCTGTCTCCAATCTGATTTATGAGAAAATAAATATTCAATTTTGATTTAGTCATAAATCAGCTTGAATGATTATATGCTTTGTACATTAATTTCAATATGATTCTGTGAGTGAAGGATCCCATTGTAGGACTATATGTAGCATCTCTACATCAGTTGTAATCAAATGGATCTTTTCTGTTTTTTTTCTTTTGTAAACATGGCATAATATAAATGATTGAGTAAATATACAGAATTCTTGTATACATTTTTGTATCTTTTTCCTATATTTTTATGGACATAACATCAATTATAAGTTACGTTCGCTGTTCCTTTCTCATTGAATACATTTTCATTATCTTAAAGGTGTAAATGGAGGCGGAAGGGCACCATCTGACTATGATGAGGTCCATTTGGTTTTATTATGTGCCCATTTTTAAACAGAACAAAAAGTGTCAAATATTCCTTGAACAGAACAAGGAAAGGAAACTCAAAACTGCAGGGTTACATAGATGATATATCTATGACTCGCCCAGCCCTGGGCTGTGGGGCACTCAGAACTGGACTCGGTTGCGTCAGGGGAGTCATGGGGTCGAGACCCGGCTTCCGTGACCCTGGGGGAATCAGTTCTGGGTCTATGGAATTAGGGATTGTCTGGTGGGGTACAAAGTTTATGGATTTAAGTTTGTGAGCCACCTACGGTTCTCGGTCAAGAGGGACCGATGCTGCGGTTAGACTCCGGTTGTTGTACTGCAGCCTGATGTTGTCGCTCCCTGTAGGTGTAGCAGTTCCTGGACAAATGTGCTCTTTGAAGATGATGCATAAGGCCGTGTTTGAGCTGGCCTCTGTGTTTCATTTGCTTCGGCAGTCGGCGACTCCGCAGGTGGGAGAATGATACAGTCTCACACAGCATTGGAATTCTGTACCCGGTTTACTCACTGAAGCTGCAACTGATTGCTGGGCACTTCTCTCTGCCAAGTTCCAGTCTGGTCTGTCCCAAGAAACCGGGATAGTTTGCCCAAGACCCTTTGTGTGCCTTTCCTTTCTCTGGTCTCGCTCTCTCTCAGTGCTACTTCTTCGCCTGTACTGTCAGTGCCTCCGCACGCAGTGCCCCGATCCAGCAGCCACGGATCCTCTCGGGCGACTGGTACCTGTCTCCTGACCTTAGTTCGGCTGCCTTCTCAGAGGGTGCATCAGGTTGCGGCCACAGCTCCTTTAGACCTCATTACCTCCGGTTCAGTGGTTCGGGCATACAGCGTCCACACCACATTCAGGGCCGGTCCCCTTGTTCTCGAGCAACCCCTTTGCCTGACTATGGTCAGTCCCGATTTTGAGCGTACAGGTCATTCTCACTCCACCTGCATCTCTGGGGTCTTCTCCATCTTCCCTCCTCACATCTGCACACTTTTTCTCTCCGACTCTCTCACTTACTGACTCGCTGGCTCACTGATTGACTCCACCCCCCACCTGTTCTTCCCTTGTCTCCTTAACTGGGCCCTCCCCTCGGGACCACCCATGGTCCCCTGGGTTCTAGGGTGTGTTTGGTGTTCTAATGGGTGTCAGGGTTTAACATCCCATTCCATCAAGGACTGAGATACCACACCCGTTCACTGGATACAGTACCCTCGTGGTGACCAGACCGGTGGGGCGCCACATCTACAACAGAGAGAAAAATTAGGAGAAGCCAGAATGCTATATAGGGCAACAAAAATGTTTGCAGAACACTGGTCTGGATGAAATCCCCTACCACTCCAATACATAGGGAACACATAACTAAAATAAGCTAAGTACCCTTCTGAAAGTTATGTATCGCTAAAGAAACACAAATAATAAATAAGAAAAGATCTGGGACAGTTGACTGAATAATAAAATGCACCACTACACCTAATTACTGAATGGCTATTAATTGGAAATCAATAAAAATTAGTCAATAAAAAAATCCCAAGACCATATGTAGGGATTTTGTTTAGTAGATCTTGAAGAATCTTATTTGGATGAGTATTAATATTAATATTAAAAACTTATATAATTTAAAGAATTCAACAAATTCAACAGATTTATGTTTGCAATTTTGATTTGTAAAACTAAATGCATGTTGCAGTTAGAACGTTACTTTTTGTCCTATTTTTGATGACAATGTGTTCTTTTGAATGTCTGACTATGTCGTATGATGATAAATATGACTTCAGTGTTCCCTAATATAAAACCACCAGACATGTGTAATCGGATTATTCCCTCTTAAAAAGGACCTGTCACCCCCTGGTGCATGGCAAACTAAATGCACCCTGAATGCAGCGTGTCTACTGCATTCAAAGAAGGGGTCGCCCATGTCCCTAGCTCCCCTGTGCCCTGAGAAATAGACTTTAGAAAGCATACATATAGTGAGTCCAGAGGGCATTCCTGCTTATGGAGTCATCGCTGCCACAGGGCTTCTCCCTGCCTCCAGCCGCTCTGTTTCTCCTCCTATCTGTCTGTGCCTGCGCCAGCGTGTGTCTGATCTCACAGCGAGGCCGTGACGTCAGCCACCGACTCCAGCTCATGACCAGTCTTCGCTGTGTGTCTGCGTGAGATCAGACACTTACACTTACACTTGCATTCAGTGGTGCATTTAGTTTGCTATGCACCAGGGGGGTGACAGGTCCTCTTTAAATCACTGACTGTTTGCTAACCAGAGCACCAATAGCAAAAGTCAAATAAAGATGTGTATTGTAAAAAACTGAAACAAAATAATAAATAAAGGTAAAAAAATAAGTAGAAATGATTTTAGCAGTCTTGCACGCCATAAATATTCATAATAAATGTTACCAACCCTGTCCCCTATTTGCTTTTGTTCAAAATGCTGTTTATAAAGCAAACACAGGGAGATACAAGTATTCCCTACATGTCTTCAGCATCTCCATAGAGGTAAGGCCCCTTTCACATCTATGCCCCCTTGGTTTGCCTGCATTTGTCTGCCCTGCGCTAGTGCAATTGCAAGTGCAGGTGCATTCACAGGCAAGTGCACTCCTCCTTGCTACAACTGAGTGTGAACACACTCCACCGCCGTGCCACCACCCCACATAGAGCGACCGCTCTGACCCTGGCTAACCTAAAGGCATAAGTGACCATTGCCTTGTACAGGACAGCCCCCAGTTCAGAACTACTAAGGCGACTTATGTGATCAAGGTCTTGAATGACCGAAACGTCATTCTGTCGCAATCACTATAAGAGCACTTGTTTCAATAAATTTCGCAACAAGCAAAAAACTCCTTAAGTGTATGTGTGCAGTGATTCTAATAGACACAGGCAAGTGCATGGGCGCATAGATGCACAGCCCTTGCGCTTGCCTGCGCTCCCAACGCCATTACCTTCTATGTGAAGCGCACAGGAGCGAAACCCGGAAGCGCAGGTCTGGAGAGGGGCTGAGTCAGAGCACATGTGTCACTCTGGACATGCCGGAAACGTCACATTACGCGTTTCCGGGTGCATCTGGAGAAGCGCATGCTTGGTGACGTCAGCTTATTCTCACTTGCGCTTCAGAGTTTTCGGCTGCGCTCGGCCACAGCAGGTAATGGGGGCACCGAGCGCAAGAGCAGTGCATCCATGCGCCTATGCGCTGGCCTAACGTGCTTCTAAATGCACCTGTGCTTGCATTTGCACTAGTGCAGGACAGGCAGATAGGGCAGGCAAGCGCAGAGGCAGCATAGATGTGAAAGGGCCTAATTCATTGAGATGCACCTGTATACCAGCAGAAAGAAAGCTTCATACATGAAAATGAAAAACACATCTGCAACACCAAGAAGAAAAAGCTGGATAATTACGGAAATCAAAGCTTAGAAAGATATGTTAATGATGAAAAAACTGAAACTGAAAGATCTCAATTTATTCAGCATAGACTATGAGCACCACTCGCAGAAATCCCTGCCCTTGCACGACTAGGTTGCTATAGGTGGGGTTATTAATGGTTGTCTGAGAAACGTTCTGCAACGCTGAATGTACTTGGGTAAATCATCAAGAGTTGTTATTTGGAGCTCCCTTCGCAATTGTTTACCAATGATGTCCAAGATGTGCTCAATACAAGACAAGTCGGCAGACGCTGCAGGCCATAATAGTACATTTGAATTACATTGGCTGATCTTAATAGCATGCTTAGACCAGGAAATCTGGCCTTGTCTTGTTGAAAAATGACTTCTGAAACATTGGAAAAATAGCCACTGGTTCCACAACAAAATCTATGTAACGCTGAGTTGTTCGTGTACCTGGAATGTCAACTACACTGGTGATCAAAATTAGAGAACAACGCACAATTTCCTTATTGTTAAGGTCGTTGTGTTGTCCTATGTGAAAATATCCCAACATGAATAAAATAGCAGAATTTCATAAACTGAATATATTCTAAAGCCCAGAGTAAAAATGTAAATGAGATAAATAAAAAAGAACACTGATCAAAATTAGAGAACACTTTCTGATACCTGCAAATTCTTGGTGTTAATCTGGCACCTAGCGCTAATTTCTTTAATTACCGTATATACTCGTGTATAAGCCGACCCCCCTACTTTTGCCCCCCAAAATCTGGGAAAACCTATTGACTCGTGTATAAGCCGAGGGTGGACCCCAGCACAGGTATACAGCCCCCAGCAGTGTGGTATACAGGCCCCCCAGTGGTATACAGGCCTCCCCAGTGGTAGTATACAGCCCCCAGAAGTGTGGTATACAGCAGCCTCCCCAGTGGTATATACAGGCCCCAGCAGTGTTACAGCAGCCTCCCCAGTGGTATATACAGCAGCAGCCCCAGTGGTAGTATACAGCAGCCCCAGAGGTATATACAGCAGCCCCAGAGGTATATACAGCAGCCCCAGAGGTATATACAGCAGCCCCAGTGGTAGTATACAGCAGCCCCAGAGGTATATACAGCAGCCCCAGTGGTAGTATACAGCAGCCCCAGTGGTAGTATACAGCAGCCCCAGTGGTAGTATACAGCAGCCCCAGAGGTATATATAGCAGCAACCCCAGAGGTATATACAGCAGCAGCCCCAGAGGTATATATAGCAGCAGCCCCAGAGGTATATACAGCAGCAGCCCCAGAGGTATATATAGCAGCAGCCCCAGAGGTATATATAGCAGCAGCCCCAGAGGTATACAGCAGCAGCCCACCCACCACCCCCATCAGTATACAGGCGCCCCCCATCAGTATCCAGGGCCCCCCCCCCTTGCTCCACAAACCTGTAAAGTAAGATCATTATACTTATCACTGTCCTGTCGCCGCCGCCGCTGCTCTGCATCGCGCTCCTCCGGCTTCTTCCGGCTTCTTCCGGCTTCCTCCTCTGGCGCACAGACAATGACGTCATTGCCTGCACCCACCAGAGGAGGAAGCCGGAAGAAGCCGGATGAAGCCGGAGGAGCGCGATGCAGATCTGCCCTGATGAAGTGGCCAGGTGGCCACGAAACGCGTTGGCTTGAGTGTAAATAAAGGTTTGCTTGCATCCTCGGTTTTCCCTGTGGTCTAGCGCGGACAAACCCCGGCTCTTTTTCTCCTATACTGTAGCATATGATTTTAGCGTCTCTCACAGCAGACTCCACTCCTCCCTTCCCTTCACCACACATCTGCTTAGGCTCCTCTCCACACACGGTTCCTAGCCTGCCCCCAGCTTTTAGCTCAGGCAGGCAAAACCCATGGGGTCCTAGTGCTCGCCTGATGCTATTACAGTTCACACACTCACACACTCACTTTGCAAAAATTGTGTGCCATTCCAAAGTGACTGAAACCCTCTGACAGCAGGTTGTCCAGATGAAGGCTAAAGGGGTCATCCTATCAGCCATAGCAACAGACATTAGTCATTCAAAGTCTGTAATTTCTAGAATATTGCATCTTTACAACAACACAAACTCTTTCATGCCCCCAAGAAGGCTGGTTATGCTCAGAAGAGAAACGCAAGAGAGGACAGGATAATGCGGAGAATCCAGGGGAAAACATAGAGAAGACAGCAGACCTCAGACTGCTCTCCTGCTCCAATAAGACAATGGATCCAGTTCAGTTAGAATCCATCTGGTGGTTTATTCAATGTGTTTCAGGGCTTAAAAATCCCCTTCATCAGGAATAGCATGCATAAAAAGATGTACTGATGAAGGGGATTTTTAAGCCCTGAAACACGTTGAATAAACCACCAGATGAATTCTAACTGAATTGGATCCATTGTGTTATTGGAGCGGGATCGCAGTCTGAGGTCTACGTTCTTCTCTATGTTTTCCCCTGGATTTCAACACGTGGGAGGACTGCAGCATACTGGACACTATTGATATCGTTACAAAAAAGGTGGGGGAACAAGAGGCGCAATAGTGCCCTATCACTAGTGACACTCAGATGTGAGTGGTGTAATGCAGCTACACTCACCTATTCCAGTTGTGAGACCCACAACTGGTTTAACAGCATATCACAGTACAGTGGCGCACCCAAGGGGGGGGACCTACGTGTCTGGACACCCCCCTTTCGACGGCCCTGAGAAGCTGGGGGGGCCCACCGCCGCCTGCCCCGGTATTATTATGTCTAGGCCTGTACGCGGCGCGGTACGGTGCTTATTCTTTATTACTTTCAGTCCCTGACTCTGCTGCCACTTCCGCCGCCCTGTGTGCGTTCCACACACTAGGAATGCATAGCAGAGAGGGTCCTCGCTACTCCGCCCCTCACATCCTCTTCCTGCGGCAGTGTGAAACGCACACACAGAAGAGGGACTCATTCCTGTCAGTGACCCCCTCCTCTTCCGGGATGCACGCTTTTGCGGCCGGAAGTTGGAAACCCAGTCTACTCTCTAGTCTTAGCATAATCCGTTCAGGAATGCGGCCCGCAGTTCCACTGATTTTGTGACGCGAATGTCTTTCTCTCTTTTTGGCGCGTTACCGGTACCCAGTGACTACCCACTCTCCCGCCTCCACTGTCTGCTTCCTGTTCTGAATCAGTTGTGGCACTTGCTGAGAAATCGTAGTCTACTTTTTTGTGCGTGTGTGTGTGTTCAATTCAATTTTTTCCGTCTTATTATTATGTTTTTATTATGAATTTTTTTTTTACCTCTAACTTTATTTTTTTGCATGGATTAACATGACACGAGAATTTTGGCATTTTCTTTGTAACGCTTCGTAAACGAGTAAACTATAGTAGGCGTAAATGCCAAGTAACACTGCTGTGACAGACCTTTTTTTCTGCAAGTAACTAGTGTTTTAGAAAAAAATTAATTACTACGCAATGTAATTCTTACCATAGAGGCACAACAAATAAGACCATTTTTGTGCAGTATTAAGCATTAATTAGGTATTCAAATTTACAAAAATCGCTTGGCTTTTAGGGGGGCTTCGCTCCCACAAACCCCCCCACCGGGGGCTTTGCCCCTCGGAACCCTGCTGGGGGTGACACCCCCTTTCAGGGCCGGTGTGTGTTTCTTGGACCCCTACCTTGGGAAATTTCTGGGTGCGCCACTGTCACAGTATCAGCTGCTGCAAGACCTCCACCGACCACTCCAACGTGGAAAAACTGCCAGAAAATATGGGAAGCAAGGTGTACCACGGTCCGCGCTGCTGAGTCCACAAAATCACCTGGGATGCAAGATGTTGTAGCAGTATACTTCTTTATTCCTTCCTACGCGTTTCGGCGCCCTTCCTGGCACCTTCCTCAGGTCCTATTGATATCGTGGATATCATATGCTTTAATTGTGGATGTGAAGTCTCACAACCAGCACAGGTGAGCATATCATCGCTTTTTCGGGCATTATTTTCTTTCAGGTAATACATTGTGTGCCCTTTTCCTTCCAGTTTTTACTGCAGTATATTTTCATGCACTCAGAACAATCTCTAATACAATCATTCTGTCCCCAAAGAACATTAGGTTATCAGCATTTACACTAGTGGACACAAATAGGAAGGAGCCCCTGTGCAAGAACAGTATATGGGCCCTCTACAGTCCAATAACTCATCATAATACACAATTATACCTGTTTTTAAGATGGGAATTGTTTCCCTTACCTTGAGAACACCGCTGTGGCTGCACACGTTGCAGCAATGTTATGTCCGCCCCAGACACAGGACAATGTGCTGCCGGGAACAATGATTTTTAAGTAACTTGTAAATCATTTCACCCAATGAGCAGACATTTTGCTTGTTTGTCTGGTGGTTTGCAGCCTGCTGACACCAGTCATTCCAAGGAATGCTCTTTCCCAATTATCAACCAGTTTTAATGAGCCATAAGACTATATTTTCACAGAATGTGTGTATTACAATGTTAACAGATTGTTTGTGTGCTTTGAAAGTATATAAATCAGCAGATCAAAACCAAAGCATTTTACTATGAATTGCCATTGTTTTATGATGCCGTTTTAGACACAAAAGATATTGTCAAATACCACATAGCAAAACTGCGTAAATTTGCAGTAAAACCAGTCAAGTTTTCTGACATGTATTATTGCTTAATAGAGACGAGCGGACCTTTTGAAATTAAAATTAATTAAATATTCACACAAAAATTGACTTGTTGCTAATAAATTTGTGTGAATCTCAATTCTGGATACGTTGTAATTGCTCATAAAGGACATGAGGGAGAGAGGAGAGTGAAACCCCGCTGACCATAAGAGCTTATAAGATTTATCCAGTGACCCTGAAATACGACTCTGCCATACAAACACTGCCTCACATCGAACCACTGATCTGTGAGGGCCCAGATACTGTCCACCACTGTGCATGGTATGATATGTAATATGTCATATCTGCAGAGCATTGTGGGGAGGCCCACGCAGCCATCCAAAATGACGTTAGCCAGACCCTGTTATGCTTCAGCAGTGTGAGAAAGGCAAATCAAATCAAAAATTGTTTGAATTTGCAAATTTAGTTTTTAAGGTTGAAGGAAGACTTTAAGTCCATCTATTTCAACCATAGCCTAACATGTTGATCCAGAGGAAGGCAAAAAACAACATGTGGCAAAACTAACCTCCACATTGGGGGAAAAAAATTCCTTCCTGACTCCACATACGTCAATCAGACTAGTTCCCTGGATCAACGCCTATCAAAGAATCTAGTATATATAACTGGTAATATTATAGCTTTCAAGAAAGGCATCCAGGCCCTTCTTAAATGTTAGTAGTGAGTCACTCATTACAACAGCATGTGGCAGAGAGTTCCATAGTCTCACTGCTCTTACAGTAAAGAATCCGCGTCTATGATTATGATTAAACCTTCTTTCCTCCAGACGTAGAGGATGCCGCTTTGTCCCCGTCTCAGCCTAAGTGTAAAAAGATCATTAGAAAAGTATTTGTACATTGCAATTAGATCGCCCCTAAGCTTTTTTTTCCAAACTAAATAACCCCAAGTTTAATAACCTGTCTTGGTATTGCAGACCCCTCAGTCCTCTAATAACCTGTCTTGGTATTGCAGACCCCTCAGTCCTCTAAATACTTTGGTCACTCTTCTGTGGACCCGCTCTAGTTCAGTTATGTCTTTCTTATACACCGGAGACCAGAATTGTACACAGTATTCTAAGTGTGCTCGCACTAGTGACTTGTATACAGATATAACTATATTCTTCTCTTGAGCATCTATGCCTCTTTTAATGTGACATGCCCCTCCAGGGCCTTAGGATACTCGGAACCGGGCTTTGAGGCTTCATCACGGAGATCACAGGGACCGAGACCCAGCTCCATGACCCTGGCGGTGTCATTAAAAGTTCGGTCTGGATGTCTCTCTCTTTCAGGGAAGGTCATGTGGCGTGGAGAGTTCATTTTGGGCAGAGACAACTGGACTTGGGGATACTGTTAAGTTTATATGATGCCATCCGCAGGTTGCGGCTGTAGATGGCCGCCGCTGCACAATAGTTCTCCTAGGGGCCGATGGTAGGGAGGCAGCAATGTTCTTAAGCCCTATATGGGTAGAGCTGACCCCCAGGGCAGCAGAAGGTAACTGAGTGAGTTAGTAATCGTGTTTCTAGTGCTTTTGAAGCTTTAAGAAGTTCACAGACAAATGGGGTGCAGTCTTCAGATGTTTTACTCCTAGTTACTGTGCACCAACCCGCTGAGCACTGGGTTTTCGGAGGCAAGGATCCAGCTACTCCCAGGTAACAGGATGGTATACAACCGGTGCCCCTTCTCTGTCCTTTCTCTGCCGTCTCACACTGCGCTTGCTTCGCCTGTCCTGCCTTGCGCCTCGCCACACAGATCTCTGAGCCAGTGACTGTGGGCTTTTCTTAGGGGTAGTCCTGCAGTATCTCCCCTTAGCTCTATGGTTGCCACCTTTTCAGCAGATGTGCGTGTTTGTCGACCGTGTCGCCATGGAAGTGCCACACAGTCTCCGGGTTGCTAGCTGAGCCTTGTCTGTCTTCTCCACTAGTCTTGTGTTCCTGGTGCCCATGTTCTTCGGCCTGGTCCCTCCACTTGCCTGCGCCTGTCGATGGATTCAAGCCCCATGGGTGGTTCACTCACTTCCCGTGTCTCTAGGATTCCTTCTATCTCCTAGCCACCTAGTTCTCTTTCTCTGCTCATCTGTCTGGCCTCTGGATACTTCTCTCAAGTTATTTTCCTTCTGTGATAGGCTTTCTTTCTCTAGCTTCCCTCCAACTAGACTCTAGCTGCTTCACTCTCTGCAGGAACTTTCCTCTCTGCTGTTCAGCTGTCTCTTCTCTTCTGCTGTTCTACTGTCGTCTCCTGCTTTCTAGATCTTTCCCACTCTATTTAAACCCTCTGTCACGTATCCCAGTCGTCTGCGTGTGTGCTTCCTAACTTCACTTCTCCCAGGTGCTCCCTCTAACTACTTCCTCTCCACCCATCCCCACTATAATGGTTCCTAGTGTATGGTCTCTGTGTCCCAGCACCGGTCTGTACCCCTCTTACCCATAGTGTGATACTATACCCTAACAGGGGTGCAGTACCTCTGTGGCGACTGGATCCGCAGGGGTGCCAAAAATGCATGACATTGTTTTATTAGTCTTTGCAGCTGCCTGACACTGCCCATTAAATGTGGGTTTTCTGTCCACCCTTACACCCAAGTCTTTTCTGTGACAGTTCAGTTTCCTCCACTGATCGATTCACTCAACTCTAATGCTTAACAATCACAAATTAGGTGTTAAGGGTTGTCATATAAAAACGTTTGTAGTCAATCTATGAGACTGCAGATTTATGAATCCTCACATCACATGCACTGTGCTCTGTGAGGATTAGCTGTCACATGGCCAAGAGTATATTGAACGCATTCGCAACCATCTAGTCGAATTCTGGCTAACAGTATGCATATTGCCTATTTGAGCCATGTGATTGCCATTCCTAGCTATGACAACGGGGAATCCTTATAGTGCACTGTGTGTGACGTGAGAATTAACTGTCTGCAGTCACAAAGATTGACTAAAGACTTGTCATTTTTGACTGGACAAACTTTAAAATTGTTATAATAAGCAGAAAGTGAGAACCCAGTGAAAAACAGTAAGAGTAGGAGATCACACATCATAGATTCTCCCCCTTTGTCATGTCCAGCTGTCAGCTGTGCCCCCTGCCCTACAACTGGCTGTATCTCAACCTAGAAGGCAGCTAGAGTTGCAATGGTCCTATTTTAAAGGCAAGTATAGGCTTTCAGAGACAAACAGGCAGAAAGGCATATTTAGATACCTGCCAAGATGTTAACACCTTAAGAAGAACAGTTAGGAATTAATGGACTAGATTTCAGCTAGAGATCACTCTTCATTCCAGCCAGCCAGTGGTGTAGCGTCACTATACTCTGAGTGGTGGACATTGCCTTAGTTGTATCTCTTCAAGGCGGGCCATACCTTCTACTGCTCAGAACATGGTGATTCTGTTCTGCGGCTGACTAGCTAGAATCAGGAGTCGGAAGATTATGTCCACTCTGAGAGAAAGCTAAGACTGCCACCCAAGGCAAGCTGCTACTGACTCATAGCTATATGCCTGCCATCTCATTTGCATTTTAATGCTGTTTTTGAAGCACCAGCTAGATCCCAAAAAGAGAAGACATGTAAATCAGCCCTTTGGAGCATTCCTGCCTCTGGCTTAAACGAAAAAGTTGTAGGATTTACTAATATAGTTGCACTCCTTAAATCTTTACTTTATGACCTCTAGGGTGTTGATTCTAGTCTGGAATAGAGATTTCCTAATGGTGCATCTGTAGTGTGCAAGCCTCATGTGTGGACTTAAAATACTAAGCAGCTGCCCCTCCATGAATTGGTAGGTTGTGAGTTGTTGTGTCATCAGTATTTTGCCACATGCTGCTCCACCTTTATCATTGGGTCTGCTGCATCCTGTAGTACACTGGTAATCTGCTCCGGTGTTGGTAATGGCTGTTTCTTTTTCTGTGATGTTTTTTGAATGGATGTCATATGTGAGCCACATCTGTAGTGTGCACTTCGAAGAGTTGGGGAGTATGGTGCGGCTTTACCAATAGCATGTCATATCTAGTGTCACTTTCCTAGTCTGAAATGTTATAAAGAAAAATTGTGCTTGAAATGTAATCTGACTCATTGTAGCAAAATGGACCTCACACATACATTGGATTAAACGATGGGAGAAAGTATTAACGACTTTGTACTAAATACTAGTTTTTTGCATTAAAAAGGCAAATTTTAGCTCAAAAGTGGCAAGAAAAGTGAACAGGGTTTAAGTAGATGAGTGATGATGATGATAAATGTTTCGTCCAATTTAACAGTTCAATCTCAAAAAATGACACAAAATACAAAACAAAACTACTCGTACTCATGGGCTTCCTAATATCTTTGCAGCAATTTCCTCAAACATACTTTTTCTTTATGTATAAGATATGAGACCCAGCCTTAAAAGAGTTGCCTTTTGACAAACATTGGGCTTTCTACTTATGGAATAGTTGAAAAATTATCTGGACAGTCACTATTTGCTGGGTTCTGGATACCTAAGAGGATTGCCCAGGGCTAACATACTGATTGATGATCCTTAAGGCCGCGTTACACGATACGAGATCGTGAACGATATCGCTCAAACGTTATCGGTTTGGAGTCATTCAAATGACATCGATAGGACGTCGTTGCGTGTGACACCAAGATACGACTACGATAAATCGTTGGGATTGTTGATCGCAGATTTGAGAACATAATCTCAAATCAGGCGATCCTCCATCAGCCAACCTGCTGTATCGTTGTGTGTGACATGCGATAACGATGTCGTTATCGATTCACCTATTCAAACAGTGACAAGATCGTCGCTGGTGCGTGAACGATAGTCTGCTACATCGTTGGTGCGTCGTCCACGATATCAACACGGTGACAGCTCCCAACGATCTCAAAACAATGTTCTAATGACCGTGCGCCCATGAGATCGTTGGTGATATCTTAACGACCTTGAAGCATGTAACGGTACCTTTAGAGGTGGCAATCAATATCAGGGTAATGGGGATCTGACGCCCGCAACACCCAACGATTAGCCATTATTTGCTCATTGTTGAGCATGCAAAATGAAAAATATATATTTTATTATCCAAGGCTAGTAAACAGAAGGGAAAAGATATTGCCTTCAACATCATTAAACTTGGAAACTAGGAAATCTGTGATTAGTTTATATAATTGTGGTCAATTTGTTATTGATTTCTGTTCACATGTCTCACCCTAGCATTTATATTCTGTTTATGTAGAGATCAAATATTCGTGGCTCCACATATGCCAAGTCATAGTATATATTCAACTTCCTACCTGTCCTTGTCTCCTAATTCCAGCAGTGACTTTATGGCAATATAGAGTGCATTGATTTATAATTGCTAATGTAATGTTACAGAATGTGTTATCTGTCACACCAGGGTGGAGAACATCCTCTGATATCTCCAGAAGTTTCAGGATAAACTACCGGTATGTGCTCACAGATGTAGACAGAGGGTGTGACCCCATTACAATGCAGCACTGCTTGCCAGCTATGGGCAGGCACCGCTCATATATGACAGGTATGTCGCACTGATTCATGTGTTCTGTATCTTATTAGTCAGTAATGTTTGGATCAACTTTGTTTATTTCAACCTGTTTATTCTTTCGGAAAAATTAACTGTTAATAATAAACAACACAATTGCCCAAAAATCTAGGATAATATTAATTTCCACTTTGGTGAATTAATGTAAAGTATTGTAATATAAATTCCTACTCTCAAACTCACTTCACTCCATGATTTTTATTCTACAACTGAATGAGACAGTCTGACCCCTGCACTGTTATAATGTTTGGACACCCCTGTTCATACAGTAGCTTTCTTTGTTCTAAGGCTAATTTCACATCAGCGTTTCTTGGCAGATCCGGCAATTTGCCGGTAGCCGAAACACTTGCGGTAGGACTGCGCTTGGCCTAATGCATTCCCTATACTTGCGGACATGTGCGACACTTGTGGTTTTGCACTTACGAGGAGTCAAAAAAACGCTGCTAGCAGCATTTTTTGTTCGTTGCCACAAGTACCGGATTGGCCGGATCGCGGCAAAACTGCAAGTGCTACACATGTCCACAAGTCCTATAGGGAATGCATTAGGTCGAACGCAGTCTTGCTGTATGTGTTCCAGCATCCAGCAGATCAGGCAAAACTACCAGATCTACCGCAAATGGCGAGAAACGCTGATGTGAAAGCAGCCTAATTGGAACATGCACATTGTAGATTCAGACTGAACGTAGCAGAACCACAAAGCAATATTTGGAGTGCTCAAAATACAGCCCTTTTTTTCTGATCAGCTGGTCTGTGGGGGTACAGTAGTCCGCTGTCCACCGAATTAAAGACATCTTATCAATTGTAGGCGTGATTCCTTTAGTAACAGATTCCTAAAATACACAAAAAACGGTTTTCAGCTCCAGACCAGAACCCTCGTCAGGTAAGTATAGAGCTGGTACCCGGTGAAGGCTCTGGTCCAGAGCCAAAAACTGGTTTGTGCATTTTAGGAATCTGCTAATAAAGGAATCACGCCTACAATTGGTACGAGACTTTTTACTTTGTAGACAGCGCACTTGTGCACCCCCACAGATTAACTCTTCACTTATTTTACCCAGCTCAGAGAACTGAACAAGTAGTGTACAGTGCTGCAGTCCTGCACGGAGGTGAGTGCATACCACACACTCATCACTACTTCCCCATCCATCCGCACCCAGCACTAATAGAACTCCATAACTACATACCTTTTACTCTGATGACAAATTACACACCCTTGGCATTCTCTCAAGCAGCTTCATCAGGTAGTCACCTAGAAGGAACAGGTATGCCTTGTCAAGAATCCATTTGTTGAATCACTGACAATCAGAAAGTGTTTGCAACCATCAGGTGTGTTTGGAAGGGCAGTGTTGATACACAGTTAAGTACAGTGCTGTGTCCTATTCCACAGCTGTTCTAAGCCAGAATATGGCAATAGCCACGCAGCTAACATATATCTATGTACCAATGCTGCCTCTGCAAACACACATTATGGTCACAAATACTTTGTAATGGCCTGTGGATTCCACAAGCTAACACTCCAGATCACTGGTGGACACAGACAGAAAAGGGCCCCTGTGCAAGAACAGTTTACTGGGCAACTCTGCAATCCTATACCTCATCAAGAAACACACTTCTACCTACTTTGGATGTGGAAATGGGCCCCCTATCCTCTTTGGCTCCTGTGTGGATGCATAAGTTGCCCCAATGATATGTCTAACCCTGTTCCAGATGAATACCTGATGAAGCTGGTAGGGAGAATGTCAAGGGTGCTTAAAGCTGTCATCAGAGTTAAAGGGAGTGCTTTGAGGAATCATGTTTAACATATATTCTGGTTTGGTTCACATTTGTTTCTTTACTCCTAGTGTCCATATGTGTGCATTTGAGGATTTAGTGCCTTCATTCTAAATCTTCAATGTGCACTTCCTATAAGAACAAGAAAAATTAAACTTTTGACTGTGTTATTCTGTAATGATGCCACATTTCAGAGATAAACATACGTTTCAATAAGTGTTTATTAAGGGTGCCTTCACATTTCAGGACGTTTGCGCCGCGGACGGTGCGGCTCTGTGTCCCGAAATCCGCATGCGGATTGTGCACCTATCTTTAACATGGATGCGCAGTCATCGCACATAGCCATGTTCGTTCGCGTTCAGCTGCGTAACTATACGCATGTGGACGGAGAAGAAGATTTTATGCCGCCAGGAAACGCGGCTTGTAGCATTTTTAGGCGCGTCCAAAAAAATGCAAGTGTCCGCATGCGCACGCTGCGGATACAATTAACATTAGCCCCCTATGAGACTGTACGCATGCGGATGGTTTTGCGCACAGCTGCGGATGAAACGCATGCGGACACCTTAGTGCGCATGCTGAAAAAGAGTTTTTGGCGTCCAGCATAATCTCCGCCCATGAACTAGCGAACGCATGCAGATGGAAAACGCATGCGCAAGGCTCAAAACGCAGACAAACGCATGTGAACGTTGCGGACCTGCGTGCGCAAAGCTATGCGCATGCGTATGTAAAACGCAACGTTTACACGCGTTCGCATGCGGTTTCACCTGCGGCTGCGCATGCGCATGGACGCAACGTAACCGTCCTGAAATGTGAAGCTAGACTAAAGGATTTTCAAGACATATAAAGAATACACAATCCAAAGACATCACATCAAAACATAAGCTGGTAAACCCCAGCACCGCACCAAATGGTCTAAAATGAGGGAGAGATAAATATAGGTGAAAATGTGACTAGGGACAGAGGCAAGTGCCTGCAGCTTCCCTTCGCATGCTCAGTCTGGCTGAGCGGTCAGGGAGTTTTTGAACTAGTCACATTGTCAATAGCTACTTTCTCAATTATGCTTTTATCTAAAAGACCGTTGCATTTCAGAGTGAAACAAAGGCGTGTAGCATGCAGGATCCGATCTCTAATCTATGCATCCTGGCGTTCCCTAAAATGTGAACCTGTCTGCACGATTTTGTACAGTAAAGTAAATACATAGCTGTAATGGTGCTGTAATACTGATTAATTTGATACCTTTGGTGAAGAAATCCGCTTTGTGGTTCTTCTTTATTCACCATTTGGAGTTTTCTGCAAATTAGATTTGGGTGTTCAGGGACGGACTGTGCAGTGGGTCTTCTCCTCCCTGTCAGTGATTGCCCAACCTCTCCACTTACCTCTGCTTTGTGATTCCCCAGCCTATCCACCTGCCTTTCGTTTATGAATGACCTGCCCCTTGTAAGTGTGGCGCCCCGCAAATGCAGGCGTCACAGAGGAGTACTACACCCGTAAAAGAGGTGTAAATGCTCCAGCTGCAGGTGGACCCTAGGATGGTGGGTGGGACCCATTCCCAGCACTCCCACATTAGTTTAGGGTGGGAGGTTACCCAGGAGGGAATAAATTCACCTCTAGGGGGAACAAGAAGGTCTTAGGTCTTTGGTCTTTTGCCTGAAGCCTCTCAGGTGAGGGACCAGGAGGAGATGGAGGAAGAGGAGAGATATTAGGAAGAATAGCTAAGTGGAACGAGGCAGGAGGTCACACCGGGTCGATTACAAGCTCACCGGAGGAAAGAAGAAGGGACCATGAGGAGGTCCTGAAAGGGGGCACCCAACGGGGGAGTCCTGGCCCTAGCAAGAAAGGGAGATCCTCAGAGTGGAGTGGAGTGGAGTGGATACTCCAGTCCACCAGGGGAATGCCGGGCCCTGGGATACGGCCAAAGTCCAGCTTTGCAGTCGGCAACCGGCTGCTGTGGCTTGTTCATCAGCTGCAGCACGCTGCCAATGGAGAGGTCTGCCTGCTTCCTCACCAACGAGGGAGGGGATTCCCGGTACTACCTATACGGAGCTACTGGATATAGATCGATCCAAAGCGGGGAAGAACGGACATGGGTTAGTTAATGAAGGTACACCAAGGGTTCCACCATACCACCTGGGATCCACTTGCAGCCACGTGTTAAGCTACATGTTCTTGTAACATCTAAAGTGCTGAACTGTGAATTGTAACCGCTGCTGCTACAAGTCATCAGTAAAGTACCCGGGAGAAAGTGACTTTGCCTCTGCCTGTGTTTCCTTTTGCATGAACTTGTTCTTTTGCAGGAACGCTGCCCCGGAGGTCCAGCCCTACCTGTAGGGGACTTTGCCAACTAGCCGTGATATCATCCACCTCGGCGGACTGTGGCGGCGCTGGTGACCCATCACCAGAAACTACAGGTGGCGTCACGAGAACTGTACATAGAATCCCCTGTAAATATAACCCCTTTTTGAAGTGTCACCCAGGATACAGGAAGAGGCGCAGCCACCACTCCCCGTGACACAGCATCGCTACTCACAGAGCCTGATACCCGAGTATCCCAAAGCCTGGGGCTCGACATAAGTGAAATCTCAGTAGTGAACTGTCATTCACATACCAGAGGCAGGTGGAGGCGCTAGGGAAGCACAGATAGGGAGGAGAAGACCCTGTGTACAGTACGGCTCCTGTACACAAGAGACAATTAGCAGAAAACTCCAAATGGCGATTAAAAAAGAACCATAAGGTGGATTTCTTCACCAAAGGTATCAAATGAATCAGTATTACAGCTCCATTACAGCCATTTCACTTTACATTACAAAATCATGCAGACAGGTTCTCTTCAAAGGGTAATTCCAGCTACAAGCATTTATCACCTTAACACTACATGATTTTAGATTGATATTCCTATGTAGTAGCTATCAGCTGTTGGGCTAGTTGCCTACTTGTGCTGTGGTTATGTTGGCATTTGTGTTTACAACCCACATGGTTGCTTTTTCCTTCATTATATTTGCATACCTGAAAGAAATCAATTATTTAGATTTTTATGATATCATGTTTTACATGGAGTTAATCACTTGGTATCATTAGGTCCTTAATATAGTTACTCAGTAGGAAAAAAAAATGCTCAGTGCCAACTATGGTACCAGGCATTGTGTACCTTCATGCATGAACCTCACTAAACATGCCCAGCCTTCAGCCACAATTGCTCAGTATAAATACAGTAGTATGATACTTACATGGGTATCCTGCTATGATAGTGCAGAGTTTTGCATGCAATACCCCACGCTCCACTGGCTGCCCAATGACAGGAGGATAAACCTTCAATATCACATATTAACCAACCAATGGTGTGTAGGGTTTTGAAATCTGTGTATTCACAATAGAAACCCTGAACACTACGCTACTAGTCACTCACATTTATGTGCACATTAATCATAGTGCCAGACACACATCACCCTCTATTACTCTTGAAACACATGCCAAGGTTACTGACCCTCACCATATATTATGGATGGAGTCCCAGTGCTTGACTACAGCTCCATTCAAAGTCCACCTCTCCATAATCATGCAGTTGGTTGGAGGATGAGACTGGGGTTCCCTATTCTAAAGATCAGTGTGGATACAACAGTCGATCATCTATCTACTTTAAGATCAGCAATAAATGACAGATTATTAGAAAATAAGATTTCTTTAGTCTGCAGTTAGAGATTCAAGGAGCCTTTACTCACTAGCATTTCTGACTAACAATAATGGTGCCAGATAGAAAGCAGCTGATATACTGCGCATGTATTAACTGCAAAGGCACTGAAAAAAAACAATTGAGTAAAAATATCATGAAACAAGCACTGATTAATAACATATGAAGTATGCGCAGTGGAGCGAGTGTCCGCACTCCAAAGAACATAGTGCCGATATCTTGTGAGACTTCACAAATCTCGCGAGATTTGGCAGTATGTTCAATGGAGCGTGGACACCCGCTCCACTTCCACTGCGCAGGCGCGAGTGCGGCTGTCACTCAAGCGCTTTTTACAGATAGAGGCGGCAATTTTAAAAAATGCAGGGCGGGTTTTGCAGCTGGGGGGCGGCAAGGACATGATCCACCAGGACCATATACAGTAGCGGCCTCCTGGACCTTTTAGGAGGCCAGCACTGGACAGAATAAAAGTTATTTTCTCAGGTATGAAGGGAACGTCTGGGCACATCGAGGGGTTACAAGAACCCCATTTACATTATCTTTAACCCCTTAAGGACCGAGTCACTTTGCAGCTTAATGACCAGACCATTTTTTGTAATTCTGACCAGTGTCCCTTTATGAGGTAATATCTCTGGAACGCGTCAACGGATCCTAGCGATTATGAGATTGTTTTTTCGTGACATATTGGGCTTCATGTTAGTATTAAATTTAGGTCGATAATTTTTGCGTTTATTTGTGAAAAAATAAAAAATTTGGCAAAAACTTTGAAAATTTAGCAATTTTCAAATTTTTTATTTTTATTCTGCTAAACCAGAGAGTTATGTGCCACAAAATAGTTAATAAATAACATTTCCCACATGTCTACTTCATATGAGCACAATTTTGGAAGAAAAAAAAAATTTGGTAGGACGTTATAAGGGTTCAAAGTTCATCAGCAATTATTCATTTTTCCAGCAAAATTTACAAAACCAATTTTTTAGTGACCACATCACATTTGAAGTCCCTTTGAGGGGTGTACATGACAGAAAACACCCAAAAGTGACACCATTCCAAAAACTGCACCCCTCAAGCTACTCAAAACTATATTCAAGAAGATTATTAACCCTTCAGGTGCTTCACAGGAACTAAAATAAAGTTGAAGGAAAAAATGGACATTTTAATTTTTGTAACAAAAATGTTCTTTTAGCCTCAATTTTTTCATTTTCACATGGGCAACAGGATAAAATGCATCCTAAAATTTGTTGGGCAATTTCTCCTGAGTACACTGATACCTCATATGTGGTCATAAACCACTGTTTGGGCGCACGCCAGGGCTCGGAAGGGAAGGAGCGCAATTTGAATTTTAGAGCCAATTTTCCGTTCAAAAAGTGAAATGGCGCTCCTTCACTTCTGAGCCCTGCCGTGCGCCCAAACATTGGTTTATGACCACATATAAGGTATCCGTGTACTCAGGAGAAATTGCCCAATAAATTTTGGGATGTATTTTATCCCTTTGCCCATGTGAAACTGAAAAAATGTAGGCAAAAAAATTTTTTGTGAAAAAAAAGTGTTTTTTTAATTTTTATGGATGAATTTGTGAAGCATCTGGGGTTCAAAGTGCTCACTATGCATCTAGATACCTTCCTTAGGGGGTCAGGTTTCCAAAATGCGGTCATTTGTGGGGGAGCTCCAATGTGGAGACACACGGGGACCCTCCATACGCGACATGGTGTCCGCTAACAATTTGAATGGAAAATGAGTTCAAATTGTTAGCGGACACCATGTCGCGTTTGGAGGGTCCCTGTGTATCTCCACATTGGAGCTCCCCCACAAGTGACCCTATTTTGGAAACTAGACCCCGAAGGAACGTATCTAGATGCATAGTGAGCACTTTGAACCCCCATATGCTTCAGAAATTCATCCATAAAAATGAAAAAGCACTTTTTTTTCCACTAAAAAATTATTTTTTCATTATTACGGATCAATTTGTGAAGCATCTGGGGATTCAAAGTGCTCACTATGTACCTAGATATGTTCCTTTGGGGGTCTAGTTTCCAAAATGGGGTCAGTTGTGGGGGAGCTCCAAAGTGGAGACACACAGGGACCCTCCAAACGCGACATGGTGTCCGCTAACAATTTGAGCTCATTTTCCATTCAAATTGTTAGCGGACACCATGTCGCGTTTGGAGGCTCTCTGTGTGTCTCCACATTGGAGCTCCCCCACAAGTGACCCCATTTTGGAAACTACACCCCCAAAGGAACATATCTAGATGCATAGTGAGCACTTTCTACCCCAGGTGCTTCACAAATTGATCTGTAAAAATGAAAAAAGAAAATTTGTGTGGAAAAAAAAAAGTGCTTTTTCATTTTTATTGATGAATTTGTGAAGCATCTGGGGGTTCAAAGTGCTCACTATGCATCTAGATATGTTCCTTAGGGGGTCTAGTTTCCGAAATGGGGTCACTTGTGGGGGAGCTCCAATGTGGAGACACACCGGGGCCCTCCAAACGCGACATGGTGTCTGCTAACAATTTGAATGGAAAATGAGCTCAAATTTTTAGCTGACACCATGTCGCGTTTGGAGGGTCCCTGTGGGTCTCCACATTGGAGCTCCCCCACAAGTGACCCCATTTTGGAAACTAGACCCCCAAAGGAACATATCTAGATGCATAGTGAGCACTTTGAACCCCCAGATGCTTCACAAATTGATCCATAATAATGAAAAAAGAAATTTTTTGTGGAAAAAAAAGTGCTTTTTCATTTTTACGGATGAATTTCTGAAGCATATGGGGGTTCAAAGTGCTCACTATGCATCTAGATACGTTCCTTCGGGGGTCTAGTTTCCAAAATGGGGTCACTTGTGGGGGAGCTCCAATGTGGAGGCACACGGGGACCCTCCATACGCGACATGGTGTCCGCTAACAATTTGAGCTCATTTTCCATTCAAATTGTTAGCGGACACCATGTCGCGTTTGGAGGGTCCCTGTGGGTCTCCACATTGCAGCTTCCCCACAAGTGACCCCATTTTGGAAACTAGATCCCCAAGGAACGTATCTAGATGCATAGTGAGCACTTTAAACCCCAGGTGCTTCACAAATTGATTCGTAAAAATGAAAAAAAGAAACTTTTTGTGGAAAAAAAAAGTGCTTTTTCATTTTTATGGATGAATTTGTGAAGCATCTGGGAGTTCAAAGTGATCACTATGCATCTAGATAAGTTCCTTGGGGGGTCTAGTTTCCAAAATGGGGTCACTTGTGGGGGAGCTTCAATGTTCAGGCACACAGGGAGGGGCTCTCCATACCCGACATGGTTTCCGCTAACAATTGGAGCTAATTTTCTATTGAAATTGTTAGCGGACACCATGTCGCATATGGAGAACCCGTGTGCCACCAGCACAAGGGCAACTGGTAGAGTTGGGGTACAGCACCAGAAAATGCCGCCTCTAATGAATGCGCTATTTTCTTGGGTGGCTGTGGGTTGAAATTTGCAGCGTGGGGGACCCACAACATTTGAGTCTCTCCACGCTGAGGATTCCAGTCAGCCAGCTACCAAGTTGTACATGGCTGGCTACAAATACAGCGAAGGCCTTTTTTTATTTCTAGAACTAATTCTAGAAAAAAAAATGATGTGGGGCTCCGCCATATTTTTGGTCCAGGCAGGTACAACTTGGCAGCTACAGACTGCCAGCAACCCCCAGCTGCCTCATTGTACCTGGCTGCAACCAAAAATACAGCGAAGCCCATTTTTTTTTATTTCTAGAACTAATTCTAGAAAAAAAAATGACGTAGGGCTCCGCCATATTTTTGGCCCAGCCAGGTACAACTAGGCAGCTGGGGGCTGGAATCCTCAGCATGGAAAGGCCCAAGCGTTCTGGGCCCCCCATGCTGTGAATTGCAGCTCGCAGCCGCCCAGAAAATGGCGCATTCATTGAAGCGCCATTTTCTGGCGCTGTACCCATGCTCTTCCAGTTGCCCTGGTGCCGGTGGCAAACTGGGTAATAAAGGGGTTAATGCCAGCTTTTTATTGGCAGCTGGCACTAACCCTGAGATTCATAATATAGGGCCAATGTTAGACCCGCCATTAGGAATCTCTGGTAAATAGTCAGAAAATACACACATAGAAAAATCTTTTGATTTAAAAAAAAACACAAACAAAATTCGGACTCCATCTTTATTATAAAGATCCGACGTAGTCCACAACGAAGGTCCCACGACGCTCGATTGCCTCCGACGTAGTCCACAACGAAGGTCCCACGACGCTCGATCGCCTCTGCTCAATCCAGAGACTGCAGCAAGGGATCAAGTGTCCTCTTCCTACAGTCTCAGGGGTCAGAGTTATGGTGCACTGTATGACAATGATCAGTTATACAGTGCACCATGACTATGATCCCAGAGACTATAACAAGAGGACACTTGATCCCTTGTTGCACCCATCCATCCACCTATGCACCCATCATCCACGCACGCACACAACCACGCACCCACATCCACACACGCACATCCACGCATGCACACATCCACGCACGCACACTGACATCCACGCACGCTGACATTCACGCACGCACATCCACGCACGCACATCCACGCATGCTGACATCCACGCACGCTGACATCCACGCATGCACATCCACGCATGCTGACATCCACGCACGCTGACATCCACGCATGCACACATCCACGCACGCACAAATCCACGCACGCATGCTGACATCCACGCACATCCACACACACATCCACGTACGCACACATCCACGCACGCACACATACATGCAGGCACATCCATGCACGCACATCCATGCATGCACATCCACGCACGCTGACATTCACGCACGCTGACATCCACGCACGCATGCTGACATCCAAGCACATACACATACACATCCACGCACATCCACATCCACGCACGCACATCCACGCACGCACATCCACGCAAGCTGACATTCACGCACGCTGACATCCACGCACATCCACGCACATCCACACACATCCACGTATGCACACATCCACATACGCACACATCCACGCACGCTGACATTCACGCATGCTGACATTCACGCACGCTGACATCTACGCACGCATGCTGATATCCACGCACATCCACACACACATCCACACACGCACATCCACACACGCACACATCCCCGCACGCTGACATCCACGCACGCATGCTGACATCCACGCACATCCACACACACATCCACGCACATCCACATCCATGCACATCCACGCACGCACACATCCACATACGCACACATCCACGCACGCACACATCCACGCACGCATATCCAGATCCACGCACACACATCCACGTACGCACACATCTACGCACGCACATTCACACACGCACATCCACGCACATTCACACGCACACTGACATTCATGCACGCTGACATCCATGCACACACACATCCACGCACGCACGCTGACATCCACACACGCACATCCACGCACGCACATCCAAGCACGCACATCCACGCATGCACCCATCCATCCATCCATTCACCCATCCATCCACCCATCCATCCATCCATCCACCCATCCATCCATTCATTCATTCATTCATTCATACTTACCCAGCGATGAGGAGGAGGAGCCCCTTAGAAGAGGAGGGGCCACACCGGACTGCAGAGGAGGCCGACGGTGCGGGCGGGCGCACCGCGCGTGCAGCCCGCCGGAATAGGTGAGCGGGGCTGGAAGCTGGGGACCAGCAGGGAGGAGGAGGGGGCCCTGCAGCTTCGCCGGCGGACGCATAAGCCCGCCGGCAGACAAACTATGCAAGGTGGAGGGCGGGGATGGACAGGACACAGGAGGGGCTGCACAGGGGACAGGGACAGGACACAGGGGGCTCTGGACACAGGGGGGGCTACAGGACACAGGGGGCTCTGGACACAGGGGGCGGGGACAGGACACAGGGGGAGCTGGAGCATTAGTTCATGGCCGGCGGGTGCGGTGCAGCCCGCCGGCAGATAAGTATGATTGGGGAGGGGGGGGTGAAGGGGTTAACAAGGGTCCCCACACCTCTTCCCCTAACCCTTGGCTGTCACTGACAGCTTTTAGAATTGAACTGTCACTGTTCGTTTAGAAGCAGTGACAGTTCAAAGCCATGACGAGTATACTCGTCATGATGCGGGAACTGACATCTTTTCATGACGAGTATACTCGTCATTAGTCGAAAACGGGTTAAGCTGGTGGGCACAGTTTAAAATGCCCAGAGGGGGTGACAGGTTCCCTTTAAACTCTTGAAATTCTTTCATTTTAAACTCGATAATGTTTACTTAGAATCACTAGTGCTTAGTGTTTGTTTCTTTCAATTTCTACTGTTTATCATTTGGATATCATGAGGTGCATTGAGGGGTTTAGTAAGCATTTTAGACTCCCAGGATACTGGGCCTGGGATTTATACCATAGCAGTATTGACTACATTGATTCAAATATATAGAGTAAACACCGGCACACCATAAAGAAGACGAGGATACAAAATTGTGTTTATTAATTGATCCTTTTATTTAATGCTCAAAAAATTGTTTTTAGAGCAGCCCAACGTTTCAACCCGAAGAGGGTTTTCATCAGGAGAGAGGTCTTACCTAAGAGCATGAAAACATACAGTCAATAACACAAAAACAAACAGAAATATGAATATATACACCACATAGTGCATATACATCATAGCTAGTAGGATTGGCCCAGATACACTTAGAAGGAATCAAAAAACAAAGGAATAACTGATGGATAGTTATTAAGATAGCATAACAAAAATACGAGACATCGAGTATATGTGAATATAGTCACAGGAAAGGAAGAGTAGAGTGAGAAGGAGAAAATGGAACGAGTATACATAGGAAGCATAAAAGCTAAAGTACCATAATCAGCAAAATAAACACAATAATAGCAATATGGCAATATGGAAAAAATATCCATAAATAGGAAAAAGGTAAATTACCTTGGATAATTATATTGCCAATTATGGTAATTATATTTAATTATATAATTATCCAAAGTAATTTACCTTTTACCTATTTTCTGCATGCTCTTTGTTTAGACCTCTCTCCTGATAAAAACCCTCGTCAGGTTGAAACGTTGGGCTGCTCTAAAAACAAAAATATTTTTTTGAGCAATAAATAAAAAGATCAATTAATAAGCACAATTTTATATCCTCTTCTTCTTCTTCATGGTGTGCCAGGGTTTACTCTATATCTTTGTGACTATTTTTTGACCCCTGAGCACCCCATCTTCTGGTGAGCCAGACTTTATTACTTTTCTTTGACTGCCCTGATCGAGCTTAAGTGGAAGACTGAACTCTGAGCCAGGGCAGAGCAAACCTTTTTGCTGAACTTTACGACATGTCACAGATAAATATGTGTATAAAAGCCATATTTGTGTCATCATGACCTCAGCACACTAAATTACCTTAATAAGGTTTTCCCACAAACACACAAACAAAATTAATTTTAATCAGTAGATCTTTGAATAATAACAAGTTTCACAATTGGATGTTTAGAAAATGTCCCTGTGCTGAGATAATCTTATATATGTGTCCCTGCTATATAATGTGTAATGGATGTGTCTGACTGTACAGGGACATGGTCTGATCATACCACATCTCCTATGTTGAGATAATCTTATATATGTGTCCCTGCTATGTACTGTGTAATGGTTTAAATAGCACCGGACTTTGAGGAATAGCGCTTCCTTAAGAGGCACAATAATTTCTTCCAAGAGTTCTTTAATTCATTTAAAAGTCATATTTTGCAGTACAGTACAACGCGTTTCGACTTACATATAAGTCTTCCTCAGGTACATGTGATTATTATCACATGTACCTGAGGAAGACTTATATGTAAGTCGAAACGCGTTGTACTGTACTGCAATATATGACTTTTAAATGAATTAAAGAACTCTTGGAAGAAATTATTGTGCCTCTTAAGGAAGCGCTATTCCTCAAAGTCCGGTGCTATTTAAACCATATACTGACGAACCAGGCTCCCTTGAGAAGACCTGATCCCTCCGGAGAGGAAGGCTGCAAGCCTAAGAGAAAACCTTTTACTATATGAACAAAAGACACTAAAAAGGTGAGCATTTTTTGATCATTACCACCTAGACCAAGATCAAATAATCTCTACACTTAGATCTGCGCCGGCTCTTTTTCTCTATTATCCCCCTTTAGAGATTAACTGGTTATGTACTGTGTAATGGCATGTCTGACCATACAGAGACATGGTCTGATTATACCACATCTCCTGTGCTGAGATAATCTTACATATATGTCCTGCTATGTACCGTGTAATGGCTGTGTCTGACCGTACAGGGACATGGTCTGATTATACCACATTTCCTGTGCTGAGATAATCTTATATATATGTCCTGCTATGTACTGTGTAATGGATGTGTCTGACTATACAGGGACATGGTCTGATCATAACACATGGCCGTGTCAGAACATACTGGGTCTGATCATACCACATCTCCTGAGCCGGAGAGGAATGAAAAAAGTATGCAGACATTACAGTATGGGATCACAAATAATTCTTTATTTGGGGCAAAATGTTTTCTTCAAAAATGGCAGACAAATGATTTTCCTCACAAAAAATAATATCTATGATCCCATGCTATAATGTCTGTATACTCTTTTGCGTCCTCCCTGGCCCCAGGAGAGATGACACATCCTTCTACATCAGTACATAAGCATGGGACACATATATAAGATTATCTCAGCACAGGAGATGTGGTATGATCAGACCATGTCCCTGTACAAACAGACACATCCTTTACACAGTACATAGCAGGGACACATATATAAGAGTATCTCCGCACAGGAGATGTGGTAAGATCAGTCCATGTCCCTATACGGTCAGACACATTCATTACACAGCACATAGGCAGGACAACATATGTCTAGGATTATCTCAGACACAGGAGAGGGTGGTATGATCAGATCATGTCCCTGTACGGTCAGACACATCCATTACAAGTACATAGCAGGGACATATATAAGATTATCTCAGAGAGATGTGATATGATCAGTCCATGTCCCTGTATGGTCAGACACATTCATTACACAATGCATACCAGGGACACATATATAAGATTATCTCAGCCCAGGACATGTGATATGATCAGACCATGAACCTGTACGGTCAGACACATCCATTACACAGTACATAGCAGGGACACATATATAAGATTATCTCAGCACAGAAGATGTGGTATGATCAGACCATGTCCCTGTACGGTCAGACCCATCCATTACACAGTACATAGCAGGGACACATATAAAAGATTATCTCAGCACAGGAGATGTGGTATGATCAGACCATGTTGCTGTACGGTCAGACACATCCATTACACAGTACATAGCAATTTAAACATCCAATTGTGGAGATTATTATTATTCCAAGATCTAATGATTAAATTGAACTTTAAAATTAACTTTGTGGGGAGACCCTTTTACTATCTCTTTAGTATACAAATGGGGCTACAGGCAGTCTGCACCAGATTTAGTATATGAGAAATAAATGCCCCTCAGATGACTGTGAGATGCGCCCACATGGTGTCTGTAGATGCCAGGTGCTGCCTTACTTTCTAAAAGGTTAAAATGTAATCAAGTTGGAGACCGCATTGCTCAGGAAGAGCGACAGAATGAATTATCTCCTGTCATTCTTGGTTGGCTGCCAAGCAATCTCTGTAAGAAAAAAAGCTAAACTAATACAGGGTAATTACTCAAGTAATGATAAAAGATTGATTTGTTCTGAAAATCAGGAATACGTAATTATGCTTATGCTGCAGCCTTGTTTCTATGACAATACACAAGATCATCCTAATTAGCAATATGCACCAACGGCGGAGTCTAATGAGGAACGTGAATTTAGTATTGATGATAGATCTTGTGGTCTTTAGGAACAACCATCTTAGAAGGTACTGTAAAAATACACAGTGCTACCATCAGAAGGTACTGTAAAAATAAAACAGTGCTACCATAATATATGGAGCGACGGACTATGGAATGGCTGTAAGGGCTCATGAATATGGCTGGTCCATATTGCACCACGGCTACCCTGTGATTACAGGATATATACAGAAGGTTGTGTTCTCGGGTTCACAGTGATAATGGCGGCATGGTGGCTCAGTGGTCAGCACTGCAGACTTGCAGCACTGGATCCTGGGTTCAATTCCCACCAAGGACAACATCTGCAAGGAGTTTGTATGTTATCCCCGTGTCTGTGTGGGTTTCCTCTGGGTTCTCTGGTTTCCTCCCACGCTCCAAACACATACTGATAGGATGTTTAGATTGT
Source organism: Allobates femoralis (assembly GCA_033576535.1). Classification (NCBI taxonomy): domain Eukaryota; kingdom Metazoa; phylum Chordata; class Amphibia; order Anura; family Aromobatidae; genus Allobates; species Allobates femoralis. The sequence goes on along the minus strand of JARQOC010000003.1, from coordinate 116,023,228 downwards.
GAGCCCTAATAGGGACAGCATTACTCATGTATGTAAAGTGCTATGGAATTAATAGTGCTACATAAATGAATAAATATTATTATATAAATTATTATTATAATGTAGAGTAGAATATAATACAGTATTCAAGGCATTCACCTAAGAAGGGTCCCTGGCCTGCTGTACAAGTCTATCATGTGATCGTTTCCACTACGTAGACAAAGAAGATCCATTACCTAACCGAGTGTGGGCTACCATGTTCAAACTAGCAACAAGTCTCCGGACCCAAACTTTAAAAACTCATATACCCTCATATATTAAGTTAGGAGCCTGCGGCCAGTCTGGATATCACCAACAATACTCAGACCATGAATGTCAGATGTGGAAACTGGACTTAGATACATAAAATTAACTTGTTTATGTGAGAAATAAAGAAATAACCACCCATGCTACCATCTATAGTCTCAAAAATAGCTGACAATATTTGCAATTTTATAATAGGAACATCTATAAGCTTACATATACTTTTCTCCATGTAGATGGAGGTACACTTCATTCTGATGGTTATTATGATACTAGATATGGGCCCGATGCTATCGCATTGGGAAGAAGGTGACGTCTGTGGCACTTGGAGCGGCGGCTGTTTCTCCCCCCATGCACTCTATCTCCTGTCCTCTCTCTCTCCCCCGTGCTGCCTTCTCCCTTCTGTTCTTTCTTCTTTGACCTGTCTCACCCCTGTGCACTCTCTCCCCTGTGTGCTGTCTTCCCCCCTCATGTGCTCTCTTTTGAACTATTCCCCTGTGTGCTCTCCTCCCTGTATGCAGTCTCTCTCTCCCTGTGCTGTCTTCTCCCCTCTGTGCTCTCTTATTTAACCTGTCTCACCCCTGTGCACTCTCTCCCCTGTATGCTGTCTTCCCCCCTCATGTGCTCTCTTTTGAACCATCTCCCCCTGTGTGCTCTCCTCCCTGTATGCAGTCTATCTCCCCCTGTGCTGTCTTCTCCCCTCTGTGCTCTCTTATTTGGAGCTGTCTGCCCTCTGTGTGCTCTCCCTCTGTGATGTCTTCTCCCCTCTGAGCTGTATCCCCCATGCGCTCTCTCCCCCCGTGTGCTCACCCCTCCCCCTGTGCACGCTCTCTGCCTCTTGTGTGCTTTCTCTGCCACCTGTGCATTACCCCTCCCCTGAATGCTCTCTCTGCCCCCCTGTGTGCTCTCTCTGCCCTTATGTGCGCTCTCTCTGTCCCCTGTACACTGACTGCCCTATGCTATGTCTCTCCCCCCTTGTGCCCTCTCCCTCTGTGGTGTCCAAAGATGGCGGCAATGTGAGTAAGAGCGCATGCGTGCACCGGGTCGCACTGCCATCTTTGTATATTCAGGTGTCCAAAGATGACGGCCACCTGAGTAAGTGCACATGCGCACTGGGTATACGCATGCGCAGTTACACAGGCGGTGATGTGTTAGAGGCAGCAAATTAAGGTGCCAGCGGCATCGCTGGCAGTACTGTGCAATGTGCCAGTACTACCATTGGGTGCCATGTTTGCACACTCATCACTCTCTGCCCTACTGTGTGTCTCTGTTCCTCCCTGTGTGCACTCTATGCACCCACTGTGTGCTATCTATGCCCCATTTGCTCTTTGTGCTCCCTGTGCGCTGTTTGTGCCCCTTGTGTGCTTTCTGTGTCCCCATGTGCACTCTCTGTGCCCCCATGTATGTTCTCTGTGCCCCTTGTGTGCTCTCTGTGCTCCCCCTTGTGTGCTCCCTTTGCCCATCCCTTGTGCTGTGTCTCTCCCCCTGCGGTGTACACAGACGGTGGCGGCTTGACCAGGTCACGCCGCTGCCATCTTTACATACCCAGGTGTACAAAGATGGCAGCCGTGTGAGGAACTGCCTTTGCACGAACCCAGCACGCACAAGTGCAGTTCCTCATTCAGCTGAGTGTATGGCAGGCAGCGGTCTGCGAGCGGAAGATTCCTAGCATCAGTGTCGGGTGGCATCGGGTTCGGATGTTGGTGGCATGCTGATAGTAGTGCGCAAGGGGACAGTACCACAGTGGGTGCCATATTTGTGCACTCATCACTTGGATGTGCAAATATGGCTGCCGCTGACGTCACAAGGTAATTATACTGTATAGATAGATATGATAATCATGGAGATGCTTATGATACCTTTGCTTATACGACAGATCTGTCAGCACATATGACATCTTAGCAAGGGGTCCTCTATGAAGCAGAAGACTGAGCTGTTCTGTAGAAGCCATTCCTTATGTCCAGCATGTACAGGTCATTTTACTCGGGCAGATTAAATGAGCACCAATTGGTGCCATACCTACAATAGGGATGAGCGAGCATGCTCGGCGCTTCATTACTCGCACAAGTGTCCCAGTACTGGGATGCTCAGCGAGCACGAGTACCGCCGAGATGCTCAGACTCTTCACTAATAATTATCGCTCTGACACAAATACACAGCTCCCTTCAGTGCACACAGTGAGCTGGCACCTCACAGAGAGCAGATTGATTGTTAGGATCCCTCTGTGGGGCACAGCAAGGTGTTGTATGCCGCGACGATTTGAAAAAGCCCACCCTCCCGCCTTTCCCAGAAACACTCCTTTTATAGACGGAAGTCTTTGGGTGGAGCTGTCACTAATTGACTTACATTGGGCCCGGTGCTCTGTCAAGCTCGAGCATCTCGAGATGCTCGACCCGAGCATCGAGCACCCGAGCATTTTAGTGCTCGCTCATCACTAACCTACAAGTATACAGAACGTCCATCAACATTGTGAAAAATTATGGAGATGAATGACGACTAGTACGATCATTCCTCTCCATACTGTTTGCATATTCTTGCCTGTACAGCCCTGTTTACATGAGGCGATTAATGATTTTATGGCGACATTTTCCGGTCACTGCCATGTTTAAACAGCAATGCTCAAAAGAGAGTGTTGCTATAAACATTAATTCTACCGATTATCGCACCGTATAAAAGGGCTTTCATGTCACAATGTGGACGTGTGACCAGCTGCACTTTCCCCAGTGATAGCCGCTGATTGCCAGGTGTAAGACAAGCCGGTTCCTAAAAACAGCTAATGTCACATGAAATGAACCTGGCCATATTACTACACTAATATCTTAGTAATAATATTTTTATAGGTTGGAGAATTTGATTATATAATCCTCGCTGCATCCAATGTTTCCAATTAAAGAGTGGATTTATTCCGAGTTTCCGTTTCAGTATTTCTACCAGGGCTGAGAAAAAACTGTACGAACAGCTGGAATCTCGGTTGTTTAGGAGGCATATTTAATAGGTGAATATATCTGCATAGTAATACACATAATTATATAACAACCAGGAACTGGATTGTCCCAGAGGCTTTCTAATTTCTATTGGAAGTAATCTTTGAAATGTGATTTGCAATACTTATGTTAATAAAAGAAAGAATTTAGATTCCACAAGGAAGGAAAACAACATGCATGGCATATGTGGCCGCTGAGTATATGGCATGGTTATCTCTGTGCTGGAAATAAGAGGTGACATCACTACTTTTTCATCATTCCATGATATGGAGCGTGGAAGTCACGGCATTCCTTAATCTGTACAGTCTGATAAAGAGTGGTATAGCCAAGCAGTCAATAGACATTAATCATGTCATAAGTAGATGCCATAAACGTTGTCTAGATGTTAAAAAGAAAAAAAAACTTGTTAAAAACCTTGTAAAAAGTTCCCGTTTCTGCTGCTGTTTTCTGTTTTGTGTTGCATCACTCCACTGCAGAGATAGTGCACTCCAGAAGAGATAAATGTGAATATGTGAAATCTCTGCTTGTGGAGCAACTGAGGGTTCTTCAGAGTCTTCTCTGGGGGCGTGCGCTTTTACTCCTCCTCTACACAATCTGCCAATCACAGTTCTGCAGTGTCTAACACTGATAGACTGTTAAATCAGCTGCCAAACTGTGATTGGCAGCTTGTGGAAGGGAGGGGTAAAAGTGTACTCCTCCAGAGAAGACTCTGTAAAAACACCCAGTTGGACCACAAGCAGAGATTTCACATAGTTCCAAAATAAAAAAAAATGTGACTGTCTGCAATGGAGTGATGCAGCATAAAATGGAAAAGAGCAGTAGAATCAGGGACGTTCAAGCTTTTTAACTCTGTAAAGGGCTATTCCTTCAGTCTACATTTAAACCTTAAATATTGAGAGAACAGGAGTTCTGAGAAAAGTACGACCCAGTACTGCTACTATAATTAACGGCTAAGCCCAATTGTGAAGAGATTTGGTTTACCATTAACCACAAGTTGGAGTTTTCACATTAGACTCAAGGTGTAGATTAGAAAGTGAAAGTTGGGTATAATACAATTTAAAATCATAATATGAAGAAACAGGAGAATATTGTCAGACTATATAGGAGTATACTTATGAGTAAGGGGGCACTTTCTAGTTAACAACAGCATGCTTTGCTAATCCTGAGCACAGGGTATCATTGTGCTTTGTTGCCAACCTGGGATGGGTCCCTGATCCCTATAGGGGCCCCAGTAACAGCTGCATGGACTGTTCTCTATGGTACTTCTGCTTTAGGACTATATCCACAATATCATGTAAGTAGGATTCAGCAAACGCTGAACACCAGGATGTGAAACGGCAACATTGGGGTCTTGGGCTTATAGTTCTGCTATGTAAATTGTTTTTCATTGTTTATACAGAAACATAATGGTAGATAATGGGCTTTCTATGAAAGTGCTTTTATTACAAATTAAATAGCAAAGAAGAAGTGATGAGTTTTTATATAACATTCTATGAAGACAGAGACAGTAAATCAGATGTAATATGTAGAAAGTAATATCCTATACTTTAAAGATGTTAAATTTTCTTCAACAGGTCGGTAAAAAATGAGTAAATCTCTTTATCAATATTATGGATGGGCTTTCATGAGTAGTTTAGACCATAGATACAAACCCTGGAATGATTTATAGGATTCATCTCATGTTGACAAAATTTGTCCATAAGTCCTTTTGGCCATATGGATTTCAAACAGTGGTGGGCAGAGCATCGAGGACAATGCCCTACCCCAGACCGGTCCTCAAAACACTGTTTATAAGGCCACTTGCGCCTGCTGTTTTGAAGTGTCTGGCAGATGCGGCCGTGCACAGTCTGCTGTGCAGTTGCATCTGCTATACTGTGAGGGCTCCAGGCCAGCAAACCCACACATTTAAAGAACCACTCCAGTGTTTTTTTTCTTGCAGCACTGGAGTGGTGCTTTAAATGTAAGTTCCCCTGTCTTATACTCACTTTCCAGTGGCTTCATCTTCTATAACTGCTGCTTCATTCAGTCTCCAGGGATTTGTGACCAGTGTTACATGGAGCTGACTGGATGTCACAAATCATTGAAACTCTGTGAGGGCCTTATTTTGGCCTTGGTCTGGCACTCATGGAGTTGTATTGAGAACTTGAGATGTAATTTCTGACTTACAGCCAGTCAGAAGTTACAGTCACAAAATGATGTTGTGAGACTAGGGTGGCGTCAGTAAAAGGTGAAGCCACCAGAGGTGAGCATATGACAGGGTACAGGGGTCTTACATGTAAAGCACCACCCTATCTTTGACAAAAACATGATGTGTGGTGCTTTAATGGTGTACAGTACGCCTGGCACCATCACAATATAGTAGCAGGCTGTGAAGAGTCACATCTGCCAGACTAATAAAAGAAAACACCGGTGGGCGTGTGGCAGCCTTGGAGATGATATCCAGTCAGAAGTGTGAGCCATAGGGAAACAAACCACACAGCAGGAGGTGAGTGCTCTATGGCTAGGCGCCTGCGCCAGTCTGGGAACGTAAAAGCATCCCCAGTGTGTGGTTATGTTATCGGATACCTGTAGTAAGCTCAGTTCTATTCCTTGACATATAGTTTAAGATTTTGTCTGTTTCCATATCTAAGCAGTACATTCAGTTCTGTTCCTGTGTTTACATTGTAAGCTTCATCACAAAGTATTTTTTGCTTTTTTGGCCTTTTTTTCAGAGAATATGAATGATAACACAAAGGCTTTTTCCCTCTCATCGGTTATTGCAGGGGTGGGCAACTCCGGGCCTCGAGGGCCGTACACAGTGCAGGTTTTCTGTATGTCCTTAGTGTTTGAGAGTTGTTAATGTAATCTCCTGCACAGGTGATGATTCCAACTGTCAAATGCTAAGATATACAGAAAACCTGGACTGTGTGGCCCTCGAGTCCTGGAGCTGCCCACCCTGGGTTAGTGGTTGGGTGAAGCCATTTACTGTCCAATCACTGTGTTTCCTCTTCTTAAATCATAATGACCCTGATCAAAGTTCTCATACCCTGGTGATTTAGGCCTGATAACATGAACAGAAGATGACACTAATGAGTTTGAATGGCCAATAAAGGTAACATCCTCCCCTGTAGATGAGCACAACTGTATGTATCATCCTGGCAATGTCCCCATGTAGCAATGATACAATGCCCCTATCCTCATTTACACAGGAATGCTCCTATTATTGCTCCAGGAGGACAGGGACCTAACACTATGGTCATTTATGAAGACCAGGATTGTCAACCCTATAGAGATTACTGGACAGTCTATAAAAAAGCCGTTTTGTTTGCTGCATATGGAAAAAACTTGATGACGACCATGATCTTCTTTTGAGTTGGAGCCACAGATTATTATGACTGTAATTATCATTTTACTGATCTCAGTGAATGCGGCTTATGGCTTCATATCAGGGCTGTAGACATTTATCATTGAATATTATTATTAATTTTGTTTGTGCATTTTCCAAAGTGTCCGCACAAAATGTTGGCTGTCCATGATTTTATGGATACGTTTGTTGTCCAAAAAAAGTTGACAACTCTGATGGTTACAACTTGGGTCCTAATAAGCTTCTGAAGGACAAAGTGACCTCGTGGTCCGAGCTGCTGTGTTCGTATGATGTAAAAACCAGATACAACGGTATGTCTGGGTATAGTAGTAGCTGTTTATTTTCCGACGCGTTTCAGAGTCATATCCCAAACTCCTTCCTCAGGGAAGCTTGGTTTTGCTCTATTTAGTAAGCTTAGTTCTGTTCTTATATCTATGTAGCAAGCTTTCATTCTGTTCCTGTACTTACTCTATGTACTAAGCTCGGCTATACTCCCATATTCATGTAGCAAGCTCAGTCCTGTTGCCGTATCTATGTAGTAAGTTCGGTTCTGCTCTGCTAGTTATGTAGTTATGTAGCAAGTTTGTTTGTGTACCCATATGTATGTGTTAAGCTTGTATCTGTTCAAATGTAGTATGAGCGGTTCTGTTCCTGTATCTATGTAGTAAGCTCTGTTCTGTTCCTGTATCTATGTAGTAAGACCAGTTTTCTCTGCTAACTATGTAGTAAGCGTGGTTTTGCTTCAGTATCTATGTTGTAAGCTCAGTTCTGTTCCTGTATCTATGTAGTAAGCTTTCATTATATTCCCTTTCTTATGTAGTAAGATGGGTTCTGTTCCTGTATCTCTATAGTAAGCTCTGTTTTGTTCCTGTATATATGTAGTAAGACCAGTTTGCTTTTTAACTATGTAAAAAGCTTGGCTTTGCTTCAGTATCTATGTTAAAAGCTCAATTCTGTTCCTATATCTATGTAGTAAGCTTTCATTATATTCCCTTTCTTATGTAGTAAGATGGGTTCTGTTCACTTACTCTTGTAGTAAGCTTGGTTCTTTTCCTGTATCCGTGTAGTAAGCTCAGATGTGTTCCCTTACTTATGTAGTAAATTATTTTCTTCTCCTGTATCCATGTCGTAAGCTCAGTTTTGTTCCCTTAGGCCCCTTTCACATCAGCGGTAAACGCTGATGGCGGCAGTTGCGGTGAAAAAAACGCAACTGCCGCAATTACTGCATAAAGGCCGTGATCACACTTGCGGCAAGCCCCATACAATATCTTTGGGGCTTGCGGTAAGTGTGCGGCAGGTGCAGTTTCTGTATACCGTGGTTTTTTCACAGCAGCACCTGCCGCAAGTGCCGAAACCGCACTTGCCGCACCTGCCACACACTTACCGCAAGCCCCATAGACATTGTATGGGGCTTGCCGCAAGTGTGCCGCGATCGCGGCCGTTATGCGGTAATCGCGGCAGTTGCGTTTTTTTCACGGCAACTGCCGCGATCAGCGATTGCCGCTGATGTGAAAGCAGTCTTACTTATATAGTAAACTCAATTATTTTCCAGTATCCAAGTAGTAAGTTTGGTTCTGTTCCTGTTTCTTTCTAGTGAGATTGTTTCTGTTATTGTATATATGCTATGAACTCCATTCTAATCCTGTATCTAAATACCAGTCACCATTATTTTTAAAACCTGCTATCTCTGCTGCTTCATTGTGGCCACCGGAGCTAAATAGTCTTAGGCCCCTTTCACATCAACGTTTTTGCTGATTTGCAGCAGATCCGGCAGATGTACCACATCTGCTGAGTAATGGCTGCACTTGTGGCACACTTGAGGCAAGCCCCATTCATTCTCTATTGAACTTGCGGAAGTTGCGGCAAATGCGTTTTTTGCCGCGATCCTGCTCTTGCGGTAGTTGCGGCAGGTCAAAAAAATGCAGCTAGCAGCAGTTTTTTGACCTTCCGCAACTGCCGCAAGTGCCGGATCGCGGCAAAAACTACTTTTGCTGCACCTGCCACAAGTCCCATAGAAAATGAATGGGGCTTACCTCAAGTGTGCCGCAAGTGCAGCCATTACGCGACAGATGTGGTACATCTGCCGGATTTGCCGCAAATCAGCAAAAATGCTGATGTGAAAGGGGCCTTAAGATGGGCTGTCTATACTCGTAGGTCAGTGCTTTCTGAATGCACCCAGGCTAAAATTTGCCAGACAGTCCCTGATTTCAAATAGGGGTAGGCCCCTGAGATTTTTCTTTACTAGATATGGCTTCCCCTTAATAAAATCAGCTGTTTGCTCAAGATACTTGTTAAAAATCACTTTATTATCTTAGTAATTTTTTTATTCTTGATCTTAAAATTGTTCTAGGCTAAAATCATTAGAACTATTCGTTTAAACTAAAATGTATATTATTTATTAATTTTTGCATTTCATCCCTTTCATTGGTACCCTTAGTATGTCCTGTTTTAAAGGTGTTCTATGAAAAATTTAAAATAAATAATACACATATATAAATTAAGTATTTTTATAAATACCTTTATTTAGCAAAAATATATGCTTTATCTAATGCACTGTGTCAGGATTGCAATGACACCAACTTCCATAAATGTATGCAGCCTGTCCTAAATTTCAGAAGATACGCAGTAGGAAGGACAAAATGAGACAGATGCACTAAAACTGTCAGGCTGACTGTGATGGATGTTCTCTCTCAGCCAGCTAATGAAAGGTGTTTATCTTCTGCTTTAGTCTGGCTTCACTCAGTGTCCTGTCAAAGTAACTGAAAAGAGGAATGTGCATTCAAGATGTGTGACAAGGACGGTTCCCTGACCTGACGTCTAATCTTTACACAGCTTGAACTCTGAAATCTAGGACAAGTTGTGATAGATGGCAGTTGCCATCTTTAAAGTCCTGACAGAGTGCAATAGACAGAGGCGTAACTACAATAGGTGCAGGGGTTGCGATCGCACCCGGGCCCTGCAGCCTAGGGGAGCCCCAAAAGTCTCTTTGGCCCATAGAAAAAGATGAATATTATTAAAGATTTGCAATAACTGGGAGCCCCGTTGGAGCTTTTGCATTGGGGCCCCTGGGCCTGAAGTTACGCCACTGGCAATAGATAAAGCATACCTTTTTGCTAAATTAAGGTCTAAACAAAGCTATTTAGAAAAAATGGTAAATATTTAAATGTATATTATTTATTTTATTATTATTTTGCTAATATTTTTTCATGTGAATTGAAAATACAATGGATTTGTTCTGTATTTCTGAATAATATAAAAATATACTGTCAGCATTAATATGTGGAGAAAGAGTTAGCGAGATGTAAATGACTTTACTGCAAACTCAAGGGTGCTGTAATATCAGGTTTTCAAACTGAACATAGGTGGTTTTGATCGGTTTGTGCTTCCCTACATTTTCATTGTGTAGGCGAGCATCTAAGAGTAGCAGAAAGAGCGGCCCTCGTGTGGATGAAATGCAGTTGCAGCTTTATTAATTATAGATCCATGAGGTAAACAAGCAGGGAGGGAAATAGGTGCAGGACGATGGTGACTGTTTTTACGCCGACTGGCGCTTCTACAGGTCCACAATACTATTATGTATTATGTATTGTGGACCTGTAGAAGTGCCAGTCGGTGTGAAACGGTCACCGTCGTTCTGCACCTCCTTCCCTCCCTGCTTGTTCACCTCATGGATCTATAATTAATAAAGCTGCAACTGCACTTCATCCACCTGAATGCCGCTCTTTCTGCTACCTTCATGGATCTTCAATCTTAGCTATGCACCGCTGGAGGAGGACGACACTTTCTGGATCTGTCCTACACACCACCGCACCGCAGGTCAGTGCCTGGCTTCTTTCTTATTGTACAGAGTATCTAAGAGTAGTTTGCTGGTCTGCATGCACGGTATGTATAATGCACAGAGTAAGTGCTAATAGGTTCATGCTATTATCTATTACAAATTGCAGTATTGCATTCCATACATTTTTCTGAATGTATCCATATACATCTTAGCACTATGCAAATTTGCAAGTTGTCTTCATCCACAGCACAATTCATAAAAATTTGTACAAAATCGTAATAAAAATATAAAAGAATACCAGCATGCAAAAATCATACTGAAATAATTTTGGTCAAACACACAATCCACATAGGTATAACAAAATAAGGGGCTCCCCACCGCAGCATTATTTCATGCGGAGTCCCCATAGGGCAAGAATACACTCCATGAATATATCAATAAACTCGGAGAACAAGGAGTGTCATGCAAAAATTCATTAATTTATTCTACCAACAGACATGTGGTAATACGTGATACACGGTATAAATAGATTACAGTGGTGACCATAATGACAGGTCAGATTGTAAAAAAGAACCATTCAATGGGTATATTACAAGCATTAACAGATTCACAGTGTAAACATGAACTTATAAGATATTGCACCCTGAAGTCTAATACATGAATACTCCACAGCTAAGTGTAAGTGCATCACAGTATTGATCTATGTAAGAGAAGCAATTCATATAAAGTGCAGAGTGCAAATAGCAGCAGTAATCCTCCAAGTACACTGTAAGTCACAAATCATGCATACCCATATTCATCATGGTAGTCAATCTATATAATCAAATTAATCAGGTGGTCATCCAGAAAAAGAACCCCGATGCTGCGTTTCGCCGGTATAGCCTGGTAGCACCGGCCTTCTCAAGGGGATAAGTTCAATGGTGCCACCACCCTCCTACTTATATATGTGTGCCCACATGTTAGCAATTACCTGCAACCTCCTGTCAACTATTGCGCCTGTGATTGTGTATGCATCATATCCGGAGCGACGCTAGTGCGTCATATCCATAGCGACGCTCCAGATATGGCGCATACATAATTACAGGCGCAATAGTTAGAAAACACAAGACACCATAAAAACTGTCCGCATCAACTGCGCATGTCACAGTGCAGCGATCTACAATTTGATGCCTGCAACAATTGACGCCATGAGGCTCAGGGAGGCGGAGACACAGCAACGGTGTGCACATGCCCACATTACGGAGGCGCCATGTTAGAAGAGAGCAAATTGCCCACCTCATATATTTTAACATATTTTATAGCCCAAATCTCCCCACCAACCTATAAGCAAGATTAAGCATTATGTATATATATATGTTTCCCCGAAAGTAAGACACTGTGTTACATTTTTTTTACCCCGAAAAGTCCCACTATGTCTTACTTTCAGGTATGTCTTATATTGGGAAAATAAATGTCGATTTTTGTTTTAACCATAAAATACAGCCCCCAGCAGTGTGGTATACAGCAACCTCCCCAGTGGTATATACAGGCCCCAGTGGTGTATACAGCTGCAGCCCCCAGTGGTGTATACAGCTGTAGCCCCCAGTGGTGTATACAGCAGCAGCCCCCAGTGGTGTATACAGCAGCAGCCCCCAGTGGTGTACACAGCTGCAGCCCCCAGTGGTGTATACAGCAGCCCCCAGTGGTGTACACAGCTGCAGCACCCAGTGGTGTACACAGCTGCAGCCCCCAGTGGTGTATACAGCAGCCCCCAGTGGTGTATACAGCAGCCCCCAGTGGTGTACACAGCTGCAGTCCCCAGTGGTGTACACAGCTGCAGCCCCCAGTGGTGTACACAGCTGCAGCCCCCAGTGGTGTATACAGCTGCAGCCCCCAGTGGTGTACACAGCAGCCCCCAGTGGTGTACACAGCTGCAGCCCCCAGTGGTGTACACAGCTGCAGCCCCCAGTGGTGTACACAGCTGCAGCCCCCAGTGGTGTACACAGCAGCCCCCAGTGGTGTACACAGCAGCCCCCAGTGGTGTACACAGCAGCAGCCCAAAGTGTGTACACAGCAACAGCCCCCAGTGTGTACACAGCTGCAGCCCCCCAGTGGTGTACACAGCAGCAGCCCCCAGTGTGTACACAGCTGCAGCCCCCAGTGGTGTATACAGCTGCAGCCCCCAGTGGTGTATACAGCAGCAGCCCCCAGTGGTGTATACAGCAGCATCCCCCAGTGGTGTACACAGCTGCAGCCCCCAGTGGTGTATACAGCAGCCCCCAGTGGTGTACACAGCTGCAGCCACCAGTGGTGCACACAGCTGCAGCCCCCAGTGGTGTATACAGCAGCCCCCAGTGGTGTATACAGCAGCCCCCAGTGGTGTACACAGCTGCAGTCCCCAGTGGTGTACACAGCTGCAGCCCCCAGTGGTGTACACAGCTGCAGCCCCCAGTGGTGTACACAGCTGCAGCCCCCAGTGGTGTATACAGCAGCCCCCAGTGGTGTACACAGCTGCAGCCCCCAGTGGTGTACACAGCTGCAGCCCCCAGTGGTGTACACAGCTGCAGCCCCCAGTGGTGTACACAGCAGCCCCAGTGGTGTACACAGCAGCCCCCAGTGGTGTACACAGCAGCAGCCCCCAGTGGTGTACACAGCAGCAGCCCCCAGTGTGTACACAGCTGCAGCCCCCAGTGGTGCATACAGCTGCAGCCCCCCCCATGAGTATACAGGTGCCCCCCCCCCCCCGCGCTGCCACCAACCTGTAAAGTAAAATATCATTCTACTTATCCCCGCCGGTGTCCCGCCGGTGTCCCGCTGGTGTCCCGCTGCCGTCACGCTCCTTCGCCTTCATATGTTTTCCATCTCCGGCACACAGACAATGACGTCAGTCTGTGCGCCGGAGAAGGAAGTCGGATAAAGCCGGATGAAGACGGAAGAGCGTGATGGCGGCGGGACAGCAGCGGGACACCGGCGGGGATAAGTAGAATGATATTTTACTTTACAGGTTGGCGGCAGCGCGGGGGGGGGCGCCTGTATACTCATGGTGGGGGGGGCTGCAGCTGTATATACCAGTAGGGCGCCCCCGAAAGTAAGACAGTGTCTTACTTTCGGGGTATGTCTTACATTACCCGACCCCCTTAAAACCGGCACCATGCCTTACTTTCGGGGGCGCCCTACTTTCGGGGAAACACGGTATATATATATATATATATATATATATGCACATATATATATGCATATAAATAAACTGGTCAATGCCCTAAATACTAACATTCTTAAATGAACACATATACGGTCACTATAGACATGATACGAACAAAGAACCAGATACCAATGTGACACTCCATGTATTTAGAGCTTGATGCAAACCAGCTTTCTGTTATTGGTAACTCACCCCTGAAACTATGCTGTCACGATGAGGCGAGAAGGCATGACATGTGGCGCCAGAGGAAGACCCTGAGCCCTGCACTCCCCAGCATACCTAGAAAGGTCCTTTTCCCAATGAGTGATCATGTGCCTAAACCCTGGCTGTCACTGGACTAGCCCTTGCTAGTGAATTGGACAGCAAGACACTAGTCTTACTAGTACAAGGAGTCAACACTGGGAGAGAGAAATAAGTGAGTATAAACCAGAAGCAATTCCATAGCAACCTCTCATAGGAGGGCAGCATAGGAGAACTATAAATGGCACAAAAGAGAGCCAGGAGTGAGCTTAAATAACAGACAGGAGTGACAATAAGGAGCAGCAGCTGAGATTACAGCAAATGGAATTTCAGAAGGGTCAAAAATGAATTCTTAACCCCTACAGCAGGAGTGGGGAACCTTTTTCTGCCGAGGGCCATTCGGAAATTTCTACATTCCTTCGAGGGCCGCACAAAATTCTCAACTTAAAAATTACCCAGTTATATTTGGTTATACAATCAAGTCCCCCTACTGTGGTGGCTGGAGCTGCTTCTCTTTGGCGTGGCTGTGATGTCAGTTGATATTGATCATGTTACTTCTCAACTGCTTTTCCAGGTTTGCTAGAGCCCTAGATATCACAGGAGAGGCTGGAGCTGTATACATCACTGGGGAGGCTCAGTCTGGGACACAGAGATCACTGGGGAGATGTAGTTAAAGGCAGGCAGTTGGCAAAACACTTCTGCCAGTCTGAGCACTGAAATCCCCAGGAATCTGCCCGGGGACCGCAGAAAAGGTCATCGAGGCCTGGGGCCTGAGGTTCCCCACCCCTGCCCTACAGCATTAAAAAACTAAATCCGTTACACTCATATTCATTGCTGAGCGGACTCCAATGAGGCCATGTGATCTGCTAATCGCTGTGACTTTTTGATGCCAGATGCAAGTGTGATACACATTTGATATATGCCCTATTTGACATTGACTAATATTTTTGTTTGGATGAAAAAGGTGTCAACCCCAGCGTGATCCCATTGACTAGTATTGGGGTCCATCAGATTCCGGTGTATCGCTCATTTTGGTGTGGAGAATAGCACTGTGCAGGACTATTCTACCTATCAAATCTAATGGGTATGCAATGGATGCTCTGATCACAGACTTCAGCACAAACGTGAACAAGTTTAAGGCAAAGTGCATTACACAGACAAATAAAACATTATTAAGAATCTAAATAAATATAATGAAATATATCATAATGTGAGTATATAAATATGTGTGTGTAAGAGCGGGTGAATATATACTATATATATATATATATATATATATTATATATATATACCATATAAAGTATCATATATAATACTGTATATGTACTTTGTATATTAAACATATAAAAATAAATAGTGATTGGATTAACACAGGAGAGTATAATTTAGTAGTAAAGTAAAAGCTTTTGGGGATTTAGTGAGGAAAACAAGATCTGGATTGTCAGGTATTTTGGGATTATCACATGTTGGAGGAAGTTTCCAACATTGTAAAAGAAGAAGATATTACCTCCCAATCCTGTAGTCTTTTGCCTCATGATGACAAAGCCACTGAGGTTAATAGCTTTGATCTTTATAGTAGGGTCTCCATCATCGACCTGCAGTCAGCCTGACCTTATAACATGTTCTATCTGATCATTAGACACCTCGCTATGAGTGCTGCTGCTTGTACCTGGCACATAGACCTGTCCTACTGGTCTAACCTGGGTCGCAGCTCTATGAATTATGGATCCTTTCTCGGTAACACCTTCAGTCCATATCACATAATTCATCAATCCAAAATCAGGAATACACAATAGCCCAATGTACATAAAGGATTAAGCTGTTGCTGACCTCAGATCATCACATGCTTCTTCATCAGAGGGCAGGGTGGATGCTGGGTTAACGCACACGCTCCCAATAGACCGGCTTGGCTTAAGTTTGCCTTCGTCAAAATGAAGAGAGGAAGTTTTCTTTTTCTTTTTACCAAATAGTTTTCTTAGAGGTTGAAACTTTCCTGTCCTCTTCTTCTCTGTAGAGAGGAAACACACGGTGTTATCAGAATTGCCTGCACTAAGACATGGCCACTGTCACTAATAATAAGGTAGGACAAAGTCAAAGTGCAATAAGCTGAGTTTGAGCAAACAAGCGCTCGGAATGAATGTCTTACATTGCCACTGAAGCAGAACTGAGATTATAAAGTCATGCGTTAATAAACACAGATTCCAAATCACAACACTGTCCCTCCCTGGCGGCTCAGTGAATATTTCTGATCGCACTCCACTGCACACGGTGATCTGCCGCAGAATCATAACCGAGACATGTCAATCCATAAAGAGAGGTGACAAGCTGCAAATAGACAGTGGATTTAACGTTTTATCGGGATCTGCGAAGAATCTAATGTCTATGGGGTGATGAGCAATGTGGGAGCGCACTGCCTGGTATGAAAAAGTACGTGTGTGCAGCAACACAGAAGCAATATAACTATAAGAGGGGAAAGAACTTCTGTAAAAAGGTGCGCACAACCAATTGCAAGTGAAGAGGTTTATATTTATTAGTGCATGAAAACAGAAAACCTTGATGGATGTTAAAAACAAGACCCTGTCTATTGCAAATGGGACCCCTAGGGGCCATATAGATTACATGTATTACATATGATGTATAGGAGTTGACTATGGTATTCTAAGAAGCAATCCTCAGTCCGCCACTTTGTGACTTGTCTAATCCTCAACAATTGTATAAATTGTAATTATTATACCCAAAGAACAACTGCCCATCAGGGTTCTGGTTATTGTGTTTATGTTCTGTAAGGCAGAAGGTGTATGTTTTTAATTGTTTTTAACATCCATCAAGGTTTTCTGTTTTCATGCACTAATAAATACAAACCTCTTTACTTGCAATTGGTTGTGCGCACTTTTATACAGAAGTTCTTTCCTCTCTCTTTGAATCTAATGTCTATGAGCACCAGAAATTCGCGTGTCTAATAGGTTGTGAAAAAGAAGAGGATGTTTTGTGTGGTTTTCTAAGAAAAATTATGAACAACATTACTGTGGCACTTACTGAATGTCCTAAAACTGAGAAAAACTGGAGAAAAACATGTCTTGAAGAGGTTGTCCTGGATTCTTAAAGAGCTAAGAGGTGGGAATGTGTTAAAAGGTTTTCTGGGCTCAAGAGAAACTTCTACACTCACTTTGTATGACGCCAGATTGTCAAAGTGTGAGAATGTAATAATAATATTTGTTCATTTATATAGCGCTATTAATTCCATAGCACTTCACATACATTTGCATTACTGCCCCCATTGGAGCTCACAATCTAAATATCCTATCAGTATGTCTTTGAAATGTGGGAGGAAACCGGAGTGCCCAGAGGAAACCCACACAAATACAGGGAGAACATACAAACTCCTTCCAGATGTTTCCTTGGAGGATTTGAACCCAGGACACCATTGCTGTAAGACTCCACTAAGTCACCATGCTGCCCACTATGTAAGGATTTGCATACTTGTGCTCCGTTTCCAACCACATACAAGAAAATTCCACCTTAGATTTTATTGCATATTTAGTGGAATATAACTAAAGGAATCACTAATCAATATCCTGATTTTGGCTGCTTTAGTAAACCCATTTTCAAATAGCTTACTAAAGGGAACCGGTCAGGTCCCTTATCCCCTCCAACGCAGCAGCAGTCACATGTGTGCGCCAAAATTCTCTGCCTAACCAGCCCTGTCTAATTTGATAAAATCAATGTTTACAAAAAGCATTAATAAAGTTCAGTTTCCCTATGGTAATTAGGCCTTTGACTAGTCGAGGGGGCATTGTTTCCCCAGACTAGTTGGTCTCTTTTCATGTTATTACACTACTGTGTGTGTGATAACATGATTTCCAAGATCCAGCATCATTGCAGTTCCTGGAAATGTTGCGCATGCGCGCTGCTCGTTTTCGCATCAGTGTATGTGAATCAATCTGGAGCTGAGGGTGGGGTGAGTGTCTGTGGACACAGCATGGGGAGCAAACAAGGGGGAGATCTGAGGACACAGAATATGGAGCGAGGAGGTGATGAGTATGGACAAAGTATGGGAGAACAGTATGGAGAGCAATGGTGTAAATTTGAGGATAGAATATAAAGAGTGAGGAAAAGATGGCTGCATAACAATATGTGGAGTAAGAGGTGGTATGGGTGTGGATATGCATTGTGCATGATTGGAAGTGCAGAAGCTGTTCACCTTATTATTTGCAGTACGCCTCTCTGAAGCCAGGAAGCATACACCTAGCTTAACAGGTGCATCGACATAAAAACAAGCTGCGTGCATGCGCAATAATTGCAGGAGATGCAATGATGCTGTTTCATGGAAATCATGTTATCACGCTCACAGGGATACATAGATCTTGATTTTGCCTTCATAAAGGAAGATAATATGAGAACATAATGCAACATCTAACACAATCTAGAAAACAATAAAAAACATCTAGCGAATACAGCTACAGAGACAATGATCCAGATGACAGTTTATTGGATTTTAAATGGAACATAATACAAATTTTAACTACAAAACGAATGTAAATGAATCAGTCAGCAAATGCCTCTTCTTACCAAAAGTCTGTGTATTGATTGGGAAAGGAAGTTTATTTCCATCCCATTTACTGAATTATGTATTATGCTATGAAATCTGCAACCCTCTTTAGTTTACAGCCTATCGCAGCTATCCTCATAGAACCTCAAGTCTGGGGATGTAGGAAATTATCATGGCAGATGGTTCAAGGACTCTTTGTAAATCGTGTATG
Organism: Allobates femoralis; assembly: GCA_033576535.1. Classification (NCBI taxonomy): domain Eukaryota; kingdom Metazoa; phylum Chordata; class Amphibia; order Anura; family Aromobatidae; genus Allobates; species Allobates femoralis. Next base: position 116,004,660 of record JARQOC010000003.1, on the reverse strand, counting down.
TCTTTCCTATTTTATCTGCATGAACAAATGCGAATCTTAAGTGGCTGTCAATTCCTATTAGAACTTTTGGCCTAGAACTTAAATTGAGATTGAAATATGTGTCGTATGTTCAGATATTTGCAGATAAATTCATAATATCTTACCGACTGAGCCATATCTGACATTGTACTGATTTATTTATTTAATTTAAGGGCCTGTTACACGGCACAACATCGTCAACGACATCGCTGATACGTCACGGGTTTGGAGGCGTACTAGCGACGTCATTGCGACCTCATTGCGTGTGACTCTGGCAAGTTGTTATGATAAAACGTTGGATCAGAGTTGACAGGTTTACCAACATGTTGGAAAACCTGATGATCTCAACTCCAGCAACCTGCTGCATTGTTCTGTGTGACACCGTGATAACGATGTCGTAGACGACTTCGCCTGTTCACAGCAATGAGCAGGGATCATTCGCGAGGTTTGCGAACGATCCCTGCTCACAACATCGTTGGTGAGGTGTTCACGATATCCAGATGTGTGACATCTCACCAACAATGTCAAAACGATGTCTGCGACGACCACGTGCCCACGAGATCGTTGCAGACATTGTTCCGACGTCGTGCCGTGTGACAGTACCTTTACTTATACAGCGCCAACATTATCCACAATAGTTTACTGATATTATCATCACTGTCCACATTGGAGCTCAATCCAAAATCCTTATCAGAATATATGGAAGGAAATCGGAGAACCTGGAGGAAACAAACACTAATATGGGGAGAACACATAAACTCCTTGCAGATGTTGTTCTCATAAATCAAAGATGGTCCAAGGCATAAGTCATTCTTCTTTAAGGGATCTCTTTATTTTTTACTGCATGCAAAAGGTAAAAAACAAAGGAAACATTTTGGCCACCAAGGACCTTTTTCAAGCTAGAGATATCTCAGCTCTTTGTGACCAAAACGCTGCTTGGGTATCTTTTACCTTTTGTATGCTAGAGGCTGTGGGGCGGCACTGGTGTCCCTCACTGCATCTAGCACTGAACCCTCCAGACGTCATTGATACAAACAATGGAAGCGGTGGCAGAGAGAGGAGAGGAATGCCGATGGTCCACTACTGTCAGCAACAACGTCTATCAACCATCCGCCAGGATCCAGGACGTCCTCAGAGGGGAGTGATGCAAGGAACTATTGAGCAACTGCAGCACCGCCCCCTTATGATGTCCACTTCCAGGAGAGGTGATGGACGGTGTGGGGAGTAACTGCAGCTCCAGCCTCCTGTAAAATTACACCTCAGACTCCTCTCAAATGAAATGTCACAAGAAGTGCAGTAAAAAAAACTCCTTTGGCGATTAGATAGGGAGAAGGGTGCGGAATTGTATAAACAAGATAATTACAAAAGTGGTTAAGAGGTAAGGCTAGATAGTTAGAAAATATATTTTAGGTGTTGGACCACCCCTTCAAGTGTAAGTGGGTGCTATTAGATAGTTTACACTGGAGGGCGTCTACTTCTGCCTCCTGTATGATGCAGACCAGGCATAAGCAGCAACATAGAAGTGCAGAAGGACCTATGATTAGGTCAAAGGTCAGAGACACATGACAAGAGTCCACAGTTCCTGCCAGTCAGGGTGTGTAGTCTAAATAAACACTGAATGAATATTGCATTGCACAGATGTATAGAGCTATTGACCCCAGTAAATATCCCCACACTTTTGTGCTGTGTAATAGATCTCTAGTATTTATTTAGGATGTACATTCCAGCAGGTAGAACCTGTGAACTCAGGTCCTGTGACTACAATGACATCATCACAGGTACTTTTGCACTTGTATGTTCCTGCCTGCTTTTGATTGGTCAGCATCATACAGGAGGGAAAGGTACACACCTCTAGTGAAAACTATTTTATAACACACACTTACCTAAATTATCTAAAGTTAACTATGGTAATTAGCTGCCAAATATTTCATTGAAAATATATCTATAATGGAGAGATGAAATAAAAAAAAATGTTTTACACTATTCCATGATGTGTCCAGTTCAACATTAAAATTTGGTTAGAGGTCCTCTTTAATGACCAAACCTTTTTACTACCCATCAGAATATATGGCTGTGTAGGTCTTGAATATAAAAGCTATAAATACTTGTGTGGCCCTAAAGCATTGTGCTCAGAAATTCTAAAATTAAATTAAAGAGCAATTGGGTAAGACCACACAGAGTGTATCAGTCTTCTTTAACTGATCCCCACCTGGTGCCATATTGTCATTGTCAAAGAATGTGGCACCAGTCATGGAGCAGATAAGACTGGTGTAGTGACCTTAATCCAAAGCATTTTAGCCTCGTTAGCATAAAGGTTCAGAACAGGATGAAAAGGGGGTATATAGTTGATACATTTCCTTTGGGGATGTTCTTTTGTCTTTTGATCCTAAGATCTTCAGATCTTTGCTATCAGAATCTCTCATTCACTGCAATGCACATGTGAGGCTGGGTTCACATCATGGTTTTTGGTATCCTGTTCTGTCCGTTTTGAAAAGGACAGAACAGGATCGTTTTTAGCCTCTCATGCATCCCTATGGTGCTGGATTGGTCATGAATGACCATCTGGTTTTGTGAATTCAGTTCCAGATTCATTTCTGTCCTGTTATTTCCCGGCCCAAAAATCGGAGACTGCTCCGGTGAAAAAAACAGACAAAACCAGACAGAAATGAATGCAGCGCGCTCAGGAGCACTTGGAGTCTATCGTGCCGGATCCAGGAAACAACAGGATTGTTTCCCGAATCCGGGTTTAGCATACTGAGCATGCTCAGAACACTGCTGCACTGCTCTGTCCCCCTGTGTGTACTTTCGCTTTAGCAGTGTATGTACACACACTTCTAAAGTGAAATAAAAGAATGCAATGGTATTAAGAAAATTAAAAAAAAAATGCTCGCCTCTCTGCCGACTGTCTCGGCGTGAGGTGTCCACGTCCGATCGCTGCAGGACCTGAATCAGCTGACCACCGGCAAACCAATCAGCTGATATGTCACCTGACAGCATCAGCCGATCGGTTTAAACCTCCTGCCTGCCGATCAGTTTTTGGTGGGAGATTTAAATCAATCAGCTGATGCTGTCAGGTGAAACATCCGCTGATCGGTTTGCCGCCGGTCAGCTGATTCAGGTTCTTGCAGCGATCGGACTACTTCCTGGAACAATCTGTGGAGAGGTAAGTACCGTATATACTCGCGTATAAGCCCAGTTTTTCAGCCCAAAAATTGGGCTGAAAAGTCCCCCCCACGGCTTATACGCGAGTCATCGGTATACACAGCCCCCCCCCATCAGTATACAGGCTCCCCCCTTGGTGCCGCAAACCTGTAAAGGAATAATAATTATACTTATCCCTGTCCTCGCCGCCGCTGCTGCTCTGCATCGCGCTCCTCCGACTTCATCCGGCTTCTTCCGGCTTCCTCCTCTGGTGGGCGCAGGCAATGCCGGAAGAAGCTGGAGGAGCGCGATGCAGAGCAGCGGCAGCGAGGACAGGGATAAGTATAATGATTATTCCTTTACAGGTTTGCGGCACCAAGGGGGGGGCTGTATACCGACTGGGGCCTGTATATACCACCACTGGGGCCTGTATATACCACCACTGGGGCCTGTATATACCACCACTGGGGCCTGTATATACCACTACTGGGGCCTGTATATATCACCACTGGGGCCTGTATAAACCACTGGGGCTGCTGTATATACTGCTGGGGCCTGTATATACCACTGGGGAGGCTGCTGTATACTACCACTGGGGAGGCTGCTGTATACTACCACTGGGGAGGCTGCTGTATACTACCACTGGGGAGGCTGCTGTATACTACCACTGGGAAGGCTGCTGTATACTTCCACTGGGGAGGCCTGTATACCACTGGGGGGGCCTGTATACCACACTGCTGGGGGCTGTATACCTGTGCTGGGGTCCACCCTCGACTTATACACGAGTCAATAGGTTTTCCCAGGTTTTGGGGGCAAAAGTAGGGGGTTGGCTTATACACGGGTCGGCTTATACACAAGTATGTACAGTATTTATTTTTTTTAGTTTTAATAACATTGCTTTCTTTATTTCGCTTTCGCAGTGTATGTAGATACACTGCAAAAGCGAAAGTACAGCCCTGACATGCTTGCCTGTGCTTTTCAGGCTCCTCCCAGCTCTTTCTTTCAGTCCGGATCCCTCAAAACCCTGGATCCAGACACAGAAATGGCATCCGGAGTTACAAATCCGTTCCGGTCTGTGTGGCCCTGCAAAAAAGAGGATCCCCACAGACAGGAACAAACCGTGGTGTGAAGGTGGCCTGAAGGTGGCCTTGCACTTAGAGAAGCCCTGCAGTTCCTTTGTCTAAGAAACAGTGCATTGGCACTGTTAAACATATTTTCTGGTCCGGTCCTAAATTGAGAGATTTTTGGCCGGAAGTTCAGTCTTTAATAAATTTAGTATTAAATGTTAACATTACTATTAGTATGGAATTAGCTTTTCTTTTAATAGGGCTAAATAAATGTAAAAAACACGAAAGACCTTTAATTTCACACATTCTCTTGTTGGCAAAGAATATTATTGCCTTTCTTTGGAGAGATAAAGGACCACTTTCTATTGAAATATTGATGGACAAATTAGCCACTCACAACCTATATGAATACATATTAATTATCTTGCATAATTTAGATGAATTTTGAGAACCAATATTCATTTACATTTACTGTATTGGTTTGCCATGTCAATTTATAGTTAGTTTTTTTTTTTTATTTGTTTTCCTTGCACCTCTGTCTTCATCTTCTTATCCTTCCCTTTACTTTTATTGTTAGTTAATAACACTCAATTGGAAAAATAATACTCTCTGTACTTATATTTGTAACTTGCATGAGATATTACTGGATTTATTGTATCGTTTATTCTTTAAATTGTTATTAAAGAAATTTAAATAAGAAACAGTGCATTGATAAGTATAGTATGAATCATAACAGGAGCTGCCATTTCCTACTGTCATTTTTCTCCACTTCTTGAAAAACAAATTGTAAGCTAATGGAACGGGTACAAATATATATATAAACGTTCTTTAATTTTCTTAGGAAAAAATGTACTCTTCCATCAAGTGACAAAAAGGAGTAAAAATAATGTTGTAATCATTGCAATCTCCTTGTCTTCTGAGATTGATGTTCTCCATTATATTTGTTTAATATGTTTTGTAAAATTCTAATCTGAGATGTAAAAGCAAACAGTTGGATGAAATAATTATTGAGTGCATTCACATAATTATAGGAATAAAGCAGAAGCAAAAGTGTACAAAAATTGGTCCTTAAAATACCATGGCCTATTGATGCGTAATTATGGAACGAGTCACATACAAAGATGACTGAGGCAGATGCCATATCAAGAAATATGTGATCAAAACCCAGTCTTCTCATGTCATCTTACCCCATCTCATCATCCTATCACATGTCTTAGGTATGGTTGTGGCCCTGGATCATATTGAAAAAGAGAGAATAAAAATGGCGAAAAATAAACAAATGAAAAATAATAAGTTTGTGACACCGGTTGGGACTTCTAGCCTTTGGGTGGCCAACACTGCAGAAAACCCTCTGGGAGATAGATGGAGTGGCAGTTAAGATGATTAATCCATTCCAACCAGAGCTGGCTTCCAGAGGATGATGATGGGGTAGTAGGTGTGAAGATGCAGTGGAAGGCAGTCTCTTTCCTCTTTACCTTTTACTGAAGATGTTCCAGCAAGTCCAGGGTTACAAGCACAACCAAGCTTGTGAACCAGCCAGTCCGGGAAGAACTGTAGTTCGCTCTGCTGGGTGAGATATAGTGGCCTACCCGCTGACTTGTTCTTGATAAGTTTTCTAGGTGCCTTTAAGCTGTCCTGTATTTACTCTAGTTGCTATGAATTACCTCTAGCCAGGCTTTTAGTGTACTTTTCAGGTCCCTGATCTTATGGTACTACATTAACTCTAGAAGGTCCCATTTAGATGTGGCCACTGGGCATAAAACTCAGCAGTCTCCAGTTTCTGCTACTAGACCATAAAATTCTAGCAACCTAGGGCCTGGAACCCTGTACTGCAGCTGGCCCCCCTGAGCAGCCCCAGCCTGCTGCAGACTGAACCTTCTCGTCTTGAATACCTCAGCCTTACTACCTTAACCCCTCCCTACAACCAGCAATTGGGACTTGCCCAAGTAGGGCCTTTTCAGTCCATGAAAGTATAAAGTTAAGTTAAAACCAAGCACACCAATGTTTTTCGTATGAAATTTTCAATAAGTTTGATGTGTCACATGACCCTCTTCCCATTGAAAAAAATAAAGTTGGATCCCAAATGGCTGACTTCAAAATGGCCGCCACGGTCACCACCCATCTGGAAATGTTTTTCCCCTCCCGTATACTAATGTGCCACAAACAGGAAGTTGATATCACCACCCATTCACATTTTATTTAGGTGCATCCATATAAATGGCCCATTAAAAAAAAAAAAAAAAAAATGGCCATATGTTCATTACTTATTTCACTGGCTGTATGTTACATTGTAGACTAGGTTTCTTTGGCATGGGGTTGGGCACTTACACGCCTCATTATTGCCTCTGTTACTGCAGACTCATTATTGGGACATTTGCACCAGATATATTTATGAACATCCATTGCCTATGGCACCCAAAGTCATACCTTCATGGTTTCCAGATACATGATTTGTATCCAAGTATCCGAACTAGGAATTTACTAATATCCTACATTAGTGAAAAGTCTCAGTTCAGTACATGCTAGACCAGGAAGAATGAAGTTTCAATAGTGTAGTATAGTAATTATGAGTGTAACATTGGAATGTGACCTTGGCAGGTGTAATATTAAGTTGTGTATATGGAGTACAAGAGATATATCACCTTGTGAGATAAAGGTTCATTACACATATTACACAGGTATATGCTGATTTTAAATGAGCACTAAATATGACAGTTTATTAAAGTTGTCTCTGACTGAGCTCAGGCTAAGTTCACATTACCGTTTTTGTTGCGTGTGAAGCAATGCATTTGTTCAGCTGCGTTAACGCATAGAAACACAGTAAAACGCATGCATTAACGCACCCATAGACTTGTTTAGGGAAACGCATGCAAAGGCAATCCAAAACGCGGTTGCATTTGAACGCATGTATTTTTTATCCAGTGCACGGGAAATGTTGCTGGGTAAAAACGCAATAAAAACGTGATATGAAAAAGCCCTTACATTACTGCCTGTCTCCAATGCTCCTATATAATTTCCTCCATTGCCATAAAGACCACACACTAGGGCTAGTTACAAATAATGGCAATAGGACTTGCGCATGGGCGTAAATACAACTGGTGCAGGGGTTGCAATCACACCTGGGTCCTGGAGCTTAGGGGGCCCCAAAAGTCCCTTTGGCCTATAGAAAAAGACCAAAGCTATTAAAGAATTGTAATAATTGGGGGCCCCGTTGGAGCTTTTGCATCGGGGCCCATGAGCTTCAAGTTACACCACTGGAAGTGAGTCTTACTAAGCACTAGTGCTTTCCTTTGACAATATATCTATTATATTTCAGTTCCACTCACAAACCTACCGTATTTTCGCTTTATAAAATGCACTGGATTATAAAGCGCACCTCCAAATTTGGTGAAGGAACAGAGAAACATTTTTTTAATGCTAAATATGGTCCATCTTATAATACCAGTGTCAGTCTTACAATCAGCATATATGTCCTCCATCCTGGTACATGGCCCTCCATCCTGCTATATATATAGCCCCATCCTGGTATATCTGTCCCCCATCCTGGGATATAGCTTCCATCTTGGATATGGCCCTAATGCACCCCCAGGCTATGGGGTACATGGGAACTGGGCCAGTGCGGTCTCTCTGGGAATCACGGCAGTCATAACCCGGTCCCGTGGCCTGGGCTAAGTCCAAAAAGTGTATTTACAAGGGATTTGTCGTGACGCCACCCGGGGTATGTGGTCAGTGGAACCACCACTGTCTTATTCCTGCTGTGGACGGTGACTTGGGGCAGCGTGGATAGTAAGCCCTCCTTGGGTAGGGCTGAGGGTCCCCAGAGCAGGTGTAGTGTTGATGGAGGGATGTAGTGAGGGATGGTGCTTTGTACCAGTCACTTACTTTCCTGCTGCAGTTTCTCCAGCCAGCATTGTGGAAAGCAGTCTCCAGCTCCTCAGGTGGGACTCTGTTGCAAGCTGGAAGGAAACAGTCTCAGGCAGTGGTGAGCTTACTGCGTACTTTACTTAAGGTACTTTAGCAGCAGTTCACAACAGTTTACAAGGAACAGTTCTTTGAGTGCTTTCAAGTTACAACAGTTCTCACACTTTAGCACTGCTCTGGGTAACTGGATTATGCAGCTCAGGCAGCTCCTCTGCGTTGCTTCCCTCAAGTCCTTTCAGGCCCTTTTGTCTTTCTCTGTTTCCTCACCCACGGGTTTGGTCTGGCCTTCATGGGCTCTTGTGTGTTGATTCCCTCTCTGTCAGGGTCACTAGCCCTAGTTTGATGGCTGTGTTCCTAGACCGTGGTGGTTGGTAGTCTGCAGGTCATGGAGTACCTGCCCCACGCCAGTGTGTCTTGTGATTAGGGTCCTAGAGTGCCCCCGGTCACTTCTTACAGAGCTGGCTCTCTGGCTGTAGCAGCCTAGACTCCAGTGTCCCAGGTATGGCTGTGGGATCACCAGTCTCCCTTGTCCTCACTGTCTCTCAGCTTCAGGGTCAGCTAAGGTGTGTGTGGCTGCCGGGCCCTTGTCCTCCCACTGTTCCTCTGTCAAACTGTGTCTCTTCCCTCGCCTCCGGCTATAGAGCAAGCTTTCTCTCCTGGGCATGTAGCCTCCAGGATTCTGCGTCCTCCAGGGTACCCGTCCTCCTGGGACTCTGCCTCTCTCTACTACTGTTCTGCTCTAACTTATTTACTTAGTAGAAACTACTCAGGAGTCCAAAAATAATTAAACTTTATTCATTAAAAGCACACATACAGGTAATGACACATATAGGAAATAAATGGTGAGGAGATTCCAAACATGCCACACCAGGGTAATAACAACAGACTGGGCTAAGTCTCAGCTATTTCAGATGCACATATTAAGGGCAAAATAGTCACAGAGAAATTGCAGGGTTAGCAACCATTCATCCATCAGACTCACCCATAAGATTGTGAAGTATAGCTGCTGATTCCGTGCCCCGTATCACTGCCATAGTCCAATTTTGCGTGGGTTCTTTTTTCAGTGGTGTGGCTTGAGTGTGTATTGGCCGCCTTTTATAACCAGTTTTGCCCAGATTTTATGTGAAATAAATATGGTTTTCTAATGATATTAAAAATGTAAATATGAAAATTGTGATGTGTGTTTGTATTCAGTCCCATGAGTCAATACTTTGTAAGACCACTCTTTATTGTAATTATTGTTGTAAGGCTGGTTTCACACTAGCGTTTGTTCTGCATGCGTGTGGCATGCAGATGCAAACGCAGACATATTGATTGATGTTAAGCAGCGTTGATTCTCCGCATGCGTTCACAGATAAATGTCCATAGGAGTTCATTATAAATGCGTCCGGCCATAGGAAATTATGATCAGGGCGGGGGATGAACAGAAATTGTGCTTGGTGGAGGAGAGAAAGAAAAAAAAAAACGCTGCATTTGGCTGCGGTGACATGCGGACAGCTCCATTCACTTGCATGCATTGTTTGTGCGCTTCAGGATGTTTGCGTACGAAGCAAGCATCTTCAGACGCAAAAAAATGCAACAAGTTGCGTTCGGAGGGTACTTAGAAAAAGCATATGCAAACTCAAATGCATGCGAACGCAGCCAAATGAAGATACAATGCGTCCCCATGTTAAACATAGGAATGCAGTACGCATGCGTTTGGCTATGTTCGCAAACAGTGCTTTGCAAACGCAAATTTGAAATCGGCCTAAGGCTGTTGGAGTCTCAACCAGCTTTGCACATCTAGAGTCTAACGCTTTTGTCGATTCTTCTTTGCAAAATACAGTAGCTCAGTGAGATTGGGTTGAGGCATCTGTGATCAGCAATTTTCAAGTCTTGGCACAGATTTTCACTAGGATTTCAGTCTGGACTGTGACTGGGTCATTCACACACATGAATATGCTTTGCTCTAAACCCTCCATTGTAGCCCTGGCAGTATGTTTAGGGTCGTTGTCCTGCTTAAAGGTGAACCTACACCCCAGTTTCTAGATTTTTGTAGCAGGTTTTCCTCCAGGATTGCCCTGCATTTAGCTCTGTCCATCTTCACATTAACTCTGACCAACTTCCCTGCCTCTGCTGAAGAAAAGCCACCCCACAGCATGAAGCTGCTCCCACGTTTGACGGTGGGGATGGTGTTTTCAGGGTGATGTACAATGTTAGTTTTCTGTTACAAATAACATTTTGCATTTATCCCAAATAAGCTGTACTTTGGTGTCATCTAGTCATCCATCACCCTTGCACTTGATAGAACTGTCTTTTTTCAACCCATATAACTACTCAACAGTGTATTTTATTTGTCTTTCAATTCCACATACAAAAGGGGAAATATATTGAAAAACACTACATTTTAAAACCATTTCCAAATTCATATGTAAAATAGGAAAACAAAACTGCATAAACTTGCAGTGTGAATAAAGCCACCGGCTATTTTTCAGTTGCAGATTAGTAATGTACAGTGCAGGCAGAGTTTCATGCAAAGCCACTCGATTCATAAATCATTTAAGGGGTTGTTCATCTGGATCAGTTCAGCTGCAGATTTATTTTTATAAGAGCAATGAATAGATCAAACAGTTGTGTTAGAATAACCCGTGCCGCATGTTCTCTGTGCCAAGATTTCACACTACAGATGAATTTCAATTACAGTAAAGCTTCTACATCAGGTCATTATCGTGTCCTGTTTAAGTTTTATATTACACCAGAGCACACATTGTTCTTAGGAAAGGTTACAAAATACAGTTTTCTAGTATCTGGATCTATAGCGAACAATGGATGACACCTCACAGCCTGGCATTATAAATAAAATACAGTCAATCAGCAATAGAGATACTTATATATGTCAAACATGCCATGACTTCCATAGGGTTCGGCAGCTGTACCCCCCAATAATTAGTATACGTGTCCTCTTGCTTAAATGGAAATAATTGTAACCATTTGTGATATAATTGTATTTCACCTTTCATATTTTTTTAAATTAAAATGTAGTGATATATACAGTCAAGGTCCAGAAATAATTGGACGGTGACACAAGTTTGGGCATTTTAGCTGTTTACCAAAACATATTCAATATACAGTTATATAATCAATATGGGCTTGAAGTGCAGACTCAGGCTGGTTTCACGTTTGCGATTGAAAGCGCAGCGGATGCTGCGGATAAAATGTATTAAATCCACAAGTGTATTGCGCACTAATCTTTAACATGGAGTGCGCATTCGTCCGCAGGGACATTTTTTGCCGTGCGTATGGCTGCGTATGCGTACCCGCGCGTCGAATTTCCGTGGCCGGCGAACGCGACATGTTGCATTTTTTGAGGGTGGAAAAATGCGCAAGCATCCGCATGTGTACGAATGTGGATAGACAATGCATTATTCTCTATGCGTACGCAATCGTAAGCAAGGCCTTGCAGATGCCTGCATCTGATATGCATGCGTATAAGCCAATTCACATGCCCAGAAAGAGATCTGCAGTACCTCCCATCACCCGCCCATATCCCAGCCCTTAAGCTACTCCCTATTGGCGGGATCTGTCAAAAAAAATAACAGAAAAGTGCGAATGCCGCAAAAGAATTATTGAACACATGCGCACAAAAAAGGTGTACGCATGCAGAAACGCAAACGCATGTATACGCTGTGTTTTTATTAAGGTTTGCGGATGACTATGCGGACAAAATCCGCTGCGTTTGCATGCGTTTTTACATGCGTATGCGCATGGGCAACATACGCTGCGCTTGCAAACGCAAATGTGAAACTGCCTCACAGCTTCAATTTTAGGGTATTCACATCCTAACCGGAGAAAGGCTATGTGCAGACTGTGTGATTTAGATCCTTTTTTTCTGAAAAGTTGTGCCATCAGCTGCTTTTTGTTCCTGATCAGGTTTTGCTGCAAAAACCTGATCAGGAAAAGAGGTAGTATGTAGTGTAATGTTCGAGGTCCATGCCGAACACCTACTGTTTGGGCACTGATCCCAGACTTTCCTTTAAAGTTTGTGTTACATTGAGATATAGCTGATAAGTCACCAAGAGAGGTGCTACTGAATTATGAATGTTTTTTCTACTGATGATAGCTCCACTATGTTTTATCTTATTTCTTACCAAGCTGTTAACTGAATATATGTATATCCTTGTTATGCCATTCAAAACTTAATAAAATAAGATTAACCATAAAGTTTGTGTTACAGTTCAGATTTGGGTTCGGGGGCGGGGGTACTGTAAAAATAAAGAAAATACCGTATATACTCGCGTATAAGCCGAGTTTTTCAGCCCAAAAATTGGGCTGAAAAGTACCCCCCTCGGCTTATACGCGAGTCAGTGCTGTATACCAATGTATACATCGGTACATACCGATGTATACATCGGTATACAGCAGCCCCCGCATCCCCAGTAATGCAGGGCCCCCCCAGCCTCGCTCCGGTCACCTGTAAAGCAAACTATACTTATCAATGTCCCGCTGTCCGCGCCCGCTCGCCGCTGCCGTCCACGATCCTCCATCTTCATGCGTCTTCTTCCTGTTTCTGTGCTTGTCGCCGGCAATGACGTCATTCCCTGCGACGAGCACAGGAAACAGGAAGAAGACGCATGGATCGTGGACGGCAGCGGCGAGCGGGAGCGGACAGCGGGACATTGATAAGTATAGTTTGCTTTACAGGTGACCGGAGGGAGGCTGGGGGGCCCTGCATTACTGGGGCTGCTGTATACTACCGCTGGGGCTGCAATATACTACTACTGGGGCTGTATACACTACCACTGGGGCTGCGTCTATACTACCACTGGGTGTATATACTCTGGGCTGATACTACCTCTGGGGCTGTATATACCTCTGGGGCCTGTATACTACCTCTGGGCCTGTATACAACCACTGGGACTGTATATAAACCACTGGGGCTGTATATACCCACTGGGGCTGTATATACACTGGGGCTGTTATCCTGGCCTGTATACTACCACTGGGGCTGTATATACTACCACTGGGGCTGTATATACTACTAGGGCTGCGTCTATACTACCACTGGGGCTGTATATACCACTGGGGCTGTATATACTACTGGGGCTGCGTGTATACTACCACTGGGGCTGCTGTATCTACCTCTGGGACTGCTGTATACCACACTGCTGGGGGCTGTATACTTGTGCTAGGGTCCACCCACAGCTTATACACGAGTCAATAGATTTTCCCAGGTTTTGGGGGCAAAAGTAGGGGGTCGGCTTATACACGGGTCGGCTTATACACGAGTATATACGGTAGTTATTAAACAGCATTATACTTTACACGTTTCACCGCCCTGCTGAGTCTACTTCCAGCGCTATTCATTAACTTTCTGGATATTCACTGCAGAGGGGTCCAACAGCCAAAACAGATGCTGTCACAGAGAATGGGCATCTGCTCACAGAGATATGTAGCAGAGCTGAATATGTTCTCTGTGGATTATGTAGTAGGCAGGGCTTTTTTTGTTAATGAAAGATGGGAAAGAGGGTTGTCTTGTATTTTATTTCCAAATGTTTTTATCGGTGTTGTGATTTTTTACTGCTTACTAGAAATTCATAGGGGGTGGGTCTAATATTGGCCTTACATTATTAATTTCAGGCTTAGTGCCAGCTGCAAATACAAAGCTGGCACTGTCCCTTTTATTACCCAGTGAGCCACTGCCACCAGAGTCACTGGAAATGTTGGGGTAAAGTGCCAGAAAATGCCACTTCTATGAATATGCCATTTTCTGGGCCAGATGTGGGCTGCAATTCACAGCGGGGTAGCCCCAGAAAACGTGGGCCACCCTGTGCTGAGAATTCAAGCCCCCAGCTGGCTAGTTGTACCTGTCAAAAATACGGTGAAGCAACATGACATTTTTGTAAACTATTTCATGAAATTCATGAAATAATTAAAAAAATGGCTTCCCTATATTTTTTGTTTCCAGCCAGATAAAATTAGGCAGCTGGGGGTAGGGGGCAGCCCATACCTGCCTGCTGTACCTGACTGGAATATAAAAATATGTCGAAACCCCACGACATTTTTTAAAAATTATTTCAAGGAATAATTTTAAAATAATTGCTCAAATGTGTTGCAGTTTTGGTGCTTTTTTTGGCCTGGATATGCAGATGAAAACAACACAGTGCATGCAGTTTTGTGCCAAAAGTGCACCAAAAGAGCATGCAATCCATGGAAATAACCGCATCATGGTTTTGATGCGCCAATTCTCTGTGACACTATCTGTGATTGGCTGTTGAGTTCCTCTGCAGTGAATATCCAGGAAGATAATGATTGGCCACAGAAGTACAAGTGGGTGGACGCTGGAAAGTATGATGCTGTTTAATAACTATCTAGCCCCCATCCAATACCTTTACAGTATGAGTTTGGGGTGAAGACTCAAGTGTGAGCAACTTTCAGCCCAGGACCCGAACTTTAAAAAGCGTCCGGGCGAGTTCGCTGAACATCGGCGGGTTCGCCCATCACTTGTCAATTAATTGATGCGTTTTTTCCATAGACCCTATTCTATGAAAAACGCACTTCTCAAAAAGGAAATACATTTTTGGTGCGTTTTTTTTTTTGAAAACCTGATATGGTTTTGATGCAGAATTATCCTGACCAGAAACTGATCACTTTTTGTGTGTGTGCATATAGCCTAAGTGTTTAGTAATTACAGCTTTTTAATATATAGCTGCTTCTTTTTTAAGAGACCAAACATAATTGGACAATTATCTCAAAAACCTTTTAATGGGCTGCGTGGGCTATTCCCTTATTAATTCATCATCAACTAAGCAGGTAAAAGGTGTGGAGCTGATTCCAGGTGTGGCATTAGCTTTTGGAAGCTGTTGCTGTAAACCTACAACATGCAGCCAAAGGAAGGGAAACAGATGATCATTAGGCTGTAAAAAACAAAGATATCCATCCATCAGAGATAGCAGAAATGTTAGGAGTGACCAAATCAACAGTTTAGTACATTCTACAAAAAAAGAGCACACTGGTGAGCTTACTAAAAAAAAGTCCTGGACATCCACGCAAGACAACAATGGTGGATGATCACAGAGCCCTTTCCATGGTGGAAAAAAACCCATTCATGACATCTACCCAAGTGAAGAACACTCTCCAGGAATTAGGTGTTTCAGTATCTAAGTCCATCATAAAGAGAAGACTTCATGAAAGCAAATACGGAGCGATCACACCTATAAAGATGCATTCTACCTGTATCAAACTGTATGGTACCAGAAAGTACCACATCTTAATGGCAGTTAGCCACTAAAAGGTAGTAAGCACTGAGGATTCTCAATTTAAAAAAAAAAATGTTTCCACCACGAGGTGCAAACCATTAATTAGTCATAAAATTAGAAAGGTCACATTAGACTTTGACAATAAAAACATTTAAATAATCCAGCCCAGTTCTGGAAAAGGATTCTTTGGACACATGAAACTAAGATCAACCTGTACCAGAATGATGGGAAGAAGAAAGTATGGAGAAGGCTTGTACAGCTCATAATCCAAAGCACAACAGGTCCTCTATAAACATGGTGGAGGCAGTGTGATAGTATGGATACAGATAGACAATGACCCGAAACATACTGCCAAATCAATTCAGGAGTTTTTTAAGGCAAAGAAGTGGAATATTCTGCAATGGCAGAGTCATTCACCAGATCCCAACCCCATAGACATGCTTTCACATACTTAAGACCAATCTTAACGCAGAAAGGCCAACAAAGAGCTGACAGCTGAAGTCAGCTGCAGTGAAGGTGGCAAAGCCCCACAAAGGAGGAAACCCAGTGTTTGGTGTTCATGGTTTCCAGACTTTTAGACAGTCATTGACTGCAATAGATTTTGTCCAATGACTTTGGTGTCCTAGAAATCACGAAGCTTTGTAGAGAAGTATTAAAATCTGAGAGTCTTCAGTAGTTGATTCCTTTTAATGGCTAACTGAAAAGATGGTAAACAATAGCAAGCTTTACAGACTACTCGGGTTTCTTCATCAGGCTTTGTAGAAAAATTGTTGCAATTACCTGTAGGTTTCACACGATATTTTTGGTCAACCTCTTAAAATCAAACCTGAAAGTCTACACTTCAATAGCATCATTGTTGTTTCTATATAAATAAAAAAATAGTGGCATGCAGAACTCAAATCACAAAGATTCAGTCACTGTCGAAACTAACTAACTGACCTAACTCTATGTTTTTGAGTGTAAAGTTACTTCATTGTTGCTAGAAGTATATGGCACCATCAATGGAGAATGGCATTTCATCAGCTGAGCATGCATAAAACACATTCACCAGCTGAGCATGCCTGAAACGTATTTCAAGGTACAAGGAGAAATAGACTCACCTGGGAAGTTGTTAGTTACTTATCTACCGCAAGAACCAAGGATCAAATAGTATGAAATCCAAAATGCCCAATCCTTCAGTGCCCCATTATCTACTGTTGTGGGACATCAGTTGGACCTCATACACATTAGATTGTTGACTGGGTTCAACTAGGTTTATGGGCAGCAAGGTGGCTCGGTGGTTAGCTCGGCAGCACTGAGTTCCTGGTTTCAAATCCACCAAGGACAAAGAGTTTGTGGGTGAGCTCTGGTCTCCTTCCACACTCCAAAGACATCATGATAGTGAATTAAGTCCCATGGGGACAGTGATGATGATGATGATGATATCTGTAAAATGCTGTAGTATAGGATGACATTATACAAGCAAAATAAAAACTATATAAATTTAGATGGCCAACTGAAAGCTCGAGGACATCCTTATGCTACAATGAAAGTGCAAAGAGGACTGATGAATATTCCTTAGTGTTGGAAGGGCTATAAAAATGATTCCCAGAGTGCAGACACAAAGCATTCTCGAAGTACATCCAGACTGGTATAGGTCCCCTGAGCCTCCTCATAAGCCATACCTTCATGATAAGACACTAAACAAAAATAGGATGCAGAATGTGGAAAACTTTGATACTTAAAAAATTAGGTTGCAAAATTATTTCTATTTAAAAGTGTCAGCTACATTGCTCCCCTAACAGTGCCAGTCATACTCACCATTTAGGTGCCCTATTGTAACAATTGTGACATTGTTATAGCAATGATGGGCTAGCAGTGAGTAAAAAAAAAATCCAGAAATTTTAAAGTGCCACTGATGCAGTGCACCCAGAGGTAGTGGAGTATTTGGTGCACTATGTGAGCAACATTTCAAAATTTGTGATTTTTTATTTACTTACTGCTATCCCATCGCTGCTATAACAATATTTTTAATTTTCTGAATTAAATATTTAATTAATATTTGGTGAGATTTACAGCAGCTGAAATAAGTATTGAACACAACACCAATGTAAGTAGTAAATAGATTTACAAAGGTAATTTACACCAGATGTCAGTACCAACCCATCCAATTCACACAGGCAAAGAAATCAAACCATAAATTAAGTTACGTATGTGTAATAATGATAAATGACACAGGGAAAAAGTAGTGAACACATATATTGAAATTTATTTAATACTTTGTACAAAAGCATTTGTTGGGGATGACAGCTTCAAGATGGCTCCTGTATGGAGAAACTAGTCAAATGCATTCCTCAGATGTAATTTGGGCCCATTTGTACACCCAAACACTCTTCAAACCCTGAAGGTTCTGTGGACTCCTTCTATAAATTCTAACCTTTAGTTCTGTCCAGGTTGCGATGGTCTGGAGACAGCTCACTGGTTTTACCCATCATGAGATGTTTCTTGAGGGGTACCTTGGTAATGAGACAACTTTTCATAGGCTATCAGTTGATCTAGTGTATGTTATTTTTCACTAACAGGATTGCTTTTTAATTATTGATAGAGTTCAGTTGCTGTCATGCCTTTCCATGCTTTTTACACGTTTCTTTATGTGTTCAATACTTTCCTTGTGTCATTTCTTATTATTACACATCCCTAAACTTATGGACATCTATGGTTTGATTTCTTTGCCTTGGTGGATTTGTATGGGATGTCATCAACATATGGTGAAAAATGTATGTTACTAGCACTTTTACTTATTTTACCCATTGTATGTTCATGGGATTTTGGTTCAAGCAGCACAGTATTTTAGGTCCTTGGTCAATAAAGCGGTTAGAATAGGGGCGACTAGAAGCATCAGGCAAAAATGTTGAAAGCAAACATTTTGCTGGTGTAACAGCATACTGGTAGTCTTCAATTTCTGCAAAGTGTCTTGCAAGCAGTTCCAAGAGGGACGTATCCAGCAATAATTTACATACATAGAGTGGCGACCAAATGTTTTGCATTATGTTTGGTTGTTGTGATGCCATTTTCCTGGTGATTTTAGTAAACCGAAAGCAAATGGTCGCCAGCTCAGAGGATGAAAATTATGTCTGACATTGTTTTATCCCTTTATATTTTCCACATTTGCTGGGCCAAATGTTTGGCATATTTTGTCATGGGTAGTCTAATTTTGCCTAAAAAAAATCTTTCTTTGCTTTTGTTTGTGTTTTTTGGTTAAAACATGGCAAAGCCAAATTCATCACCATATGTCATGAAGCTTATTATTCTTAGAGTGAAGTCAGGCAAAAGCCGAAAAGAGGTAGGTATGGATTTCAATCATTCTCAGAGTCAAGAGACAAATGTATGAAGAATATGGGATCAAAGTGAAGAAAAAGTGGGAGGAGTCTCCAATAAAAAATAATTCTCACTTTATTTGTGCAAAATATTAAAATATATGAAAGTCCATGATAGCGGAGATGCAATCTCGACCCCTCACTCTCTAAGGGTACCTTTACACGCCGCAACTTTTGGCAGCGATAGGAGGCAATCTAACGCGCGCGTGCACATTTTTCATGGTTGCCGCCGAAGGCGCTTTTACACGCCGCAATTTCGCCCTCAACCTAAGGCGACGTGTCTGCCCGGAAGTTGCCACACAAACAGCGGGAAACATCCGGTAGACTCCCGTTGCCGCTTCATACGCCGCAATCCCCAAAGGAATGTGGGCGTACATGTGTAGAGCAGCGAGAACATAGGTGTGCCACACTGGTCTACACCGCGCCCCAAACACACTCATTGGACAACACAATAGCGCTATGATTGGGCAGCCTGCGCTGGAAGGCTGGCTAATACATGACACCATTTTCTTACGGAGTTTGGCACCAATACACACTCAAATATGGTGCGGTGTCAACTGACAGCCAATGGGAAGACAGTAGCCACCACCAATCATCGCTGACGGGGCGCGGTCTCCAGCACGCTGTGGCACGCCTCCGGGACATTAGTAGGCGACGCAGATTCCATCCCTATTGCCCCTTCACATGCCAAAAGCCGGGAATTTCGCCTTCATGATTGCCTCTGATTTTGGAGCATTGCTGTGAAATCGGAACCAGGCACAGCCTTTTTTTATTGCCGCCAAATTCCCCAATTACACGCCGCAATTTCGAGGCAATTTCACAGCGATGGTGACGGGGCAACAGATTGGCGGTCAGATTTCTCGCCGCAGTTGCAGTATGTAAAGGTACCTTGAGGGTGTAAGCCAGAAACTCGTCGAGATTGCATTTCCGCTATCATGGATTTTCATATATTTTAATA
The DNA here is from genome assembly GCA_033576535.1 of Allobates femoralis. Lineage (NCBI taxonomy): Eukaryota > Metazoa > Chordata > Amphibia > Anura > Aromobatidae > Allobates > Allobates femoralis. The sequence continues at coordinate 115,984,964 of JARQOC010000003.1, read as the reverse complement.
TTTTGCACAAATAAAGTGAGAATTATTTTTTATTGGAGACTCCTTCCACTTTTTCTTCATGTATACTGGCCAAGAGTCATGGCATTGTGGGTCTGAGCCCAGAAGATATGAGCAGCAGGATGGATTAAATGCATGGTGAGGCATATTTGTGGTTTTTTTCGTAAAGAATGGAGTCAAAGTGAGCCGCCAATCTGTGGTGCGATTGCTAAAATCAGTAGGGTGAATGCACAAGTTCCAGTCAAGAAGCCTTTCATCTCTGCAAAGAACCAGAAGGCCCAAACTTGCCAGAGAACACAGCCAATGGAAAGAGACAGATTGGTCCAAGATGTTGTGGTCAGATGATCTCAAGTTCAATCTGTTTAGTAGTGATGGCAGCACTGTATATACTGCCCAATTGGAAAATGTAATGATGTAAGGTACCAAACTCCTACAGATGTGTTAGGGCCACGAGTTGGGGCCTGTACCCATAGCAATAATGATGAATTGTTTGCAGATTTGGAAATGTAATGGAGCAAGGTCCCTCAAGATGTCTTGAATACCCGAGTAGCTTCAATGGGAGCAGAAATTAAAGCAAGAGGTTATGCTACAAAATACGAAGTTATGGCATTGCAAACAATTAATTACTCTCTAGTTGTGATCAGTAAATTGTATATGCAACACTTTTGGCTGTCAGTTTCCTTTAATTAAATAACCATCCCTATATTCAAAAGCATTTTGGTTGACATTAAGGTTTTATATGATGACGACTTCATGTACTTTCAATTCATTACTAGGAAAATGGCCTTACAATAACCAGACAGAAGGAATCACACTTTAAAAAAATCCAAAACTTTTGGTCGCCACTGTTTGTGTTTATAAATGTTCTATCTGTCTGATTTATTGCTTATATCTGTAGAGAGGTACAACCACTGTCACATCTGTTGATCACTTGTAGATAGTATCAGAGGAGCTTATCAAGAGTTGTCACATTTTGCAACCTGACATCTTCACTTGCCTTCGTGGTCATCCTCTTATAGCAGGAGTCTCAAACTTCAGTCCTCCAGGCCCACGAACAGTGCATGTTTTCTGGATTTCCCTAACATTTGACAGCTGGAAAGATCACTTGGGCAGGAGGTTAAATTACCACCTGTCAAATGCTAAGGAAATCCTGAAAACATGCACTGCTGGTGGGTCTTGAGGTCTGGAGTTTGAGGTGCCTGCCTTCTAGCAAATGACCCCCTGGAAAAAACTGAGCATACATTAGCATGAGAAGGTAAGGAGAATTAAATCCAAAACCCAACATCAGCGTTCCACCCACTCACACAGTATGCGGGAGTAGAATGCTGACAGGTGTCAGTCACTCGGCTATATCTTCTGAACGCTGTGTAATCTCTACCGTGCGAGTGTTAATATTTCTCCACCTGTTTCTATATTCAGTATAAAGCAAAGTGCAAATGCCATTTACCACCAAGATGTATTACTCACATATTATGCGGCTCTATAACACAGCATGCGGAGACGATAGTTTCATTAACCTAGGGGCATAATACATCTCACAATTTCAGGACACCCCTGCTTTCTTTATTAGTGTTGATACTCTCACAATACTGTAGATATATTCTACATAGTTTCACTCTCGGCAGGATTAAGGTCACAGCACACCTCAAACTACCATGAAATTATCCATCTCATGTGAATAATTCATGTCTGTTCACTGATGCGTGAATCACGGCACACACATTTCAGGCTGCAGAGACAGAATCCATTTTAGCAGATAATATTATATGAGAATATTAGCTAATATAGTGTAAGGTGCATTAACATTTTGTGAATTGAAGTCTAAGCTTGTAGAAGTCCAACATTCCCAATTACTAGGTATAATGCTAATATGCTAAGACATTTTAGGGTAGGGTCACATGGAACACTCGGTCTTCTAACATAGACGGCAGCCAAAGCGTGGGAACCTCTCCTCAAATGTACTCTTTCTCTAATTTATAACATATCATTCTGATATCAATAGTGATAATCTGCCTGGGGAGGGTGAAATGGGATCTTGCAACCAATAAAGATGAAACACAAGAAAACCTTGCCTTTCAGACGTTCTATTAAAGGGCCTGTACAGGACTGACAAATTGATGACCAATTTAACATTTGGTACCCCCATCACTCAGCTCCAGTGGTGATCTCATGTAACTAGTATTTGGCCCTTGAACAGCGCACCTCCATATAATGTATAGTGGAAAGTCTTAATTACGGCATTGTAACACCCATTTACCTTAATATAAGCTGTACTATGGTATCTATGAACAACCATTAAATTGTGTATGGCACTATGCTGTTCCAGCTCCATACACTGGTTACATCTGACTGCCTCCAGAGCTCATAACAGCTAAACGTTGGGGCAGTGGGTGTCACACTCCCATCAATCTGATATTTATGACCTGTCCAAACCTATTAACATGCCAGTCCTGGACAACACCTTTAATATTGTGCCAAGTGCTGCCAGTTACTTGTGCCAGTTACTTCAGACCCATCAGCATCCATTCTTTAAAGGGAACCTGACCTCAAAAAATGTGCCCTCAGCTTCTATATACTATATACGTGTCCCTGCACCATGGTAATAGCTTTCTAGCCATCCCTTTGTACTTATAAATCGATATAGTAATGTTTAGAAAAGTTGTTTTGATACCTTATAACCGGCGTCTTCTCATTATTTGAGAAGCTGCAAAAGGCGTTCCTTCCTGGGCCTCCCTGCCGCCTGCTTTGTAATTATTCACACCCCGATGAGCGTGCTACAGAGCAGGGAGATCGTGCTCGTCATGTAAGGGGCGGTAAAGCCGATATGACGCTAATTAGGGTGTACTGCCGACCTCGCGATGCCGAGTGCGCATGCGTGAGGTCTGTACACTGTACACCTAATTATACACTCAAATTATGAGACTCCGCAGATTATAAGGTATCAAAACAACTTTTCTAAACTTTACTATATCGATTTACAAGCACAAAGGGATGGCTAGAAAGCTAGTACCATGGTGCAGGGACACGTATATAGAGGTTGGGGGCACATTTATTTTTAGGTCAGGTTCCCTTTAAGGGCATGATCACACCGAACAGATTTGTTGCAGAATTTCTATGATGGTCCCTTTCATATGAGTGGGGCTTACAAAAATCCATGCACATGCAGCAGAAGCAACCCCAGTCACATGGAATAAATGATTTTTTCGGTAACAGAAAGCAATGCAAGAAATCTTATATGTCAGTATAGTGGATGCAGAAGTGGTAACTAACTCAATAGGTTTTTCTAGGCAGGAAATCTGTTACATATTTTGGAAGCAGTGCTGTGTCTATGAATAAGATTTTATGAAATCTCATCCAATCACTGTACAAAAAATCTGCATTGGAAGAGTTTTTATTGAGAATCTACATGTCAGGCTGGTCTCCCGTGCCTTGGACACAGACTTGTGACAAGTTTGAGCTCAGAATTACCTTACCTTGGGAGACTCTGGATATTAAACATGTTTTTCTTTCCTTTGGTGCTGCAAGTGTTAATGTCAGTTTCGCTGCTAGCAGCAGTGATTTCCCCTCCATGTGCTTTCAGCTGGTGATTACACACTTCACATTTAAATAGCCCCATGTACCACCAGAAGGCACATGTTATAGAGATTCCACACTCTGTTACAAGCCATAGAGAATGAAGGTTGTGCCGCAGCTGGAGCTCTTGATGCCTTCTTCTTTTGGAAGCGTTGCAGTCCCGGTGTCTGACTGCAGCCGTGAAGTAGGTCACATATCCTTTTTGTTATCCCCCTGTTTGGGTTCCTTCCTTAAGTGTTTATTAGTGCCAGCCATCTCACTAGTGAGGATGAGATCACATCTAGTGAGGTACTAGGTATCCTGTTCGGCGACAGGGTGAAAGAACCTGTATAGAGACGCTAGGGAGTTCAGGGTATCCTCAGGTGAGTGCAGGAGGTTTCCCTTCCCCCGCTACTCAGGTAGTCACAGCACGACGCTGCATGTAATTATATGCTCCAGATTTTCACTGCAGATTACGCTTTGTTATACAAACGTACAACTCTACACAACCGGTATGATTTGGTACAGATTTTCCCACTTTTGAATCTTGCTGCAGAATTTTAGTTCTGGTTTTGTTATCAGAGGATTGTGTACATTCCCCGGAGCAGCATGCGGAAGGCCACAGTGCTATCAGGCTTATACTTTGTACCAGGGACACAATTTTAAACCATCAGGAACTCGCTGATACATTATTATCAAGAAAATACTTTGTGGAAGGTCCCTGCTTTATCCTATTAGATTTCGATCCCCCTCTCCCCGTTCTTCTTACGTGAGTGTACACATCTATGTTTCGACTATCTGAATACACCCAAAGAGAGGAAGTCCTTTTATTTTTGTTAAAGTAGAGTGGTCTATTTGAGCTCCAACCTTAGATAGGTTCAGTGAGCTAATGATGACCTCAATATCAGAGGAGTTGCTGTCCGACACCTGGCACTCCACAGATCAGCAGTTATGAGCTCCACCGGTGACTGGATATAACAGTGTCCTGTGCTGGGCTTCACCGCTCCATCACTGTGTATTTGGGTGTGAGAACTTCAGCTCACATTCTATTCTCTTGAATAAGAAAGGTCCTAAAATCTGATGTGATCAATTTTTTTCATATACCTTTGGGCCACGTGCACATGCTGAGTGTTTGGTGGCTTTTTACCTCAGTATTTGTAGCCAAAACCAAGAGAGGAACAAAGGACAAGTATAATAGAAACACGTCACCACTTCTGTATTTATCATCCTCTTTTGGTTATGCCTTACAAATAATGAAGTGATAAACACACCAAATACTCAACGTGTGCACATGGCCCTACAGTGGTCAGAGCTTTGTTTTTCTGCTACAGAACTCCGAGTTCTCAGCAAAAGGTAGAATCAAAGGGAATATGTCAGCAGGATTTCACCCCAAACTACGTATTTATAAGAACATGTCGCTCTTCACAGACAGTCCAGCAATATATTCACATCCATTCCTCTGAAAAATCAGCATTTGAATTGACAGCCTCTGTGCTGTGTGACTTCAGCCAAATGAGCCATTAGTAAAGCAGATGGAGTTGGCACTGGGCAGGAAACAGAGCTGGAGTGACAGAGGCTTCACATCTACAGCTTTATCTGCATATAAATTGAAAAGCTGATTTCTCAGTAATGGTAAAATAAATGGACTGGCAATGTAATGTTATTGATAGCTTTGTATTTGTAGGAGCTATATGCACAGATTGGGGCTAAATTCTTGCGAAAAGATTCCATTTAAACAGGTTTCTAAGGCTGCTTTCACAGCAGCGTTTTTTTTAAATCGCGGCAGATGCGGTGAAAAAAACGCATCTGCCGCGATTACCGCATAACCGCGACACTTGCGGCACAGTTGCGGCAAGCCCAATGCAATGTCTATGCGGGCTTGCGGCAGGTGCAGCAAGTGCGGTTTCGGCACTTGCGGCAGGTGCGGCCGAAAAAAACCCGCGGCTGACCGCGGTTTTTTTCACGGCCGCACCTGCCGCAAGTGCCGAAACCGCACTTGCCGCACCTGCCACACACTTACCGCAAGCCCCATAGACATTGCATGGGGCTTGCCGCAAATGTGCCGCAAATGTCGCGGTTATGCGGTAATTGCGGCAGATGCGTTTTTTTCACTGCATCTGCCGCGATTTAAAAAAACGCTGATGTGAAAGGGGCCTACGATTGTAAAAAAAAAATGCCAAAGAGAGAAATATTTTTCATAATAACATTTACCCCCTTTGGGCAATATTTTTAGATCTCACATAAAGCTGGTCTTCCTATAGCGGTGGTGTCAGGTAGCCAACGTATTATCTTTTAAATTCTTTGTTATACAAGGATTTGGGGCTCCTGTTTGGGAACAAAAAGAGTGGTCTACTATAAAGGTCTGAGTACTTCATTTAGATTAAAAATAAGTGGAAACTATCTATTAGGCCAGAACCTGAGTTTTCATTCTTGTGCACTCTCCATACTGTTTTAGATTCAACTTCTGTCAACCTTGGATAAGGATAGTTTATCTGAAGGACATAACTGTCTAGAGCAGTAAATTAATTAAAGAGGCTGGTTATATACAAGATAAGACTATGTCCTGCTCATAATACAATGAGTACTGTATATTATTTTTACTTTTACATCTATTATAGTTTCCTGGCATTTACTGTTTTCCATTTCTCACACTACTTGTGTTCACAGCTACAAGTATACGTCCATTACAGTAGCATAGCTACCGGAGGGCAGGGGAGGCAATCACAGCGGCCTACCTGGAGTAATTGCCACTGTTAACTATGTTGGCGTGCGCAGCGCGCCAATATAGCTGATCTTTGTAATAGAGCCATGATCTCCTTGCACTGCCGCTCTCTGATCTGTAGACAGCAGGATGACTGCGCACGCACAGGATGTCCCAGGGCGGTGACATCATCATTCAGTGTCAAGACTCTGACGTCCTCTATGTGCAATGATCTGCCCATGCTGGAACCATCATGGTTGTGGATCCTGGATTAGGTGAGTCTATGATGTTTTTATATTTAATTGTTTTTTGCTGCAGAAGAAGGAACATGTATACCAGAATGTGGGATATACCTGGGTGGGCCCAGAATGGGGGACACATATTCCTTGATGGGCCCAGCATGTTGGATATATATATACCAGGATGGGAAACATATATACCAGGATGGGATCAGAATGGGGGATACATACACCGGGATGGAAGAGACAGGGGCTGGCTGTTGTTATCCCGGGTGGCAGTCCACCTTGCACAGCCTGGCTCAGAGTGAAGGGGGGTGCTGCTAGCGCAAGGTGAGGACGGGGGGGGTGTTTCTCCCCTCCCGGCTGCCTCCGCTCCAGTCTCGGATCCCGCAGTCTCTCAGCTTTATGCGACCGCTAGCAGCCGCTCTCCCTGATATGGGCGGCTCTGCACTAGGACTGTACCACCAGCCTGGGGGGCAAATGCCACCCTGGCACCTGGGCCAGTCCGCCCCTGGGGAGACATATATATTAGAATGGGGCCCAGGATGGGCGGCCTAGAATAGTGGACATGTATACTAGAATGGGTTCCATGATTAGGGAGTATATACTGTATACCAGGAATGGCCCATGATGGGGAACATATATACCAGGATGAGTAACATATATACCAGGAAGGGGGACATATACTGTATATCAGGTTGGGGCACAGGATGAATTAAGGTACATTAGTACAGGATAGGGGACATTACTACATAATAAAGGGGGGCAACACTTATGTCTTTATAGAATCTAGAAAGCTACAAGACCCCATACACCTGATCAACATTAAGGGGGAGGGGGAAATGGGGGCGCTAATCCAAATTCTGCACTGAGGCCCACTGGGCTCTAGGTACACTAGTGGTATGGGGGGACCTTATACAGTGTGGGGGCCCCTTATACATTGTGGGGGTCATGATACAGTGTGGCAGCTAATGGAGCCATTATACAGTGTGGGAGCTACTGTGGGGGGCTGTCATAAACTGTGGGAACTACTTCTAGGACCCTCATACAGTGTGGGGATTACTACAGGGGCCATTATACAATGTGGAGGCTACTTTGGGGACCATTAAACAGTGTTACAGCTACTGTGGTGGTTATTAAAAAGTGTGAGGGTCATTACATAGTGCGTGGACCATTGTTTCTGGGGAGCTGTGAGCCCATCATACTGTAAATAGGGGAGCTTTACACAGGAAGGGGTGACTCAGTAGATGTTTTAAAATGTTAAATAAGTACTTAAAAGTTATTATTATTATTATTATTATTATTATAGGAGCATTTGGAGTATTGTGACTGTCAAAGGTGCACATCAGACATTATTATTTTCTAGGAGCAAAATATGAACAGTTTTCTAGGGCACTTGAACAGGGCATTAATATTTTCTATGGAGGCATTATTACCATGTAAGAGGCACAGTGATGGCATTAATATGTGGGGGGCACAGTGGTGGCATTATTATGTAAGGGGCACAGTGGTGGCATTATTATGTGGGGAGTACAGTGGTGGCATTATTATGTGGGGGGTACAGTGGTGGTATTATTATGTGGGGGGGCACAGTGATGGCATTATTATGAAAGGTGCACAGTGGTGGCATTATTATGAAAGGGGCACAGTGGTGGCATTATTATCAGGGGCAGTAATAGGATCCCTGTTTTTGTACTACACAGCAGGTGCAGTCGTAGAGACATATGGCAGAAGCAGCTCAGTATTGGGGCAGTAGCAGAATGAGAAGTTTGTGCAGGTTGGGAATAGATGGGGACAGTGCAGGAAACATGAGAAGTCAGATGTGACTTTGTTGTAATCTCTATAGGGGTCATTCCATGTCAAGTGATCCAAAAATGAATATTTTTTTTCACTGACATCTTCAGATCTTTTAAATTTTTTTTCTATATGAAGTACAACTTTAGTTAATTACAAAAAAAAAGTTTTGAATTTTTTTCTTCATCAGTTAATTTTTTACAGATTTTTAAAGTTTTAAAAAAGCGTGAATTTTGGCCTGGTATGACTTTACATTTTCTATCATATCTCAGGCTAGAAATAAGATAAAGAGACAAAATAAACACCGTTGTACTCAGAATTGTACAGGCTTTCACTAAATATGTCACAAGAGGATCTTTGTTAATATTTTACCCATGCGACCACAAACGCAAATTTTAAAACGCATTTACGAAAAATCGGCATCATTTAAATATTTCAAAAACTGCCCATATGTCTGATGTGCTCTTAGCCACATCTGTACCAAATGTCAAGTTGGGATCGCGATGGGATCATATTTTAAAATATTGTACTATTAATAGCGTCAATGGGTCATTCCATATCAAGTGATCTAAATATGAATATTTTTTTTTACCTGACGTTTTTAGATTTAAAAAAAAAAATTCTATTTGAAGTACTACTTTAGTTAATTGCAAATTAAAAGTTTTGAATTTTTTTCTTAATCAGTTAATTTTTTACAGATATTTAAAGTTTTAAAAAAGTGCGAATTTTGGCCTGGTATGGCTTCACATTTTTTTATCTTGGGCTAGAAATAAGATAATGAAGCGGGAGAGGCATCATTTTACTCAGAACGGTAACAGCTTTCATTTGATATGTCACAAGACTATATTTTTTTATATTTTGTTTGGGAAAAATCAAATTCAAAATTTTGATGCGCAATTGTGAAATAAATGTTAGTTTGAAAATTGTGAAAAAATGCCTGTGTGTTAATTGTGTTCTTGGTTATATTTGTGCAGAGATTCCACTTGGGACCTGTCAAATTTATATATTTTTTATTTTATGGTTGTATGAGTTATTGCAACTTATTGAATAAAACATTTATATGCAACAAAAAAGAAACACAAAACACAAATCCCGTAAATGTCAGGATAAATATATCTTAATCATCAGAACACAACGCTCAGCATTTTCAACCTGAATGCATTGAACAAACCAAAAGAAAAAAGGTGATCATATCCTCGAGTTTGATTAAAGAAGATTAAAAGAACCAAAAATGTTAACCCCTATTTATACATGTAAATTTGTTTTCTATTATATCACTAAACATGACATTTTTAGTTCTATATGAAGTACAACGTTAGTTAATTACTAATAAAAAGTGTGGAATTTTTTTCTTTATTAGTTAATTTTTTACAGATTTTTAAAGGTTTAAAAAAGCGTGAATTTTGGCCTGGTATGGCTTTACATTTTCTATCATATCACGGGCTAGAAATAAGATAGAGAAACAAAATAAACACCATTCTACTCAGAACTGTCAAGGCTTTCACCAGATATGTAACAAGAGTATCTTTGTTAATTTTTTACCCATGCGATCGTAAACTCAAAATTTTAAAACACATGTCCGAAAAATCGGCCTAATTTAAAATTTTCCAAAACTTCCCATGTGTCTGCTATGCTCTTAGTAACATCAAATTGGTTGTCTTTACAATGTATATCATTAGATTTGCCATTGGCAAGAGTGGACCCTCCTATTTATGCAAATATCCAAAACAAAGAAGTGGGAGGTTTAAAACGGACCGTAAACCTCCACTTCTTGTTTTGGATTCTGCTATGCTCTTAGCCTCATCTGTACCAAATTTCAAGTTGGGATTGCAATGGGATCATATTTTAAAATATTTAACTATAATAGTGTCAATTCGAAAATCTTGAATTCAGATCTGTTCAGCCTGTGGTCTAAAAGTGTGGGGTCTATATTCACCAAATAATCCATGATTTTTAGACATTACTGTATTATTTTGATATGTTACAGCTTAGAAGCAGGAGAGGACATATAGGAGAAAGCTTTGTTAGAGCTCAACCTGAGAATGAACAATATTGTATTGAATATTGTACAAACCAGGACTACGAAGAGGAGGAGAGTTTGTTAAAACATTGGTTACAGGTTGCAGAACCCATCAAAGGGACTGAGCAATTCCACACTTTCATTCCATGTAGTGAAACAGAAATAAAAACAAGCATTTTTCATTCAGTAAAGACAGTGAAGTCCATGAAGTGGTAGAAGGCGGCACAAGATTGGCAATGGATGACATAACTGGCTAATGTGACCTGTGAATATGGTTGGCGCTGGTGGCGGCTACTGTACTCTCCAAAGACTGTGAAAATGAAGAAGTAGAATTGACTTTATTGCATCCTTCTGGTCCAGCGCCATCATTTGTGTATCCAAGAAAGCCAGACATTTTAAAAGTGCACAAAAGTCAGATAATAACTCAGGTGGAGCCAAACTCAGTGACAGGCCGTACATACTGTGACACAAAAGGAAATGGGGATTGCTAGTAAGCGCTTATGGACAAGATTACATTTCACCCACAAGAAGGGACAAATTGATGATAAAAGGCCATTTAAAAAATGTACTATTAATTGTTTGATTAGTTCATGTTTTATAGAATGATGATTTAACTACTGTACTATTCTTATTAAACACTTAATAAATGACATGTTTACTGATATAATAGAAAACAAATTTACATGTATAAATAGGGGTTAACACTTTTGGTTCTTTTAATCTTGTTTAATCAAACTTGAGGATTTGATCACCTTTTTTCTTTTGGTTTGTTCAATGCATTCAGGTTGAAAATGCTGAGCGTTGTGTTCTGATGATTAAGATGTATTTATCCTGGCACTTACGGGATTTGTTTTTTGTGTTTCTTTTTTGTTGCATGTAAATGTATATTTGTGCAGAGATTCAACTTGGGACCTGTCAAATTTACCGTATATATTTTTTATTTTATGGTTGTATGAGTTATTACAACTTATTGAATAAAAATTCAATAAGTTGTAATAACTCATACAACCATAAAATAAAAAATATATAAATTTGACAGGTCCCAAGTGGAATCTCTGCACAAATATAACCAAGAACACAAGTAACACACAGGCATTTTTTCACAATTTTCAAACTAACATTTATTTCACAATTGCACATCAAAATTTTGAATTTGATTTTTCCCAAACAAAATATAAAAAATATAGTCTTGTGACATATCAAATGAAAGCTGTTACCATTCTGAGTAAAATGATGCCTCTCCGCTTACATTATCTTATGTCTAGCCCGAGATAAAAAAATGTAAAGCCATACCAGGCCAAAATTCGCACTTTTTTTAAACTTTAAATATCTGTAAAAAATTAACTGATTAAGAAAAAAATTCAAAACTTTTAATTTGTAATTAACTAAAGTTGTACTTTAAATAGAAAAAAAATGTAAAAAATCTAAAGACGTCAGGTAAAAAAAAAATATTCATATCACTTGATATGGAATGACCCATTGACGCTATTAATATTAAAATATTTTAAAATATGATCCCATCGCGATCCCAACTTGAAATTTGGTACAGATGTGGCTAAGAGCACAGCAGACATATGGGCAGTTTTTGAAATGTTTAAATGATGCCGATTTTTCGTAAATGCATTTTAAATTTTGCGTTTCCGATCGCATGGGTAAAATATTAACAAAGATCCTCTTGTGACATATCTGGTGAAAGCCTGTACAATTCTGAGTAGAACGGTGTTTATTTTGTCTCTCTATCTTATTTCTAGCCTGAGTTATGAGGAGAAATGTAAAGGCAGGCAACACCGAAATTCACACTTTTTTCGAACTTTGAAAATCATTTAAAAAAAATAAATAAATTTTTTTTAAAAATTTTCTCTTCACACTTTGCATTGTCTGACATGCTATTATCAAATAAAAAAGTCTCAAAAGAATTAAAAATATAGAGGTAATAATCATTGGTTCACTTGACATGGAATGGCCCATAGATGCTTTGTGGCTGAAAGAAATAGTCATGTTGGACTGGGCCAGATGGAAAAAGATGGGAAAAGTGAAAGACTCCATCAGAAAGAACGTCAGAATAAAGTTACCATCTATAACTGTACTGTAATCTCTTACATGTTCTACAGGACTGGCATCTATCATTATATGGTCACCCTATATTGGTAATGTCTGTTTAGTTTTTGTATACAGGTTTATTTCCAGTAACAGGGTGGTCACCGGCTGAGGTTCCACTGTACCTATGATTAGGCTGCACCATCTAGTTGTTACCACGGTTACCTGCTTAGGTTAGGGGCCCACTTAGATGTTTTTGCCCCCCTGAGCTGAACCCCCAGCTATGCCTCTGGTCCACATCAAATCTGTATATATCGCATTATATCATCCTTAAGGCCTTTTTACATTACCCAATTATCAGCTGAATGAGTGTTTACATGACCATTCATTTCCGATCACTAAAACAACAGGAAAAAAGTATGTGCAAATTATGACAGAATACCCTGCAATAAATAAGTAAAAACAAGTGTGTTAAAAACACAGGGTACTTGATACATATATTTTTTTCAAAAAATGTTCTAAGCCATCCCACCTCTTCAAGGTGTACCCACTTCGGGACAGTCCCTACTCTAACTGTATTATAACCTGCTCCTGTGCCCACTGACCTCACTGGAAGCAGGATGTAGAGTGTGAACGGGTACCAAAGTGGAATTGGATGCGATATAAATGCTCTGCTCAGCAAAAGGAAAGAAAGGTGGGTCTCTCCCTAACTTGTCAGGAGACTTTGGGACCCATTCACATTCTGCATCCTGTTTCCAATGAGGTCAGTGGGCACATGGACAGGTAATACAGTTAGAGTAGGGACCATCCCAAAGTGGGTACACTTTGACAAAGTGATGATGGCTTAGTACATTTTTTGCAAAAAACATGTACCAAGTATCCTGTGTTTTTAACACCACTTGTTTTTACTTATTGCAGGTATCTTGTCATAATTTGCACATACTTTTTTCCTGTTGTACCAGTCTATTTGGTGGTCAGTGTGAACATGCTCTACAGGCATGTTCACTAATGTCTGCCCTGACTCTGTTTTTTTGCATTTCCGAACATCCGACAAATGTGCAAATCCTTGTTTGTCGGTAGATTGCATCTTTCAGGAGACCTTAAAAAACATTCACTTTTGGCAGAACATCCACCACAGTATGCAAACTATAGTAAATGAGGACAAATGTATCAATCGTCTCCATACAATTAGCATTCGCCCCTTTACAAAGGCTCTAGAATGAGATCCGATTGATCTACTATATTATTGATCTGGGCAGAAATCAACTCATGAAAAAGGTCTAATTTTAGGAGCTACAGCATTCAAGTAAATGAATCCACAAAGTTGGTTGTGCTGTCTATGAACATAATACAAACAGACTGCCTGGCGTCACTAGGACCCAGCACAGGAGATGTATACAAAATAATGCCCCAGCTCGTCCACTAGAAGACCCATTGTAATGTCTGTGTCGTATCTTCCTACAGTTAATACTCCATATATATTATAAATGTTTCAGGGGTCAGACTATAATAGCCATGACGATGATTTTTACTAAGTTAGAGTGTGTCTATATATAAACATATACAGAAATAAATAATACATGCACCCTATCTATATGTTTCTGATGACGGTTGTGAAGTGCTGTAACTAGTTTATTAGCTTTTATCTTTACTACTCACTTTTTGTGGCCTAATTCTCATTACTTTGTATACATCTGCCCTTGTACAGATTTCTCCAGTTTCTCCTTCGCAGGGGCGGACATACCATGGGTAAAACCTGTGCAGCCCCACAGGAGCCCAAGAGGTGACGGGGGCCACCACGACGTCTAAGGGCCCTTTCACATCAGCGTTTTTCGTAATTCGCGGCAGATGCGGTGAAAAAAACGCATCTGCCGCGTTTGCCGCATAACCGTTCCAGTTGCGGCGCGGTTGCGGTTTTTTCTATGCAAAGTATAGGCGTACTTGCGGCAGGTGCGGCAAGTGCGGTTTTGCACTTGCGGCAGGTGCGGCCGCGAAAAAAACCGCAGTAAGCCGCGGTTTTTTTCGCGGCCGCACCTGCCGCAGGTGCAAAACCGCACTTACCGCACCTGCCGCAAGTACGCCTATACTTTGCATAGAAAAAACCGCAACCGTGCCGCAAGTGGAACGGTTATGCGGCAAACGCGGCAGATGCGGTTTTTTCACCGCATCTGCCGCGAATTACGAAAAACGCTGATGTGAAAGCACCCTAAGGCAGGTGAAATTGTGCATTATGATGAACAATTATACAGCAAAGGCCCCAGATATTGTTGTTCCTCAGGGGCCCTCTTCTATCTGTGTCCGCATTTGTTTTTATGACTATTATCTCTATGACTATTCTATGACTATTCTTCTGTTGATAGCCAGCCACCTTTGCCATCTGTACAGTTACATTCTAGAATACATACATATATACCAGGAAGGGCAATGAGTTTAAACAGAACTAAACTGATGTTTCACGTGTTGCAGAGCTTACTATCACATTTAAAGGGCAATTCTCACCCTCATATATGGACATTGTCAGATAGCGTTTGTAAAACACTCTTGAGTTGTTGACACTTTTTTCTTTTGTTTACAGCTCGTTGCCTAGGAGACCGACCACTGCTGCTGTCTAGTTTGCAGACAATGCAGTGAACCTGGCTGGGATTAGGAGGTCGTTAGAAGTTAATTAGGAGGCACACTCCAGCAATCAAGGCCAGCCTCAAAACAGGGACTATATACTCAATAGAGAAGAGCTTGTGGATACTGTACATGTTCAGCTGTCTAGCGGCAATGGTCGTTTACCAAGGCAATGAGCTGTAACTGACAGTATGTCTTCAGGAGCAGACAGGGTGTGCTGAGCTTCCTCCTCTACATCAATATCCAGCAGGAACTCTCAGCAGCAATCTCATATTGATTACAGTAAAAGCTTTACAGTGAGGCTTTCTTCTAACATTGAATGCCTGAGAGTGCACAGGGCTACATCTAGAGCTGGTCCTGGAGCTTCTCCCATCATCTGTCTTTGTGCGGCAGGGGCCAATGGCAACAGACTACGTGGCCACTATCGGGCCCACCATCACCAACACAAGGGCCCCGCTAACTGTCACCGCACTTTTAACCCTTGAAAGCAATGATGAATGAGGGAGCATTCCACTGTCCACTCCCTTCTCCATCATTTTTTGCAGTGTCTGCACTCTGAGGTCTCAGCACAGCAGAGTGTGATTATGTCACTACTGTACACCACTGTGCTGAGTTGTGCAGAGCTTCAGAACGCTCATATGGTGTCCGGAGCAGCAAGGGAAAGAGCGATAAGTATTTATTTAAGGTTTTTAATCAGTGAATACACAGTGGTTAATAGACTATGGGGGTGCATTATACAATATGGAAGACTATTGTGGGGTACTTTATAATATTTGGAGGACTATGGAGTACATTATACAATATGGAGGAATATGGATGGTGCATAATAATTTATAGGAATATGGGGGTGTGCATTATACCATACAGAGAAGTATGGGGGTTCATTATAATATATGTAAGACTATGGGAGTGCATTATAATATATGGATGACTATGGGGGATGCATTATACTATATGGAGGACTATGGGGGTGCATTATAATATATGGAAAACTCTGAGGTGCATTACAATATATGGAGGACCATGTATGGTGCATTATATTATTTGTAGGAGTATGGAAGGTGCATTATAATATATGGAGGACTATGGGGAGTACATTATATTATATGGAGGACTATGGGATGCTTTATTCTATATGGAGGACTATTGACTGTGCATTATAATATATGGAGGACTATGGGGGTGCATTATAATATATGGAAAATTATGGGGAGTGCATTATACTATATGGAAGAAAATGTGGGGCCCATTATACTATATGGAGGACTATGGGGGTGCATTATAATATATGGAGGGTTATGTGGTGCATTTTACTTTTTGGAAGACTATGTGGGGCCCTTTATACTCAATGGAAGGCTATTTGGGGTCCATCATAATATTTGAAGGGTTTTGTGGAGGCCACTATAATATTTGGAGGGCTATGTGGGAGCCTTTATTTTTTATGGAGGGATATATACAGTGCCTTGTGAGAGTTTTTGGCCCCCTTGAACTTTTCAACCTTTTGCCACATTTCAGGCTTCAAACAAAGATATAAAATTCTAATGTTTTTTGTGAATATTCAACAACAAGTGGGACACATTCGTGAAGTAGAACGAAATTTATTGAATATTTTAAACTTTTTTTAACAAATAAAAAAGTGAAAAGTGGGGCGTGCAATATTATTCGGCCCCTTTACTTTCAGTGCAGCAAACTCACTCCAGAAGCCAAATACTTTCACAACGCACTGCAAAATCCATTACACTATATCCAAGAAATGATACTGTGTGAAAGATGTAAAATGCAGCAGGCCATGCTTTTTAAACTATCCAAAAAAGTGATAACAAATGGAATTGATGCAAACAGGTGACAATATTATTAACGTACTGTTTCAGTTCTAGAACAGGTCCCATAACTAAGCTTTTTATTTCTGTTACTCTGCTTCTCCTGACAGATGGGAATAACAAAAATAGTAATAACATTAGTGTGGACACAAGGTAGAAGTGCACCTCATTGTAGTATCAGATCTATCTATACTCACCCAGCTTCTTTTCTGTTAGAGGGCGAGTCACATCTTCCCTAATAGACACTCCAAGCTAGCGGCTCAGCGGTGACATTATTGGGTCACTGCACTGAACATGTGCATATCTATACTGCGATATATACAAGCTATAACAGCAATGGTGGCATTTTAGGCTCCTTGTGCTAAGTGAGGATCCCACAATCAAGTGCACTGTGAAAGTCCTGGATACTTGATAGTTAATCTAGAGATTTTTGACACCTAATCTGAAAACAGCATAATGAGAGATAAAACCTGATTCCAGCTATATTTATGAGCTCTCTATAGCCATGCCATCCTCACTGGTTAGCAGCTTTCTGCCTATGCACAGTATATACAGAAATCTTCCAATCGCCCCAATGGTGTGGGTGAGGTTCTACAGAGCCCAGCATTCAGAGAAACTGTCAGATCTGCAGCAAATAAAACTGCAAAGATTTGATTAACAAAAAAATGTGTAATCAAACTTCAGCGAGCAGATCAGTAAGGGACACAATGCTGAAATCAGGATCTTAGCCCCTACATCATGCTGCTTTAGATGGGGCAGAAAAAATTGGTAAAGGATATAGAACTAAAGCGTCTGGTCTAGGAAGAACTAGGAGGAACTGCACCAGAGCGGCAACCAGGCCGGCGTTAGGGGGGGGGCAGAACTGGCAGTTGCCTAGGGCCCCACTCTCTTAGGGGCCCCAATGGAGCTGAACTGAAAATAGCATAAAACAGTGAAAAAAATGTAAAAATACACATATTTGGTATCGCTGCGTTCGTAAGAATCTAAGCTATCAATATATGAAGTAAATTAATCCAATTGGTAAATGGGTAATGGAAAAAATAAAACGCCAGAATTATGTTTTTTAGGCACCACGTTGTTATATAAAATGCAATAAAGGCGATCAAAATGTTGTATCTGACTCAAAATGGTATCAGTAAAAATGTCAGCTCAGGCAAAATAAAGTAAGCCCTCACATATCTATGTATCTCAAAAATTAAAATCATGGGTCTCGGAAAATAAAAAAAAATATTTTTTTTACAAATTTTAGTTTTTTGTTTTTTTTATGATTGAAATAAAATGATGTTCAGTATGTTTATTCTGACCTAGATAATCAACTTATGAGTCACTCTTACCATATAACTACGGCCTGTTCCACATCTAAGGTGGTGTGCGTTTTGCTAAATTTGCCTTTCCAGCCGTTTTTATACCGCTAGAATGCATTAAAAACGCTAGCGTTTTTTCCCATTGATTTCAATGGGAACGCATGTAAAACGCATGCAAAACGCATGTTTCGTTTTCAAAAACGCAAAACGCATGCGTTTTTGCGAATGCAGCTACAAAACGTCTTCCCCGTTGTTTTGGGCAGCGTTGGCAAAACGCATGCGTTTTCTGTTTGAAAATGCACATGCGTTTTTACATGCGTTTTTGCATATGTTTCCATTAAAATCAATGGGAACAAACGCATGTGTTTTGATGCGTTTTTGCGGTAAAAACGCATGGAAATGCAAATTGAGCAAATGCAGCAAAGCATTAGATGTGAAAGTGGCCTGAGCATTTAGGGCCCACTTTAACTTTTGCCTAGGGCCCCACTTTGCTAAAACCGGCCCTGGCAGCAACTACACCTAGGATGGAAACTAGCCACAAATAAGGAAATGGAAGGCAAGAATTGCATCCCGTACTTCATTTTTATAACTGTAGACACAATGTATTAAGAGGCCTGATTTTGTATTTTACCATTGTACTTCATTTTAGATTTTGAGGTGATCCAAGGGTGATAACTGTAAAACGCGTAAATGGACTGGTATACATCAAGGAATCAAGGACACCATTAATGTAGAGACAACCTACAGTTTCCAGATCTGGAGTCTGCACCACGTGTATTTTCTGCTATCAATATTAGAATGGTTGATACAAAGTTATCAGTCAGGCATATAGTTGTAGCTTTTGTAGTTCAGATTGATACATTTTATACTCCTTGTATGAAGAAAGGCTTCAGCCTGACCTTTGTCAAAGGCACAAATCGTTCATGATATAATGTATGTGGACATTGGCTAGCTACAATGGATTCTGTCTCTAATTTGCAACCCAAAAGCCTCAGGAGACTTTACCTGAAATCTTAGCACTCAGCAATTCCTCCTGAATATCTTGTATTGCTTCTATTTCATCTGCCATGTCTTTCCTAGGGATTACTGAAATAAAAATGTTAAATTGCACATACATACAGTATATGGTGGGAAATATAAGGTTAAACCTGGCTAAAAAGACAAAATATCATACAGACACATAATACAGGCACAAGACAAAAGATTATACAGTCCCGCTAGAACAGTCAACATGCCTGCTATGGGATCAGCAAGGCAAAGCCAATGGGGAGTATGTATTTAGTCACATTTCTGTATATACATGGTGTATATCTACATTGTTGCATTGAAACCAGAACAAAAATACTACCTGAATTCCAGCTGAGGACCCCAAGGAATGGGCCTCAGCAGCACATCAATCACTCATTGTATGAACCTGCATATTTTAGAGTACAGTACAGATCAACTGCATAGAATTGCTATATTATTTATGCATTAAATCATATGAAGACAAAAGGATCCCCATCCGTCACTTGTATCAAAACAAAATTACACCTCCAGATTTCTCGCATTTTCGTGCCAAGTTTCGGCTACTTGGCCCAATAACTATGATGGCAGCAGGACCAGCCCTTAGGGAATCTTTGCTAAGTGGGCAGCAAGCACCATTTCCACTAGCAGCACCCGACACCCAGCAAGCACTTGCTCCATTTAGAATATGGCAGCCCATTTTACTGCCAAATGCAGCACCTACTACACCAGAGTGCAACAGAGGAGAATAATGATTACAGTGAGTGCCAAAATCATCTCAACTGCTCCGCTGCTGCATGGGAGATTCTGTTTGGCAGGTTGTACAGCTCACCATGCAGAAAGAATAAGGATCTGATTCATGATGCTTTTACACCAGCTTTGAGCTGCTCCACCAAAATAAGTGGAGTTGAGGTGGATGGGGCTTGGAGAAGCATAACCTTGAAAATCCACCAAACTTCATATCAACGTAGTTGCATAAATAACGCCAGAAAAGTACACCAGCCCCTTGTTGAAATAATCTTTCTGGCAGAGGCGCACTTTAGTTGTAATTCATTAAGAGGTTTGCAGTTCTTCATGAATTCACTGAATCTTAATTTAGCACCACTTTTCATGAATCATGGCCTGAGAGTGCATATCGCGAACAATACTGAATGGGGTAGTGTGCACACTGGGGCAGGTAGGGGCTCCATTTTTAGATGGGGAAATAAACTCAAAGCACACTGAGGCTTCATATGTAAAGCAACCATTGATTGCTGTGATCTTCATACCAAGCTTTGCAGGTAGACTGCAGGGCAGAAGGACCCAGATGATTAGAAATGTGGGTGGGAGGTGTTGGGCCAAGGTGGAGCCATCATTCTGATTTTATGTTCCCTTTAGAGCAAGGATCTCAAACACGCAGCCCGCATGCGGCCCACAGACACAGGCAAGTTCCACATGCCGGCAGTACAATTCAGGAGGCCACCACGGTCCCCACAGTGTTATAACTTCCGCCCGCAAGATGAATGCATTCTGCCAGCCAATGAGAGGCCCGCAGCGTATGACATCACCTACGGACCTCTCATTGGCTGGTGGAATGCATTCACCTTGCTGAGCATCAGTGCTTGCAGTACAGCGGACAGAAGTTATAACACAGTTATAACTGTACCGCCAGCATGGTTAAGGTTAGAAAAGTGTGTGTGAGAGAGAATGTGTGAGAGTGTGAGTGTGTGTGACAATGAGTGTGTATGAGAAAGTGTGTGAGAATGTGAGTGTGTGAGAGGATGTGTGACAGTGTGAGTGTGCTAGAGAATGTGTGTGTTTGTTAGAGTGAGTGTGTGTGTGTAAGAGAAGGTGTGAGTGTGAAAGTGTGTGTTTGTTAGAGAATATGTGAGTGTGCAAGATAATGTTTGTGTATGTGAGTGTGTGTGTTTGTGGGTGAGTGTGAGAGTGAGTGTGTGTGTTTGTGTGTGAGTGTGTGTATGTGAGAGTGAGTGAGTGTGAGAATGTGAGTGAGAGAATGTGTGTATGTGAAAATAAGTGTGTAAGAGTAATTGTGTAAGAGTGTGTGTGTGACAATGAGTGTGTATGAGAAAGTGTGTGAGAATGTGAGTGTGTGAGAGGATGTGTGACAGTGTGAGTGTGCTAGAGAATGTGTGTGTTTGTTAGAGTGAGTGTGTGTGTGTAAGAGAAGGTGTGAGTGTGAAAGTGTGTGTTTGTTAGAGAATATGTGAGTGTGCAAGATAATGTTTGTGTATGTGAGTGTGTGTGTTTGTGGGTGAGTGTGAGAGTGAGTGTGTGTGTTTGTGTGTGAGTGTGTGTATGTGAGAGTGAGTGAGTGTGAGAATGTGAGTGAGAGAATGTGTGTGTATGTGAAAATAAGTGTGTAAGAGTAATTGTGTAAGAGTGAGTATGTGAGAGAATGTGTGTGAATGTGTGTGTGAGAGAGAATGTGAGTGTGTGCGATAGTGTGTGTGTTTGTGAATATGAGAATGTGTGTGACAATGTGAGTGTGTTGGCCACTTTACACACACCAACTTATCTGTCCAACTTCTGAACAACTTACTGGTTGCAGTGAAATCATGGACAAATTGTTACATTTGTACACAGCCACAAAATGGAGCAATGTGTCCATGATTTCACTGCAACCAGTAAGTTGTTCAGAAGTTGGACAGATAAGTTGGTGTGTGTAAAGTGGCCCTGTGAGTTTGAGAGAATGTGTGTAGGTGAGAGTGAGTATGTAAGAGTGATTTTGTAAGGGTGAGTGTGTAAGAGAATATGTGTGAATGTGTGTGTGAGAGAGAATGTGACTGTCTGCGTGTTTGTGAGTGTGAGAGTGAGTGTGTGTTTGCGTGAGACTGAGTGTGTGGGAGAGTGTGTGTGTATGTGAGAGTGTGTAGAATGTGAGTGTGAGAGTGTGTGGGAGAATATGTGTGTGTATGTGAGGGAGTGTGTAAGAGAGAGTGTGAGAGAATGTGTGTGTGAGTGTGTGTGAGAGTAAGAGAGTGTGTGTGAGAGAATGTGTGTGTGAGAGAGTGTGTGAGAGTGAGTGTGTGATAGAATGTGTGTGAGTGTGTGAGAGAAAATGTGTGTGAGTGTGTGTGTGTGTGTGTGTGTGTGTGTGTGTGTAAAAAGAAGGTAGACCAGGTTGGGGACATCAGTACAAAAGGGGATCAACAGGGTGGACATTACTACACTATGGGGGGCCAGGACGGGGACATCACTGCAAAAGGGGACCAGGATGGGGGACATCACTACAAAAGGGGACACAAGGGGATCAGTATGGAGGACATCAGCACAAAAGGGGATCAGTATGGGGTCATCAGTACAAAAAGGGTCCAGGATGGGGGACATTACTACAAAAAGGGGATCAGTATGGGGACATTACTACAATATGAGGACCAGGATGGGGGCATTACTACTAGATAGGGATCAGGATGGAGACATTACTACAATATGGGGACCAGGATGGGGAACATTACTACAAGAAGAGAGCCAGGATGGGGCACATTTGTACAAAAGGGGATCAGGATGGGGCATTACTACAATATGAGGACCAGGATGAGGGCATTACTACAAGAAGGTACCCAGGATGGGGAAATTACTACATGAGGACCAGAATGGGGACATTAGTACAAGAAGGGGACCAGGGTGGGGGGCATTAACACAATATGGTGACCAGGATGGGACATTACTACAAGAGGACCAGGATGGGGACATTACTACAAGATGAGGACCAGTATGGGGACATTACTACATGATGAGGACCAAGATGGGGACATTACTACAAGATGGGGATCAGGATGGGTACATTACTACAATATTGGGACCAGGATGTGGGACATTACTATTGGATGGGGACCAGGGTGGGGGGCATTAATACAAAATGGTGACCAGGATGGGGAATTACTACAAGAGAACCAGGATGGGGACATTACTAAATGATGGGGATCAGTATGGGGACATTACTACAAGAAGGGGAGCAGGGTGGGGACATTACTACAAGAAGGGGAGCAGGGTGGGGACATTACTTCAAGAAGAGGATCAGGATTTGGACATTACTACATTGAGCAAAAAATATTGGTATTACTAAAAATGACACTTAGTCCTACAAGGAATGCGACCCCCCGACATCAATTTTTTTCTATGTGTGGCCCACCAACCCAGCCGAGTATCAGACCCCTGCTTTAGAGGAACAGATAAATGTAATTCATGTGTGTAAAGGATCTACTGCATTAATGGTGCAAACGGAAACCCACCAGCCGCACTGATTAGTATTTCAGTCTAAGTTTTATTTTGTGTCAATTTTCAGAAAGGGAAAAAAAGTTCTGCACATTGAACTATTTCTTGTGTTCTAAAAAATGGCATAAAATGTAGCCCAAACAGACTCTATAATAATCAATGAGACCACTCTTCTTACAATCACAACTTATGCAAATGGATCCTTTTGTATGTGAATTACACTTCTTTCTCTAAACAGAACAGACAAACAGAATGTATCTCAGCCTTGGTTCCACCAGCATATGAGAGGATCGGATGGGATATGCTAATGACCCTCAGTTTAGGCTCTTCTGTGAACATGGCTGAGTGTCATTATACTGTCCTCCAATCCTGAGATCAGATCACAGTTGTGGAGACGAGGGAGAAATTCATCTCTCCATCTCCTCCATTGTCAGTCTGGGTCTGGCAATGGAGGATTTGTCACTC
Organism: Allobates femoralis; assembly: GCA_033576535.1. Taxonomy (NCBI): domain Eukaryota; kingdom Metazoa; phylum Chordata; class Amphibia; order Anura; family Aromobatidae; genus Allobates; species Allobates femoralis. The sequence continues at coordinate 115,961,196 of JARQOC010000003.1, read as the reverse complement.
GCACACATAGACTTGTATAGGAGCATGTGATCCAAGACTTGCTGCCATTTGTTTCTCATACTGATAAGTCGTGAGACAAAACTTGCAGATAAACACAGCCTCATTGTTTAACAATGGAGTGAGTGCAATCGGTGTTTTATCGGATTGCATTCGTCTATTGCAAACGTTAAAGCGAACCTGTCACCCCCTCCAGGCATCTAAAGATAACACAGCCACCTTCTGCAGCACTAAGGCTGCAGTCTCAGAACGTGTCTATAGCATTTATGCTCCCTTGATTCACTGAAATAAAGACTTATATAAAATCTGTTTCAAACCTGATCCAAGACCGGGAGGCGGGTTTTCATGTGTCTGTCTCCCTCCTCTGTGGTGTCAGTCATCCCTCTCTGCTCTCTGTGCACCGCCTCCAGGGCCATCTCCTTGCATTACAGAGCTTTGTCAGCTCTGCTACAACATAGAGCTGCTGTTATAAGAGACCCCACAGTAGTAAATCTAGCAGGAGGATCCTTAGCAGACAAAGCACTGCCTGCTACGTAGCAGCCCCTGAGCTGAGCAGTTTTCACTTTCAGTTTCTTGTACCCAGCAGCATTGCTCCTCAGCCCCTGATCTAAAGCACAAACTCAACTCTGCTGCACTGCTGGCAGCTCAGCTCAAGGGCTGCTATGTAGCAGGCAGTGCTTTGTCTGCTCGTCCTCCTGCTAGATTTACTACTGTGGGGTCTCTTATACCAGCAGCTCTATGTTGTAGCAGAGCTGACAAAGCTCTGTAATGCAGGGAGGTGGCCCTGGAGGCGGCACACAGAGAGCAGAGACGGATGACTGACCCCACAGAGGAGGGAGACAGACACTTGAAAACCCGCCTCCCGGTCTTGGATCAGGTTTGAAACAGATTTTATATAAGTCTTTATTTCAGTGAATCAAGGGAGCATAAATGCTATAGACACCTTGTCAGACTGCAGCCTTAGTGCTGCTGAAGGTGGCTATGTTATCTTTAGATGCCTGGAGGGGGTGACAGGTTCGCTTTAATGCAACCGAGGCCTTACTTTAATTAAGGTATATGACAATTTGCTTAAAATACAATACATGGCCTTGAGGAGTAAGGGCTTCATATTCTGGACTTGAGTAAGGGCGTCATGGAGTTTTAACTGTCCACAAAACACTTGCATTATAATATTAAATATTACATACATCAGTAAAATAAAGTTGTTTGTTTGGACGTATATTTCGCTTGGTAACTTAGATAAGTGAGTCTTTTTTTAATGTACGGACAGATATTTTTTTCGGGTTGGGGGATGATGTTAAAGGTAAAATAGAATTAGTGTTTATATAAAACAGATGGAGACCAATATGAAAAATCAAACTGTGCTAAATTTTTTGTGCTGAATTTTACCACCCAACTTCTTATGTTTAAATCTCTTCCCATTCTATTTCCAGGAAACAGGCAAACACTGCAGTTCCTTAAAGGTACCTTTACACGCCGCCACTATCACTGGCAATCGGTATCAACCGTACATGCGCGTGCACATTTTTAACAGTTGCTAATGATCGCCAATGCCGCATGTACACGCCGCAATTGCGTTGTCAACTGAAGATATCGTGGTTCCCCGGAAGTTCCAACAGATCCTGCGGATAACTTCCTGTTGAATACCGTCGCCGCTTCACACGCCGCAATCAGTAGGAGAATGTGGGCGTACATGTTCAGCGGCGCTGAAACATAGGCGTGACAGACTTGTGTATTCTGTGACGCTAACACGCTGATTGGACAATGCAATAGCGTCATGATTGGCCAGCCTGCGCAGGAAGGCTGGCTAATACATGACTCCATTGCAATTGTGGAGTGTGAATGGACAGCTCTTTAAATATGGCGCCCTCTGAAGGGACAGCCAATGGTTACACAGTAGCCCCCACCAATCAGGGGCGCGGTATCCAACACGCTGTGGCACGTCTCTGGGAAATCACTAGGTGACACAGATTCCATCCCTATCACCCGTTAACACGCCACTACCAGAGCAATTCACCCTTTGGGTTGCCTTGGATTTTAGAACACGGTTCAGAAACCGCTACCCGGAGCAACTGTGCAAAACCCGATCACTTTCCCAAATGACACGCCGCAACTTCGTAGCAATTTCAAGGCAACAGTGACAAAAATCCCGATTGCCAGGTAGTTGCTACCCCGCAGTGGCGGCGTGTAACGGTACCTTTAGAGATAGGTGTCCATTATAGATTGTTAATACTTAAAGCAAATGACATGTGCCCACAACTCTCAGGGTCTGTTCACATGATGTGTATTTTGCTGGAAGAGTCAATATGCAGCAGATCTGCACCAAATCTGCAGCAGCATGTTTCCGTGGCAAAGTCTAGGGGTTTGGCTAATTCCTGTCCAAATGGTACCTTTCTCTCCACAGCAGATATTTTAATGCAGAAAAATCTGCAGTATGTCAATTCTTGCTGTGGGTTTACCCACACTAAATACATCAATTCCCCATCTCTATCTCGCCCACGGCAAGACCCCCCCTCAGAAACAGGACTTATGCCCTATGTTAATGTGAGTAAATGTGATTAAAATTTATTGTGGAATCCAGATAAGAGTGAAAAAGAGCTGGAATCAAATGCCGCGCTGACCAGAAGGATAAACACAGAGTTATTCACACACTTTGTTTATTTTGCCTACACGTGTTTCATGGCTCATAGGCCACTTCCTCAGGGCATCTGTGGCCTATGAGCCATGAAACACGTGTAGGCAAAATAAACAGAGTGTGTGAATAACTCTGTGTTTATCCTTGTGGTCAGCGTGGCATTTGATTCCAGCTCTTTTTCACTCTTATCTGGATTCTTCAGTTCTCAGCTGGGAGCCTGCAGCGACCCCTGTGTGCTTTTATTGTAGTTGTGACACTCACAACTACATCAGCTGAGTTTAACCATTTGGGGTCTGAGGGACCTGTATAATAGCAATACTACTCTATGTGCGCTTCCTTTCTCTTTTAATTTATATAAAATTTATTGTGAGCATGTATATAATTTGTGGGGACCTAGTTGTGTAAAAACTACTACTTTATCAGAAACACTGCTTGAAGTCACGTCGGCTTTTGCAGCAAGCGTGGGGACTTCTCTGCCTCTTCTACGCTATTTGTGTAGGAGCGCGAGCTAGTCCTATTCTGAGAGTTCTGTACGCACTGAATTGTGAAAAGTGGTGTAGGAGCGCGAGCTAGGCCTATTCTGAGAGTTCTCTACACACTGAACTGTGAAAAGTGGTGTAGGAGCGCAGTTCAGTGCACAGAGAACTGTCAGAATAGGCAGAGCTCACACTCCTACACAAATTGTATACAAGAGTCAGAGAAGTCCCCGCTCTGGCTGCAAAAGTCACGGGACTTCAAACAAATTATATACATGCTCCCAATACATTTTAATCCCAATTACACACATAAACATAGGGCACAAGACCTGTTTCTGAGGTGTCACTTAGATGAAATGACACACCCAGGACAAAAATCTGCACCTTCCCGCACCAAAAAACACATTGTGAGCATGACATCTTTTTTGGTGGTGTGTTGTCAGTAGGTGCAGATTTTTTCCTCCAAAAATCCACACCACTATTCTACCATGAGCACATACCCTCATAGTCTTCATGGAGAGGCCACTGGACCTTTCCCAAAGGTGGGACCTGTAGCTTCTGAGAATTTATCATTGGGAAAACTCCTTATTCTCAAATCTCTACTTTTCTTATTTACTTGGGAAAACTACATTTTTGATGTTCAACTTAGAATGCAGGTTTTGGCATCACAATTCTTACATAGAAAAATAAAAGTTTATAATACAATTTAAACTATAGTTTTTTTCAATATTCATTCCTGCACCTTTATGTCAAAATCCTATTTATTCCCCATTTGTCCATAAAGCAATGATGACTTCTGAATTTCCTTTACATTCTTATTACATTTTTTATTAGTAGGAGACACAACTCGTGGGCACTGAACAGGGCAGTAAGGAGACAATTACAGAGCAATTTGCTTAATACAAGCGCAGCAAAAAAAAACATCTTTGCTTCTGAGATCCTAATTCTTAGATTACACCTATTCAACGAAGGCTTTTAAGATATCTCACTGGACCAGCAAATGGAAAGAGGATAACAAAAGTTTTGTAAGGAGATGGTTTTCCAATTGTACTACCATGTTATTATATGTAGACGTGCGCTATTCTCATGTTACTGGGGTCATCTACTCACCATTTCTAGAGAATGTCAGAAAGATGATTCGGGTAAGTCCTTATCTCTAATGTAGGTGTATAAGTCACATGAACAGGCAATTACTACCACAAGTATTCAGTCATTTCAGATTATGTACAATAAACAGCGTGTTCCCCTTAGAAATGGATCAATAAGCAATACAGCTATCTCCGGCTCCTCCATCAGTTTTCCTACAGTCCTAAATGACACTCCTTACCTCTACAGCAATGCATGTTCTGCTGGAGTCTCGGAAAGTAGGGTCTTGGAAATGACTAAAATAGAAGTCTGGGACAAAAAAATTTTTTAGCCAAAAAATTCTTTTTGGGAGATATGTGGGCGTTATTATATCGTGTGGTACCCCAGTCCTCATGACCATCTTCAGAAGCATAGTTGGACCATGTCGTTTAAAACACTAGAAGTCCCGGAATTTAAAGGGTCCTTGGTTTTCAATGTTAAAAGGTCAAATGACCCGTCTCTGGACTTCTAGTGTTAAAGAGGACCTATCGCCAATTCAGAAGTGACCAGTTTTTTCTATGTCATTTCCTCTGCTTCCCTGAGAACACAGCCTTTCTCTTCTTTAACGATGATCCATAAATGTAGAGATATGAGCTGTTTTATTCAATGCTATTTTTTATCTTCTTTACCAAGGGGACATGACTTATAGCAGTGTTCCCCAACTCCAGTACTCAGGAGCTACCAACACTGCATGTTTTTAGGATTTTCTTAGCATTGACAATGTGTTGTAATTATCACCTGTGCAATGATAAGGAAATCCTGAAAGTTTGCCCTGTTGGTGAGTCCTGAGGCCTGAAGTTGGGGAACACTGGTTTAGAGCGTCATTATGAAGAACAGCCTAAGGACACTCCATGGGAAACCCTATAAACTACGCCCTTTGGTAAAGATGATAAAAATTAGCAGCAATTATAAAGGCTCCTATCTCTTGAACCAAATGTCAATTTTTTTTTAAAAGTAAAAACTGAACAATTGGGACCTGGTTAAAAGACCTCTATAAGTGACCTGCAATTAGTTTTCCGTGACCCCTCCATATAGTTTATATGAGTTCCCCTGGCTGCAGGATCCCATAGCATATTCTTTTGAAAAGATTAGCAATACTATAGGCTTTTCCCAAATAACAGGGTTTGACGTGCTGTGCTACAGAAAGTGGAGTTGAAAGACCAGGATACCCTAAAATAAACCTATTAACTAGCAGCAGGCAATGCTATATCTGGATCGTCACGACTAAGGATATTACAAGCACAATGGAGAAGTCACATATACAAACACCATGAGCAAGAGCAGGGAATGAGTGTAATTTATGAGCAAAATGAGCAAAAGGGATATATTTTATCACCTTTAGCACCAGGTCAATAATCCTGTACAGTTTGTCTACAAGGACTAAGACATACAAGTGTATTATATATTCGGGAAAGGACTGGATCTGCTGCTGTACTTTCCATCGTGTACATTGCCTACACAAGCCCTTATCTTCTCATGAAGACATATTGGAACCAATAATAATATATAACCAAAGCAGCTCAGTCACAGCACCAGATGTGACCAAGACAGTGATAATCGTCCCATTTGTACCTACCACGGACTCTTGAAACTTGTCTGAATCCTTATACAGCGCACTCAATGGCCGTGGGTCAGTGACATTGCAGGACACATATCCTCTGATATCTGCATGGAACGATCCACATCACCTCCCTCCTTCAATGATCTAGATAAAAATACAGGTGATTAGTCAGGGGCCTCTTGCTGAATGATTCTCACCGTACAGTAAAATATACAACTGAGAAGCATTAGTCATTCAATGAGAAAACAAACATATTATGTAACCAGATTTCTATGATAAATTACATTTACTAAGAGGATTAAAATTATATTTCTTGTAAACTGAGATTGCATCATCTTAAAAAATACAATTTTCCCATTTGTTATCTATGTCAAACTTACAAATAAGCTAAAGTAATTGCAATGTACAGTATGTTGGGCAAAATCGACTGTTCAAACCAAGCACAGATGTTTGGTGCACCCTCGGCGTTGTCGAGCTGTACCTAATTTCTACCTAATTTCCATTACTCTATTGATGAACATCAAGTAAGTACGAAGGTGCACTGATCTGATCGGCCACACCAACGGTGCACCGAGTGACTGTGCTTGGTATGAACAGTCAGTGTGGCAATACAAGACAAAATAGTATGGAAGAAGGAGAGTACATTAAGGAAGTGCTGGCTGGCATCCTCATTTTGGACACTTTCTTTACATAATTCAAAGTGGTTCTCCGGGTATATAGTATTGATAAACGTTCCTTTTGATATTTAATCAATATCACTTATGTGGAAGCTGGTCTCCTTGCACCCTCACATATCAGATATTGGCCATATGTAAACAGTTGAACTGCTCAGAGAACCCCTTAGCAATGGTGATGGATGAGCATGCTAGACTCCTGGTTCTCAATCGCCATGCTTGAGTCCTCGCCCGTATGTGTTGCGGCTGTTTATCAATCCCTAAACATGTGGCTATCGCCTGCCAATTATGGTAATGCCACAACTAGGTTACTTGCATTACTGTGACTGGTCAGCCGTAACATGTCATGGGGTCCATATACAACCTAGTAATATAAGTGAGAGGCATGGCCAACAATTCAACAAGAGGCGCTTCCTGCCAGTGGAACAATAGCACTGGAAGAACAAGAAAAGACACTGGCAAATGGATGAAGCACCACAAGTATATACAGTAGAAATATACTAAGTTCTTTATTGAGAAGATTCAAAGGACATTTAAAACCAATGAAAAGCCGAGAAGCAAAAATCTGCTATCGAGGTACATACTGACCCCTATAATAAATCATAAATAGTATTAACACCAGCATATACAGTACAAATACCAAGTAGAGTGTTGTGAAGCCGCACCCACAGCGATACACATGGGGTATTCCTGACCCCACACTGCTTATACCAATTCACGCCTTACATCAGTGAGCTCTGCAGGTATTGTTCATGGGCTCTCCTGTATACCCAAACAGCTTAGGTTAAACTGATCTGCCTACTATATTGGTGTTATCACTTTAGCCCTGGTGGGTTCACCTAATAATCTACACTAGGTTTGCTCCACAGTGGACAGCTTAGTCTTGGAGTTTTTCCATGACCGTCCATGTATATTTGGCCGAGTTCAGGCCTGTGGAGTTCAGGGTTCATTTATACGAGTCTGCGACAGGGTTATTTGTCTGCTACATCTGCACTGCACTTTGCATTGCTTTACACTACTGTGCAGTTTACCGCAAACACTGTACTTGGTATTTGTATATACTGGTGTTAATACTATTTATGATTTATTATAGGGGTCAGTATGTATCTCAATAGCAGCTGTTTGCCTCTCAGCTTTTAATTGTTTTTAAATGTCCTTTGTATCTTCCCAATAAAGAATTTTGTATATTTGCATAGGCTCACTTTACCCAGGAAGAGCGTAGGGAAACCTGCCAAAGGAGGCATAGATTAGGATTGGAAACATATAGGCAGAAATTAGAGCGGCAGTGCAGGGAGATTGTGTCTCCCTGGTCTACTGCAGAGATTAACTATATGGCTCGCTGCGCACACCACTATAGTTATAAAAGCACTAGCTCCGGGTGGGCCCCAGTGATTGTGGGGCCCCGAGCAACCTCCCCCTCTGGAATCCCATCACCCTACTAGCTACATTACTGTTGGCTTGTTACGGTTAACATTGCAGATATTTATAGTGAAGATGTAAGGACTGTTATAGGGACTAGACGGACATTGACTGGCGACGTTTAGTACATTCTCTTGGATATTGTGTGGGAAACTATAATACTAGAGGTTGTACTTCAAAATTGCATTGATTGATTACCCATATAATGCCTGTGGTTTTTATATATCTGCCATTTTTAATAACTCTCCATCTTGCTGCGGTGTTATCACCCAGTCTCCATTTCTTTAACCTGTTTTACACAATAGTGGGAGCTGCTGTCCACCATAGCCCTCTGCAATGACGAATCCGGGAGTCCTAATTTAGGGACGCCCTCTCAAAAATTAAATTCAAAGTGGACATTAATTGTCACCATGAATCACAGCATGAAAATCTCCATCATGCACAGAAAATAAAATGACCCAGAAGACATTCAGCTGTTGATTTAGTAATAAATGTGAAAGCAGTAATTGTGGAAACGCAGGGTCAGGCCTTTCTGTAAGTGGGAGGTAAAAGCTGAAAAGATGCCATGTCTTAGAATTGTTAGATTTATTGATTTCTGTATCCTGAAATAGTTGTACTGCTTAGTACCTGACAATGCATTGGGTTAAATTATTACCGGTCTATGTATTGTTTTCCTTAAAAGAGAAATAATTGACTGGTGGTCACATGCTGTGTATCCGGAGAAATATTCAATACGGAATCTTTCAGCATTTCTCTTCCCCGCTGTAATATATTGTAATAACCACGGCCGGTGAAGCTATAGAAATGCTGCATTTATTGAAATTATTGTGATCTTAAAGTAAAAACCTCGAGACCAAAATAAATGTGAGGCTCCAGGCACCGACCCTTCACTGGTGCGTTCAACGGATCCCAGTTTAGGAGATGACGAGTCAGACACGATCAAAGAACAAGAAGATCCTCCATACAATCATGGGGTCTAGTGACAAGTCCATAAATTCCACCTGCCTATAATGTTTTGAAATTGGCTTTGGAACAGATGTTTTTCTGTTATAAGTGCCAGCAGTCAGGATGAAGCAAAGAAACTTTGACCCCATAGCAAAAGTCCTAATTTGGCTCCCCCAGCAGTAGGAAGATGTGCACATTAAATAATGTCCGGCTCATAAGGCTGGCCACACCTCGCATTGCAAAGACTGCAACAAAACATAGTGAAAAAAGTCTTTGCAATCTAAAGTTTGGCCAGCCTTATGAAATGTGCACAGCTTCCTACTGCTGGTGTTCTCTGACCCAGGCCTACTCAATCCTAGCCATACACACGTCACAGGACATATGGTAAGGTTTTTAATACTGCTAGGTAAGGACTGTGTCGATGGGGTCACCGTCCCTATCTGCTGGGACGTTCTGCATATTTTTTTGATCAAAATAATGTCACCATATACCCTATTTATTTTCATGCACTTTAGCATTATTTTATTAATCTTAGGGTATTTGCTCATTTTTTCCTTGTTGTTTTTTCTATTATGTGGCTAATGTGAACACACACCTACTGCATGCTTACATTCGAGCTCCAGCTCTGGTTTTTGTTCCATTTAATTTTATGTAATTATAATTTAATAGCTTCACTCCTCTTGTTCTATATAAACCCGAGTACACCTCACGTTTCCTGTAACAGGTGTCCAGTCTACTTGTAAAAATGACGGGTGGTGGCAGCAAATATTTCAGTTAGTGTGGGAAAAGGTAAGGGAAGGTTCTCACCAAGTTCTCTTTATGGCCGGTGGTGCCTGGAAAGGACGTACTGCAAGTCCACAATAATTGATGAAAGAAATCCGGCACCAGACGTATCTCCTTATTTGCAAGACTTTATTCCAAGTTTTAGGTGAGTATAAAATCAAACATATGAAATGGGAACGCAGTCCCCGCTGGACGCGTTTCGGACAACGTAACCTTATAGGCACAGGGCATTGGGAAACATCATGTACCTAACACCCACTGATCATCTTCCACTACCCCATGTCCCCTTAGGCTACCTTCACATTACGATTTTGAGGGAGCCGATGCTGTCCGATATAAATCGGACAGCATCGGCTCCCTTCTGATGCCTGGAATCAGGTGCCAAATAGGCACCCGATTCCGGCATAAAATCGTTGCCGGGCTGAAAAAAAAAAAAAGTTTATTCTCACCTCCCCCGAGCCCCCGCCGTCTTCCGCCATCTTCCTCTAGGTTCCCGGTGGCTCCCGCAGGCTGCCGGTGTCAGCAGAGGTGTACCTCTGCTGCACACAGGACCTGCGGTGATGTCACAGTCACGTGACCACGGGTTCACCATGGTAACCCACGGTCACATGACTGTGACATCACCGCAGGTCCTATACAGCAGAGGAAGCCCTCTGCTGACACCGGCAGCCTGCGGGAGCCACCGGGAACCTAGAGGAAGATGGCGGAAGACGGCGGGGGCTCGGGGGAGGTGAGAATAAACTTTTTTTTTTTTTTTTTAACCCTTATGCTCCTAGTTAGGAGCAGTTTTACTGTACTGAGCATGCTCAGTACAGTAAAACGGGGTCCGAGGAGACATCAGATGTTTCCTCGGACCCTTCTCCATAGGGCCCCATGTTATAGGGATCGGACCTAATCGGATGTGCACTAAATGCCATCCGATTTGGTCCGATCCGAATCTGTCAGATTTTATTTTCGGTGCAAAAATCGGAGCAAGCTCCGATTTTTGCACCAATAATAAAATCGGACAGAATCGGATCGGACCAAATCGGATGGCATTTAGTGCACATCCGATTCGGTCCGATGCCCATAGGGATGCATGGGGTCCAAATTCGGATCCGATGCTGTCCGATTTTCATCGGACAGCATCGGATTTAGACAAATTGTTATGTGAAAGCAGCCTTAGAAGGGTTTTTCCTCTACCTGGGAAAATTTTAATTGTCACAACTGCACTTTAAATTTTGATCACTCATGAAATAAATAAAAATGTAATTATGTATATCCTTTGTACATGCTATGTAATGAACTTTATATGTACTTATAAATAATTTAATAAATTCATATGAAAACATAGCACTTTGGATCCTGAGATACATAATTATTGTAAAAAGGGCTTGAAACCTCCCACTTCTTTGTTTTGGATAAACGTCCTTCTTCCGCAGCATAAAACACAAAACACAATAGTTTCAAATATTTCAGCTTGTGTTATTGTGGGGCTTGGCAGTGACGGTACTGAGGTATATATATGTTCCATGAGCTGGGGCCGGTGATATATACAATACCCTCACTGCAAGTGCTTCAGTATTGGACATAATAGCAGAATAGTCGCATCATTATTTATTTATTCTCAGTCAATTCCGTGATTGTCCTGACATTATGGGGGCGCCAGAGGGCTGTTTCATGACAACTATCGTAAATTAAAGGACCCGTTACACGCTTCAATGTGTCGGCGAACCAACCAATGATCCGACTTGACCTACATAGATGGAACAACGTTCAATGATCGCTAGTGAGGTGTCACACGTACTAATATTGAGAACGACGTAGCAACGATCCTGCGACAAGCGAACGATACTTGCGGTCGTTTGATCGACTACGTCCCCCAGTTTTGAATAGGCGAAGTCGTAAACGACATTGTTATCTAGGTGTCACACACACCGATGCTGCAGGTTGAACATGTTTTTGAACATGTTCATAAATCTACGATCAACGACTTATCTTTGGTCGTATCTGGGTGTCACACGCAACGTAACGACGTTGCTGCACGGCCCCAAAAGCCATGATGTACCAACGATATCGTTAACGATATCGTAGCGTGTGACGGGCCCTTAACAAAGAACCAGACTGTGAATTTCTTCAAGTATCTATTAAATCAGTTTAACAGCCCCATTATTACCATATCATTACTTTAACATATTAAATCGTGATGACAGGCTCGCTTCAAGCTCCACAAAGCCGCATTCCCTGATAGTAGTTTGTGATTTGCAATAGCTGGAGCCATGAAGCAACAACACACTTGCTGGCAACTTCCCACGGCATTTCTCTTTGTCTTTGCCTCACATAGTGCCTTTAATGTTGAGGCATATGTGTCTCCAGTAATTGTTGTCTTTTGTAGCATGAATTCTAGTAACAAAATGCCTTCTGTATTCCAAAACATTGCTGCCATGATCTTCCATCTGGACCAGGGGCGGACCTAGACTGTAGTGGGCCCTGGTGCAAGAAATTTTTCGGGGGCCCCCTTCCCCCCCCATTTCCACCCAGGTACCTTATAGATGACCTTGTCTCTGATTGGGGTCGTCTTTTTCTTTTCTTCATCTTGTCCTGACGCCATGATGACTTTTCATGTCTTTGCAGACTTCCATCTTCTCCACTTTTCTGCAGCACATCCTGACACGGTGCCCTTAAAAATAAGAGTGCCATTATAATTCTGTCTAAACAAAAATATCTGCCCTACACTGCGCTCCTGAACAAATAATCCCACTGTCCTCTATACTGTACCTTCTCATCACACTCTCTCTTCAACATACTCTCTCATCCTTGCTGTGGCCTCACACTGTAACCCCATGCAAACCCCCACACAAACACATACTACCCAGTCGTGACTGCATCCATCCCGCCCCCACCCCCACGCTACCCAGTCTTTATTATGTTTGACCTCACATTTTTCTTATCCCGTCCTCACTCAAAACTACCTCCGTACTCATCACCCACTTGCTCCCGATACTATGTCTGCTCACAAAATACCCCCTCACCACCATACTGAGTCCACACCCATCCCTCCTTTCTCCTCATACTGTGACTGCACCCAACACCCCCTGACCCACCATTCTGTGTCCATACCCATTCCTCCTCATTCCCCATATTGTGTCTGCACCCACCTCCCCTCACTTCCTATACTTTTTCCGCACCCATTCCCCCTAACTACTCATATTGTCTGCACACATGGCCATACTGTGCACTCAGATTTAGCCTATGGCTCCCCATACTGTGTCTGCACCTATCACCCCCTTGCTCCCCGTTCTCTGTTCTCAAATCCTGTCCTCCATTTGCTGCACATGATACACTCCCCCTCCCTCCATTTACAGACCATCACATGCACCCCCCCTCCATTTGCAGACCATCACTCTCCCCTCCCCCTGCTGACCATTACTCTCCTCTCCCCTCCTCCCTCTGCTGACCACACTCTCCTCTCCCCCTCCCTCTGATGACCATCACCCTCCTCTCCCCTCCTCCCTCTGCTGACCACACTCTCCTCTCCCCCTCCCTCTGCTGACCACACTCTCCTCTCCCCCTCCCTCTGATGACCATCACTCTCCTCTCCCCCTCCCTCTGCTGACCATCACTCTCTCCCCTCCTCCCTCTGCTGACCATCACTCTGCTCTCCTCCTCCCTCTGCTGACCATCACTCTGCTCTCCTCCTCCCTCTGCTGACCATCACTATCCTCTCCCCCTCCTCTGCTGACCATCACTCTCTCCCCTCCTCCCTCTACTGACCATCACTACCCTCCCCCTCTCCCTCCATTTACTGACCATAATAATGTCCCCCACCCTCTCACTCACCCCCAATTACGCTATCATGACTCAGAGGACTCCATCTTCGGTCTCTTCAGCTCCATTAGAGCGGAGCACTTTCCACCGCCGCTGTTTCGCGCCTCTGCGGCGCTGTGACGTCGGCAGCGTGGAGATGAACACCCTGCACCCTGACCCAGAAGTGTCCGCGGTCAGGGCTTCAATTCAGCTAGCTGATCAGTGGGAGCCGGCGGGCACAGCACTTTCTCTGAACCGCTGTCAGTCTGACAGCGGCTCAGAGAGAGAATGTCCGACTCACACTGCAGCCGCCGGGGAGACACCGCACACTGCCGACGGCGCCCACCTGCCTGCCTTCAGGTACGCTGCTGGGCTCCGCCCCTGCACTTGGGGCTTGGCCAGCAGCAGAGTGACAGAGGAGGAGCCCGGGCCGTCAGTGTCTCCGGGCCCCCCTCCTGGCCTCTGCAGCCCGGGCCCCTCAATGGAGTGAGCCCTGTGAGGCACAGTACCCCACGGGGGAGTGAATGGCGGTGCTCTTCCCTCCTGTCAGGAGGCGGAACGGACCGCCGCTGGAGCCTTCAGGGGCCCCCTAGCTGGCCGGGGCCCTGGTGCAGCTGCACCAGCTGCACCACGGTAGTTCCGCCCCTGATCTGGACACAAAATTTCTTTGGAGTTTATGACCCCTTGTGCTTCCATTTGGTCACAGGATCATCATGGTGGACCCATGTTTCACCAACTATAATAATTTGAGAATATACGTCTTCATAGATTTCTTTAGGTTTCCTAAGTCATATTACAAGTTTTGTTAAAGAGTTAATCATGACTTTTAGGATTGCTACTTTCTATATGCGGCACTAGAGTTCGTCTACTTACTCCCTGAAGTGACAATTTGCATATTTCCCAGAGGAGCATTGCAGCTAAAAGTCTCCTCACCGCTGGCATGCCGGATTAACCTCCATAAGGAGAATAGCTATTCTCCAGACCTTTATCTAAGCCTCTCATACAGCAAGATCAGATCCTGTATACTGCACTGATGAGGGACAATCACTCCGAAACGCAGCATCTGCAGATTGGGGCTCTGAACTGACATAAATCCTAAACCACATGGAAAGGCTTATTAAAGAGTTAATTATGATTTTTAGGATTGCTTCTTTCTATAGGTGGCACTAGAGTTTGTATACTTCCTTCCTGAAGGGACAATGCTGCTGTCCAGACATGACTCAAGGTGCACAGAAAAGCCCAGCTCTCTAGCACAACTTAATCAACACCTCTTGCAGAATGCTGAATCTTAATCTCCATGTAGAGGGTGAGGCATGAGGACTCCAAACACTTTGGACTTTTGTCTGAGGTAGTAAAATGCTTGTCACTGCCATACATGTCAGATGGCAGAATATCTCCCATAATGCAAAAAAATAGGGTTAGCAGAAATGCAGTTGTCTTTGACCCATATTGTGGGCTGGTCCTGCGGACATCTGTCAGTTCGGCACACTATCATTTAGCGAGTATGACACCTGAACCCGCCTCTTTATAGCAACACTAGGATTTATATATTATCATCATAAGGTTATCAGTTAACTATGAATGATACACAATCGCTTTGTATTACATATCTGAGCTTTATTTTATTTGTGTTGTGTTTGCGTTTCCACCCATTATAAATGAGGGTTACCTCCTATCATTTATTTTTAGTAGTTGCTCGTGAATAAGAAGTTTGTAACCAGATCTCTTGCTTTGTTAAGGGCCTTCTAAAGAAATCTCTGTTTCTAATTGTGGGTGCTGAGGAATGGCATTGTCCAGCAGGTAATGTGATCACCGGCAAACAACCAAACATGGATACCTAAAACAGTAAGACATCAATAAGCTGCACACTAAAAGATACAGAACAATGGTATACAGCAAAGGCAGCGGCAATACAGGAGTGCCTGCAGCGTGTGCCAGTACAAAGGGGAACACTTAATATAGAATACATCACAGGAAAAACAGGCAGGTAGCCTCAAGAAATCACAGAAAATAACACATTGATCAATATGAATGTTTGTTACATGTTCACATGTTCAGTTTTTGGTGAGTCTTTACTTCAGCTTTTGCAGCCAAAACCAGGAGTGGGTGATAAATACAGATGTGGTGATGTCTTTCTATTATAGTATGTAAACAGAAGAAGACCGGGCACTAGCCACCATGCTCAGGGCTTCTATCAAAGTCTCTGCAGCTGTCAGCAGTGGACATAGATGGTGTTGCTCAACTCAAAGAAACAGTTGCATGCATAATCGATGAAGAAGGAGCCGCACTCACCAAAGCTTGACTGCAGTGCTGGAAATGTATTCCGGTATAAGCGGGGTTACATCTATGCAGGGAAAGGAGTGAGGCAGGGTCGGACGACGGTCACACCATTTCGCACAATTAGTGCTTCCAAAGGTCCTGTGCTGACCTGTGGAAGCACTAATTGTGCGAAACGGTGTGACCGTTGTCCAACCCTGCCTCACTCCTTTCCCTGCATAGATGTAACCCTGCTTTTACCGGAATAAATTTCCAGCACTGCAGTCAAGCTTTGGTGAGTGCCTCTCTTTCTATTATACTTTTCCTCTAATTTTTCCACTCCTGGCTTTGGCTTGCAAATATTGATGTAAAATACTCACCAAATACTCAACGTATCATCGTGGCCTAATAGAAAGACGTCACCACTTCTGTATTTTTCATTCACTCTTGGTTTTGGCTGCAAATACTGATGTAAAGTACTGACCAAAAACTGAACATGTGAACATGGCCCTACTCTGTTGTTCCAGGATTCGGCATTGGGGCCCATGCACTGAAAGTTATGACACTATTGAGTGACATCCCTCCAGGGCACGTGTTTTCTTATACAGGATCTTATGGGATCTTGGTTTCATATTTTCCTATGTTCTTCTCTAACACCAGATAAAAACACATGGCTGATGTATACTGCATGGACGTAATATATAGTCCACCTCCACTACTCTTATAGCAAGTAAGCCGTGTTCAGTCACACAGCAGGTCAGCCTGTGTACATGTTCCCAACAAGTTGTCTATCAGTCACCCAGGTCACTGGCTCTCCACAACTATCCTCCAATGGCTGACAAGCCGTGGTGACTTGTACCCTTCCTTATATGTTTGTTCTGTGTTTCTCATTGTCCCATTCACCATGGTTGGACATGTGACAAGCAGTGACAATTTTTCTAACCCATTCCCCAACCTTTCTTTGTACACTGTATATTTACTTGTTGGACGGACATAATAAATGCCGCCATAGTGTCCCCATAAGTTTTCATACTGCTGTACACAGACTAAGTTCATCTCACTGCACCACTTTACCCCATCTTATATCACTGTATTATGTGTGGTTATGTCAGGATCCAGTATTTCCTTCCCTCCTTCCCCTCATACCTTTCCTGGTACAAGTTGATTGGATCTCATGATGTAAAAGCTTGCCTAAAAAGTTGCAGCAAATCTGACTATATAGGACTACAGTGAGAAACATCACTCATAGGATGTGATTGTAAAAAAAACATTTTTTCTTACTAAGATACCACTGTATCAAATAGTCTGCTACGCTTCCCAAACATTATTTTAGAGTATACTAACTTAGATTGCCTCAATGGAGGCCAATAATGATACCTTTACACACCGCAAGCGCAGCAATAAATTTTGACGGCGATATGTCGCCCTGGAAATATCGCCGTCAGATTGCCTCCAACTTGCGGCGTGTAATTTGGGAATTTGGCGGCGATATGTCGCCTCGCCCCAGTTGCCTGATTTCAGACCAGTGCTCCAAAATCAGGCGACCGGGGCGAGGCGAAATATCGCCGTCAAATTCCCAAATTACACGCCGCAACTTGGAGGCAACTGACGGCGATATTTCCAGGGAAACATATCGCTGTCAAAATTTATTGCCGCGGTTGCGGCGTGTAAAGGTACCCTAAAACATTCTTTTGGTATTGAGTGAATGGAGCCTTTTTGATATACCCAACGCATATGCCAGGTGAGGGTATACGATACAATATGATACAATAATAAAAAATAAAATACAATATAATATGAGACGATACAAATATAATACCATACAGACCATATGAGACAAAAAATAAATAAATACATCACTGAGCCCATGAGGAGTGAGGATCCTGCTCTCAAGCTTACAATCTATGAGGAAATAGGGGAGACACAAAAGGTAATAGTAACAAATGCCATCATATATGGTCCAAACTATCAATATAATAAATAGGGGATTCACATAATGCTGCATGAACCATTCACCAGCCAGGATCTGTACAAGTACAGATAAAGTGTTATAAATGCATGGGGGTGTAGATAGATGATACAAAACGCCAGATTTGGAGAAGGACAGAGTGGGAATACTTACATAGATGAGGTGAGGTGATAGGCTAGTCTAAAGAGATGTGTTTTAAACGCTCGCTTAAAGGTATAGATATTTGGAATTAATTGAATTGTTCTTGGTAATCTGTTTAGAGAATTGGTGCAGCTCGTGAGAAGTCCTGGAGATGGGAGTGGGAGGTTCGGATTGTAGATGATGTCAGTCTTAGGTCACTTGTGGAACGGAGGGCATGTGTAGGGCGATAGACAGAGATGAGAGAGGAGATGTAGTGTGGTGCAGAACTGTGGAGAGCTTTGTGGGTCAGAGTGATAATTTTATATTGAGTTTTGTAGCAGATGGGCAGCCAGTGCAATGACTGGAATAAGATAGCGGCATCGGTAAAGCACTTGGAGAGGAATATAATCCTGGCTGCTGCTTTAAGGATGGATTGGAGAGGAGAGAGTTTAGTAAGAGGGAGACCAATTAGTAGAGAATTGCAGACGAGAATGAATAAGGGCGACAATTAGAGTTTTTGCACAGTCAACAGTAAAGAAAGGTCGAAATCTAGAGATGTTTTTGAGGTGTAGGTGACATGAGCGAGCAAGCGACCCGATGTGGGGAGTGAAAGAGAGATCTGAGTCAAATATAACCCCAAGACAGCGGGTGTGCTGCTGAGGAGTAATGGTAGAACCACATACAGAAATGGAAATATTAGGTTTCAGAAGATTAGGGAGGGAGGAAATACGAGAAGTTCAGTTTTTGACAAGTTCAGTTTAAGGTAGAGAAAAGATATGATGTTAGAGACAGCAGAGAGACAATCACTGGTATTTTGTAGTAACGTGGAGGTGATGTCAGGACAAGAGGTGTATAACTGGGTGTCATTAACATAGAGATGATACTGAAAACCAAGTCTACTGAAGGTTTGTCCAATAGGAGCAGTGTATAAAGAGAAGAGAAGGAAACCTAGGACTGAACCTTGAGGAACTCCAACCGTAAGGGGAAGAGGAGAGGAAGAGGAGCTGAAGAAAGATACAGAGAAGGAGCGGTCAGAGAGGTAGAAGGAGAACCAGGAGAGAGCGGTGTCTTTAAGCACAATAGAGCAGAGGATAGAGAGGAGGAGCTGCTGATCCACAGTATCAGATGCAGTGGAGAGATCCAGGAGGATCAGTAGGGAATAGTGACCATTAGCTATAGCTGTTAGTAGATCATTAGAGACTTTAGTGAGGGCAGTTTCAGTAGAATGTAGGGAGCGGAAGCCGGATTGTATTTTTTGGCTTTCTGCTTTGTTTAATGTGTCTTATTCTCATGTTTCTCTCCTTTTTACTCCAATTTCCCACTTTTAGCTTCCAACATTCACATGTATCACTTAAGGCCCCCATGCACATTAGACTAAAGGCAATCGAACCATCAGTATTGGTTGACAGTCTAATGTATGTGGGGGCTCCTGACTCTTCCCCGACAAATGATGTCAGAGAGAAGGATTGCCAAGTTGGGTTTCCAATGGTAGATACCGTATATACTCGCGTATAAGCCGAGTTTTTCAGCCCAAAAATTGGGCTGAAAAGTACCCCCCTCGGCTTATACGCGAGTCAGTGCTGTATACCGATGTATACATCGGTACATACCGATGTATACATCGGTATACAGCAGCCCCCGCATCCCCAGTAATGCAGGGCTCCCCCAGCCTCGCTCCGGTCGCCTGTAAAGCAAACTATACTTATCAGTGTCCCGCTGTCCGCGCCCGCTCGCCGCTGACATCCGCGATCCTCCATCTTCATGCGTCTTCTTCCTGTTTCTGTGCTCGTCGCAGGCAATGACGTCATTCCCTGCGACGAGCACAGGAAACAGGAAGAAGACGCATGAAGATGGAGGATCGCGGATGTCAGCGGCGAGCGGGCGCGACAGCGGGACACTGATAAGTATAGTTTGCTTTACAGGTGACCGGAGTCAGGCTGGGGGGGCCCTGCATTACTGGGGCTGCCTGTATACTACCGCTGGGGCTGCTATACACTACTACTGGGGCTGTATACACTACCACTGGGGCTGCTATATACTACCACTGGGGCTGTATATACCTCTGGGGCCCTGTATACTACCACTGGGGCTGTATAAACCACTGGGGCTGTATATACTGCTAGGGCCCTGTATACTACCACTGGGGCTGTATATACTACCACTGGGGCTGTATATACTACTAGGGCTGCGTCTATACTACCACTGGGGCTGTATATACCACTGGGGCTGTATATACTACTGGGGCTGCGTGTATACTACCACTGGGGCTGCTGTATCTACCTCTGGGACTGGTGTATACCACACTGCTGGGGGCTGTATACTTGTGCTAGGGTCCACCCTCGGCTTATACACGAGTCAATAGATTTTCCCAGGTTTTGGGGGCAAAAGTAGGGGGGTCGGCTTATACACGGGTCGGCTTATACACGAGTATATACGGTACTTTTGTTATCTCCAGAGATAAGCCAATGCCAAAGGAGTCTGGTTGCAGCTGTTCCATAGAGAACACAGGAAGACTCGGCCAAACAAAACATTCCTATACATGGGGGAGTCGGAAGGCATAGCTGTTGGCTGTATGATAGCTATCGAATGTGTATGGAGACCACAGCTGCACCTAACCTCAACATGGAGTGGGAACTTACAAGCAGCCACTATATTCTCTGCCTTGCCAGGACAACCAATAAAGCTGTCAAGCTCTCAGAATCAGAAATAAGATTATAGGTTTAAAAATAAAAAAACACTTTTTTTGCCATTTCTTCATAGAAAAGGAAAAGCCTCTCAAATGTAGTTCTTCTTAGGCTATGTGCACACCTAGTGTGTTTGGTGCATTTTTGATGCATTTTGACTTGCAAATTTTATTGACATCTGCAAGGGAAAACGCATCCCAGCAAAGTCCATGGGAATTCTGAAGTACTGTGCACACATTCAGGTTTTTTCACCTGCAGATTTGAATGCAGAAAAAAGAAAATGCATCGTTTTGCCTGCCAAGAGATGTGTTTTTTTGTGAAGAAATGGTGCAGGAGTAATCTGCTAGGCGGGCCCATAGTGTGACGAGATACACATGACGAGAGCAAGACAAAAACGTCTGGAAAACGGCATCAGACAGTTGATGAACGATGTGCTCAAATGATGAGACTGGTGAAGAGTTAATAAAGTTCTCTCTTTACTGAAGAAGAGTTGTAGAAACTACGGTAAGTGAAATAAATGTATGTAGATATTGATTGCGTCTTGCAGAATAAAACTGTCCATCCTCCAGAGTCTGAATCTGTTTACCCCGGCGGATCCTGCAGCATTGCTGAGCCATCGTCCTTTTAGGTAAGATGTGAACATGCCACTTATGGTTGAAGCTCAATTTCTCATAAAGGCTGCAAGGTCAAAGTGCTGGACTAAGTGTATGTCAGCTCAGCACATCTTTTATTAACCTCGGTGGAGTCAGAGATATTGTTTGCTATAGGAAAATATATATTTTGAGCATCCTCTAACAACATGGCTCACATGTACATTTCTTTTGTGTAAATTGGGTGTTTTTCCTCTTGAATAATCGTTTTGTTTTTTCTATTAATAAACTGATCAGTCTTCCATTGCAATCGATCTGATACAAGATCCTCAGGTAATTGGTGAAATCCATCAACAAAGATCTGTAATCACCAATGGCAATTGTTTTATTATCGTTCTTTCCATTTACGGCCCTTGTATGTAGAAGCAACTTATGAGGTGACTGAAAACCTCTGAATCGGTCATACAACATGGCACTAGACATGGAGAGGTCGGATGTCTGTGACCCCTTGTGATGCTTGTTGGAAACCTGGAGAATCCAATTATTATCAATGGCTCCATTAGGCATGGTGTGCGTCATTCATGGGAGGATACGTGCTCATGTGAAATCTGCTATTCTTCTCCTGGGACTTGTCTCCTCTATGGGCCGGGTGGTCAGACATGGAGTGAATAATCCAAACTCACAGTAAGTGATAGGATAGTGAAATTCCACATATAAAAGAAATCCTACAATAAAACCAATCTACATGTTTTGGGATTCCCCTTCACAAGGATGAATAAATGCCATATTAATTCCTTTTAAAATACTGATATCCCTAGTTTACTGAATACATCAATCACAGGAAATGATGTATCTCTATTAGCCCAGTGTTTTATTTTTGCATAAATTTCAATACAAGATGTCTATTCTATTAAAAACCTTAAAGACATACATTTCGAAAAATTAAAAGTGCCATTTTTATTTTCACTGATATATTTAAAGAGGACCTGTCACCCCCCTGGTGCATGGCAGACTGAATGCAGCATGTCTGCTGCGTTTAGGGAAGGGGTCCCCCATGTCTTTAGCCCCCCTGTGAGTTTTAAAAAAGGCTTTAGAAACCTTACAGTTAAGAGGTCGTCTGGGTTGGATCTTATTAAAGAGGACCTGTCACCAAACCAGGCATGGTGATCTAATTACAGCACTGGATACAGCATGTCTGCAGCATGCAGACAAGGGGTCCCCCAGCACTTGAGCAGCCCTGCACCCTGAGATAATACAGTTAGAAAACTTACATGCTCCAGCCATTAAGGAGGTGGCTAGGGGCTGCAACCAAGGGCAGATTCACATCCCCTGCATGTGTAATCTGCCCACTGCTGCCAATCATTCTCTCCCTCTTCAGCAGCATTTAAACAGAGTTTTTTTTTCTCTCTCCCAGAAAGTCCATTTAGCCCCGCCCACTGAGGGGCGGGGCTAAACGGGAGAGATAAAAAAACTCAGTTTAAATGCTGCAGACAGGGAGAGAATGATTGGCAGCAGTGGGCAGATTAAACATGCAGGGGGTGTGAATCTGCCCTTGGCTGCAGCCCCTAGCCACCTCCTTAGTGGCTGGAGCATGTAAGTTTTCTAACTGTATTATCTCGGGGTACAGGGCTGCTCAAGTGCTGGGTGACCCCTTGTCTGGATGCTGCAGACATGCTGCATCCAGTGCTGTAATTAGATCACCATGCCTGTGACTCACCGTGACTGGTTCGACACATGGCAGGCGATTGCTTCTACCTCCTTGTCACAGATGGACCGCGCCTGCGGCTGTGGAGGCCCGGTGGTGCAGATCAATAAAGAAGACATCGTTAGTGGAACAGATTAGGGGTTCATTTGTCGTGACGCCACCTATGAGAGTTTCGGTAACTGTACCGACGCTGCGGGGCCTCCAGGGGATGGAATGCAGCAAGATGGAATGCTCCCCACAGGCTGAGCGATAATCCCCGGAGCCAGGAGCTGCGCAAGATGTTCTGAGGCAGCTGCGGTTACTTAGTGCGCGGACGCAAGCAGTTCATAAGGAAACACGGACACTGTAAGTCTCTGTAACGGGTTCTTTACTGTAACCAGCAAGCAGTACATGGCATACAGTGACGGGTAGTGGACCGGGTGGACTCAGCAGTAATCAGTGTCCCTCAGAGCTCCGCGGTGTTCCTCCATTCTAGCTAAGTTGTGTTGCCGTTGTCGCCCAGGAATACCAAATCGGGTACAGGGAGGCTGCTTCAATGCCCTACCCAGAGTATACGTTATGGGTGTTTTGGGGAGCCTTGGGTCCCTTGGTGGGTACACCGCTGGTTAGACGACTGGATTTGGCGGTGGTGGGGTGCTCCTGTAAAGCGGTCCCTCCACTCCTCTGGTTCGCATAGAAGTGCTGAACTACTCCTAGCTTCGGTACCAGCAAACCGGCTGTAGATGGGCACGGGATGATTTTGGACCCGCATGTAGATGCCCGTAGATCGGTTGTAGAAAGCACCGGGAATAATGGCGCTCAACCGGGGTGATGGCCAGGGGGCTGCACGAGACTGTGCAGGCCCCCTCTCCTAGGTTGCAGAGCTGGTTGGTTTAGCTCCTTCTCCTACGTTGTTCGGAGAGTCTGTGTTAACTTTTCCACTACACACTACCACTACACTCCGCCCACCAGGACCTGATTGGCCCTCTATGCTAGGTGATGCATGTAGGGTATGGATCTCTGAGTTCATCGTGTGACTGCTGAGTCAGAGAAAATTGCTGCTGCTGTCTTGGCTGCAATACCGTCCTGTGACGCACTCGGTGCGGGGCGCCACACCTGGTTTGGTGACAGGTCCTCTTTAAGAGGTCCAATCCTCCCTGCCTCCTCCTTGTGTGTTCCGTCCCCTCTATGTGTCTGCCGCCGTCTCCTCTTGTTCTGGGTCTGTCTTCCTCTTCTGCTCCTGCTCCTTGTGACATCAGGAGCAGAAGAGGAGGGCAGACCCAGGAGAAGAGGAGGCGGCAGCAGACACAGAGGGGACGGAACACACAAGGAGGAGGCAGGGAGGATTGTGCCAGCAGCCAGGACCTCTTAATAAGATCCAACCCAGACGACCTCTTAAGTGTAAGGTTTCTAAAGTCTTTTTTAAAGCCTACAGAGGGGCTAGAGACATGGGGGACATGCTGCATTCAGTACTGCATTTAGTTTGCCATGCACCACGGGGGGTGACAGGTCCTCTTTAACTATTAGGGGCCCTTTACACACGGCTACATTTGTAGCTTGTCACCAGGTAACTTACTGGTTGCAGTGAAATCATGGATACATGGTTCTATCTTGTTGCTGTGTACAAATGGAATCATGTATCCATGATTTCACTGCAACCAGTAAGTTACCTGGTGACAAGCTACAAATGTAGCCGTGTGTAAAGGTACCCTTAATGTTATGTGCACACAATTCGGAGGTACTGCTATTGGACACAGCGACTCCGGACCTGCCGGAAGCCATGGGTGAACAAAGGAAGAACGCAGCTGCCTGGTGCCCAAGATCTGGGTTGGGGGCAGGGCGGCCTTTTCCTGCATTCACCTACTGGGGCTTGCTTCTGACTCTGCAGCAATAAATTAACAAGCTGTGGAGATGTGGAAGTCCAGCAACCAGCACCGCAGCTGAAATAATGCTGCAGAGGGGAGAAGCACAGTGAGCATAGGATTTCTAGAAATCATCCACTATGCTTGTACTGTATAATGCAGTGTTTTGGATGCAGCGGTAAGACGCTGCGCCAAAACACTGCTAATTCAGATCTGTGCACACAGCCTTAGGTGCCAGACAGTCTATAATAACATTGAATGGGGACTAAATTTTCTGTAAACATATCGATTGAAAGATATTGTTTTTTTTGCATTTAAGTATATTTCTTAAAAAAAGATAGAATCCACACTAAGGCCCTTTCACATCAGCGTTTTTCACGATTGCAGCAGATCCGGCAGATTTACCGCATCTGCTGCCTAACGGCCGCACTTGCGATCGCTCCATGCATTGTCTATGGGGCTTGTGGTCGGCTGTGGCAAGTGCGGTTCTGCTGGATGCTGTAGATCTGACACTTGCGGCAGCAAAAAAAACGCTGCTAGCCACATTTTTTTTCGTGGACAGATTTTCTGGATCGCAGCAAAACCCAATTTCCGCACGCCCCATAGACAATGCATGGAGCTTGCTGCAAGCGTGGTGCAAGCGCTGTAAATCTACGGATCTGCCGCAATCAGTGAAAAACGCTGATTTGAAAGGAGCCTAAAACACACTTCAAAAAAGCATATGTGAATAATTTTTTTTTAATTTAAATAGTAATCATTCTTTACAGTGGTGAACTAATATGCCATTCAGTCAAATGATGTAAATGAGAAGGAATTGTAAAGAAGAGAAAGATAACAGTGGAGTTAGGGAAAATAGATTTGGTCTGCTGTGATCGGAATCAGTGATCGATGGCAGTCAGATCAGGGCAGCCTCAGAAGATCCAGCTGCCTGCCAGATAAGAGCAGTGCAAATCTTTTTCCTTAACTACATAACAGAAAGACAGAATTCCTAATGCAGATGTGGACAAAGTCTTGAGTATAGGATCAATTCCCCGTCCATGATTGGGTAGAAGAGAGAATATAACTAGCCGTTAATATCATAAAGAAAGAAAAAAAATGAATATATCAGACATAAATTCTTATGACTTATCGGATGTATGGTAAGAAATATTGAGTGCATTCTCAAAAGACCAAGAAATTACTGCCATAAAATATATAAGATGAAATGTGGCAATAGACTGTATAACTAGCGCTGAAAGGAACAACTATGGATAATCATTAAAGGGGTTTTCCACTACTTGGACAACCCCTGCTCATTGCTCATGTGCGCCCCCATAAAAATTAAAAAGCCTATACTTCTCTACAGTGCAGCGATGTCACAACTCGTATTCCTGGGTCCCACATGACATTGTTATGACACACGAGCCCCGCGACCAATTACCGCCATCCTCTTTCCTCTTCCTTCGGATGCAGGAGCAATTAACAGGAAGTCAGCGGCAGCCGCAGCGTTCACTTCTACTAAACACTCAATTGTCCGAGGACGGGAGATGGAAACAGGCATTGATTGGTCGTGGAGCTCACATGTCATAACAATGTCACGTGGGACCCGGAATAACGAGTTCTGACATCGCTGGAACCACATCAGCGTGGGAAGGGGGTATAGGCTTTTTTATTTTGGGGGCAAATATGGGGAACAAGGAGGAGTTTATCCAAGTAGTGGACAACCTGTTCAATGGCAGGGCAGAGCATGAGAATTTACATATAGATAAAAAAAATAGATAACCTGTGATGTATAGACACACCGACTCGAAATATCACTGGCAGGTGCTGTGGAGTCTTGTCCTCTTGGGACAGAGTCAGTCTCATTTGACATGTCGGTGGTCAGCACTGGACTCCTAGGTTTGAATCCAACCAGAGATATAAGGACCGCTGGGTTTTTAGGTTCTATTGTGCTGATTATTTCTCATTATTCTGAATTCCTACCACATTCCATGATCTTTTATATATCCATAAAACAAATGTAGTTTACTACTGAAATATAAGACTCGGTACTCATAGTGGAACTGCACAGTAAATGATGGAAAGCATATAAAGAAGTCTGTCCCAGTAAATGTAACACAATACTAAAGCTAATAAAATGCGGGGTACAAAGACCATGGAAAGATCCCACTTTAGCAGATGGCACTTCTATTTAATTGGACTCTGAAATTATTGCTAGAAAGAAAGGACGAGGTCTTTGATACAACAACTATCCAGGGACTTGTTCGCTAAGCTCCACGACATTCTGGTGAGAATTTAATCATCTGTAATATGTAAAGTACATGTATATGAGATATTTTACACTTCTATTGGAATAAATGTAATGATTACCAGGCAAATGTAAAATTAAGAGCCCTGGGAATAATTCTACAGGTTTTTCATTTACTAGATATAAACCAAACACTTTGTTTTCCAGTTCATATGGGCAAAATGTGCAAAGTAGAGTCAGGTGACATTTACAGATTATCCGAATTTACCATCGATTTCCAAGCCACATCAATCTGGAAATAAGGGCGATGCTTGAAGCAACGACCATACGTTCTAATATCGCAATTCTACAGTTGTGAGCCATGAATGGCCATGTACACCTTCAGATAGAATTTTTTTTATTGCTTTTCTTCTTAGCTCTGATGGCTCTGTCAGCTCCGCAGCCCATTCTCCCATTGTTAGTATTAACATGAAGGAGTGGGAGAGGCTTGCACACAGCTATACAGTGCTGAGGTGTGAAAGTATTTCAGGGAGGGCAGAGAATATAGGTTGTAGACAAGGAGGAAGGCACCTAAAGGCAGTATTGGAACTGTGATGATACATGAAAGTGAGTGATGACAGAAACACTTTGGATATTGACAGACCTCACATCCAGCATATATTGCTGTGAAGGACACTCCCACAAAAGGATAATCTGAAATTTTGATCAGGCTGCAGACTGCTAGTCTGAAAAGGAATCAAGGAATGATGTTTGCTGACTGTGCAATTTTATTAACTAGAGTTAACCAGTAACACAGGGGTGGGGAACTCAAGAGCCATCAACAGGTCATGTTTTTCAGATTTCCTTAGCATTACACAGGGGTTGGAATCATCACCAGTGCAGGTGATTTGCAATACTAAGGAAATCCTGAAAACATGACCTGATCGCAGCCCTTGAGGCCTGGAGTTCCCCACTCCTGCAGTAACATATGTCAGCATTAGGGTTTAGCAAAAAGATTCTCAGGAATCTAGTCCAGCTGCTTGGTAGTCCAAGGCTGTAAGCCAGGGATACTGTGAACCTCCTCTTATGTGCTGGCATCCCCATCTCCTCTTCGGGTTCGTAGGTCCATTGCAACATGTGTCGTATGACAACAATGAAGTCTCTCTGGGCGTTCAAATCAGAAGAGACTCCGGGAAGACACCGGCCGGTAGAAGGGCTCTGATCCGGCATTGGACTACCATTGTGACTGATGAATCTGGGATCTGCAAATCTTGTTGCATAACTTGAGTAAAAATATATTTTTTCTGTCTATAAGCCTTCACTGTTGCTTAGCTGTATCTGTAGTTGCTCTACTTGGCCTGTGGAGGTTAGGCTTGCGCTCTTCTTGTAACTAACCTTTTAAAAATGATTAATATAAATATGGATAGGATATCCTCACTCCTGGATGTCCACTGTGGTCTCCCTAATCAAAATGTCAGAAAAGGAAGATTTGTTGACAATTGAATGGATATAAATAGACATAGGGTTTAGGGTTAACTGGATACAGGACCTGGGTGCACTACATTTGACTAGAGGACAGAAGGAGAAGTAAATAAGTTAGGGAGAGGTGGGGTGGAGAATGACCACAAACACCTTGAAAAATGCTGTGAGAATAATCCCTTCATGATGCTCTATATTATAGAGTCTATAAGCTGCGGTTATGATGCATGCTCTACTGAAAAATAATGTAAAATGTTGCCATTTAGAGAAATAGGGAGACCAGGTCAGTCTTCTGTTCAACTGAACTTTTTGTTATTTGGCCTAAAATCTTTAGTCATCTTGTTGGAAAACCATTTCCTATCACGGTGAAGCCAGTACGGTGGTGCCAACTTGTGATGAGCGAATACTAAAATATTTAGGTTTGGATTATTCATACTGAATGCCATGAACTATTCCAGTATTCATCACGTGTAATGAACCTAATGCAAGTCAAAGGGGAATTCAAGCATTTTTCTGTAAGATTTCCCTGAAAAATGTTCAAGTTCCCCATTGACTCGCATTAGGTTCATTATTCATGATGAATACTGGAGTAGTTCATGGGATTCAGTATGAATAACCTAAGCCCGAATACTGTAGTATTCGCTCATCATTAGTGCCAACCCAATGTGTGGGCATCTTTGTTGATTATGGGAGGTGAGACATGAATGGTACAACTTTTTTTTTTATTTCTCTCCTTGCTTAATACTTTTCATAGAACCATAAAAAATTAACTTTTTTAAAACTCTTTGTACCCAATCTTGTGTAAAAAGGGAACGTATACTTTGAAGATTACAGATGTTCAGAGCCTACATGTTTTATGTGTAGTAAACAACACAGGCCTCATAAACTCAGGGTTTTATGCTGTGAAACCAATTTTCTAGCTATCAAGGCAATTTGTGTGCCGTTAAAATCAGCTAATTATTTCCCCTATCTGTCAGATAGCATCAATGCGAGCTGCAAGACTGTTGACAACCCGAGTGATATTCTGCATTTCCATAGTGATTATCTGTTCATGCGTCTTCACTATCTCAAAGGGCAACTGAATGAAAACGGAGCGACCTTTGTGCACCTAGTGCCGACATCGTGTCCTCCGATACTTCACCTGTCAGTGCATCAATCATACGTCAACTTAAACACAGATTCATACGTCTTACGGCACAATTGTTACAACAGATGGCAGTAAACTGATGGACTAGAGAGATTCAGTAAAACCTACGTAGATGTACACGGATGGAGAAATGTAGCCATATGGTACAATATGTCATGTTATAATGTATATCTGAAGCTTATACATAAACAAAACAAAAAAGAAGTAGGGTAATATATGAGGACTTTGCAAATCGAAGTATCAGGGCCGCTCCCTTGACAATTAGTAGTGATCTGATATTAAAGGGTCTTCTATGATTAAGTAATGTCCTATTCTTAAAATATGCCATCACTGTATGATTGGTGGGGGGTCCGGCCTCTGGGACCCTCTTCAATCCTTAGAGAAAAGGCAACAAACTGCTGATGTAGTCAAAATAATTTGCAGCCCTATAAAAGTCCACACCCCGGCTTCTCAGGAATAGTGGGGTCCAAAGGTCAGATGTACTATAATCATAAAGTGGTAGCATATCTTAGATTTATGCCATTACTTTAGATGGGAAAACCTTTTTAGGTTATGTTCATCATTTTATGCATCTGTGATGTGTTTTGTTATGCTATTTTCCAAAATCACAGTAAAACTGCTAAACCTTTACTGCATATTTGGAAAATCATGGCAAAAAATGCAACATGAACACATCATACGCTTATAGTACATTTGTTACCTGGTGATGCTAGTGTACTTTAAAATTCTATTGCACTTTAAAATCCTATGGGCATTTTATCAGATTAGAGTCTTGCAAATTACCCCTTCACAACATGCGTCATACAGTACGTACCCTTAAATGGACACTGTCAGGTCATTTTTAAGTCAGATACTAATATTACCATTGAATAGTGCCTGGGCAGACCTTTTTAAAAAAAAATGTAAAATCATTATTGTACCATTTGTAGTTTCCTTGCTATAAGCATTTTCAGACCCAGGGAGCTGGTACATTAGTCCTGTCTATTACTCTTACAGAGGATTAGTCTGGCTGCTGTATAAGTCTTATTTAAATATCCACACCCACCCAAGCTGGTGTTCTGTCCCTCCCCTCTGTGCTGGGAGGGGGAGGTGTTTTGTCCTGCACTGTGTAAGAGCTTTCTATTATAAGAACATTGGTTTTCCTGCATACATGTAATGTGTGTATCTGCTGAGCAAATGTTGTAATAATCAAATAGCAATATCTCAGACTACACACTGCATGTCTCATACACACAATGACATGAAGAGCTCAGAACTTCAGCTAAGCTCACATACCTCCTTCCTCTCCTCTCTGCTCTGCAATGAGTCACACACAGCATAACAGATCACAGAAAGGCAGGACAGTGTAATGATGCATGAATATTCATTCCTTGGGGATTGCACAGCAGAGAACTCATTGTGATTGACAGATGGAATTAATATTTTATTTTGAAGTTTACAGAGGATAGAAGGGAAGACAGAAATACATGAATAGAGAGAGCTTAGAGAAATTAATTACAAAATGATACAAGTTACATATGGATTTTTGACCTGACAGATTCCCTTTAAGCCACTGTTCCTGTATGGCGCTACGATCACACCAGTTCACAATTAGAGCCAGCAAAATCATCAGTGGGTGTTATCTATGTCATAGCTGACACTTTGCAGTAACACCCACAATCAGCGCTAGCACCGATCTCTTTGATGCCGCTGTCAATAACAACATCAGCATTGATCTGCTTACTAGAGGGGGGCGCTCCCTCTTTGCTCTTATTAAGTAGTGCCATTAGGTCTTTATGGTGACCCTGGGTCAAATAATGGTGACGGGATCAACCGAGTACAAGTGGCCTGTGAGGTCCTGCCTTGAGTAGGACCTGACATACCTCATGCCTGTGTCTGAATGACAGGGTATCAGGCCAGCAATTACACCAGGCAAAGTTGATGTCCCATTCTGGGACGACATAGAAAGAGGGAAAATAAGCTTGAAAAATTGTAAAACTTAAAAAAAAAATCACTAAATACATACCAAAGAAATTGGAAAACATATACCAGTAAATACATATATCTATGTAAAAATAAAAATATTAAAAAAATGTCCATATATTTGGTATCACCGTATCCAGGACATCACATTAATCTATTCCAGCCAAAATGGCACTCAAAAATTTAACTAGCACTCCTTCACTTCCGAGTTCTGCAGTAGTTTTCAACCACAGATGGGGTATCGGCGTACTCAGGAGAAATTGCCCAACACATTGTATGGTCCACTTTCTCCTGTCACCCTTGTGAAAATGAACAAATTGGGAATAAAGAAACATTCTTGTGGTAAAAATGTAGTTTTTCATTTTCACGGCTCAACGTTATAAAATGCTGTAAAGCACTTGTGGGTTTAAGGTGTTCACCACACATGTAGATAAATTTCACAACGAATGCAGTTTTCAAAATGGGGTCAACTGTGGGGGGGTTTACACTGTTTAGGCACATCAGGGATTCTGAACACAGGACATGGCATATGCTATCTATTTCAGTCAATTTTGCGCCCCAAAAGTCAAATGGCGCTCCTTCCCTTCTGAGCCCTGCCCTGCACCCAAACAGTAATTTTCTACCACATAGTATGTATCCGTGTACACAGGAGAAATCAGACAACAATTTGTATGGTCCATTTTCTTGTTACTCTTGTGCTAATGAAAAAATTGGGGTTAAATCAACATTTTGTTTGAAAAATTAACGATTTTATTTTTCTTTCATCATTGCTTTTGTTCCTGTGAAGCATTTAAAGAGGTAATAACCTTCTTGAATGTGGTTTTGAGCAGTCTGAGGGGTGCAGTTTTTAGAATGATGTAACTTTTGGGTGTTATCGGTCATGTAGGCTCCTCAAAGTCACTTCAAATGTAATGTGGTCCTAAAAAAAATACAGTTTTGTAAATCATGTTAGAAAAATTTGAAATTTCTGATAAAATTTTAACCCTTCTAACTTTCTGATGAAAAAATAATAATCATATTTTAAACATGATGCCGATGTAAAAGTAGACATGTGGGAAATGTTATTTATTAACAATTTTATTTGATCTAAATATATATATAATATATATATATATATATATATATATATCACACATATATATATATAAGCAGAAAAAACTGCACAGCACTCAGAGACACAATGTGAACTGGTGCCAGCAGGGATTCTGGGTCAAATAACTAGAAACAATTCTCTGCAGTACTCAGTTACTTCCAATGATGCACAAATGCTAACAAGCAGTATATATTTGAGGAACAAATTTAAAAACTTACGTTTTTTTCAAAAAACTCAAAAATCTTCGTTTTTTATTTCTTGGGGTTCTTGGTACAAACATTGGCCAATGTCCGTTTGCTCATCAGCCGCGACATGGCGACCCCAAGTCTGATGAGTCTCAACGCTGACATCCCTGCCCTCCTTGTCCTCCCTATCCCACTTCTAAGTGGGCGGACACCATCTCAGCCTAAGACCACCTGTGGGTGATGAGGGTGCAAAACGAAGATTTTTGAGTTTTTGGAAAAAAACGTAAGTTTTTACATTTTTTCCTCAAATATATACTGCTTGTTAGCATTTAACACCTTGGGCACCTGCAGTGGTGTGACAGAAGCCACAGGAAGAAAGGCCAGTGGCCTCATATTAGCTTCTCTCTTCGGCTCTAAGGAGATACCACTTCCCACACTCAGAGTGCAACCAAATACACTTCAACAGGGAAGAAATCCCATCACCAGAAGAGGCTCTTCAGTTTCCTCACCTTAAAGACATAGCCAGCGAGATACCAGGCCTGGAAAACAAGGCAGATGTCTTGATTCTCCTCAGCAGAGACATCATACGACTGCACAGGGCACATCTACAAATCTTTGGTCAACTTGATGAACCGTTCGTTCAGTGCCTTGAGCTAGGCTGAGTCATCATCAGCGATGTCTCTAGTGACCAGACAAAGAAGCCAAGCAACCTCACTTCTTACAAAACCATCATCACGTCAGACGACCACAACGTGTCTCTCCTGCCATACCCACATCACTACTGGGTAAAGTAGAAGTCAAGCAACACCAAGAGGCAACAACAACCACCTGAAAATTCAAATCTGCTTCATTTTCAAAATGACAACCTCGAGTCAACAGCACTCTACCCTGCAAACCAGCTCAAAGTCTGGCCACCTACAGAGGAAGACAAGGTGATCATCAGGGTCACGAGCATCAAACACACTGAAGACAACTACAACAGCTGGATAGCTCCCTCACCCTTTATTACGGACTAGGAAACAGCTACTGTTGGGTTGGTGGAAGAGTTGGCACATTGCGGCTTCCCCAATCCGAAGATGGGTTTCTTGAACTAATTTTTTAGTTTTTTCCAATTTTTCAATTCTTTGACTCCTAAGGACTACATCTAACTGCAAGCATGGACTTGAATACTGCATTATTGTTTGCATTTTGTGTCTCTCTCTCCTCTTTTGCAGGTTTCATGATGTCAAGGCACAGAGTCGACTCCTTACATCGCACAGGACTTGTAAAATCGGACAATTTCAGACGGGGAGTGTTGTGTCCCACGAATTGGAACAACCTGTTGTGTATATTTCTCTGCATTGAGTATTTCCTCCAATCAGTAATTTTCCTTGTTGTTACGAGGTAGATTAGACTGTGCATTAAGATTGTCCCTATGTCCCTCCCTTAGTTTGCCTCTGTACAGGATGCTCCTCCCTTCTTCCCCAGTTTAGTCTAGAGAAGCCATTGCTGAAGACGCATGTCTGCAACCCTGTACAGATTATTCCTTTTCACCTGCTGTTACTTTGAACTTAATACAAGATTCTGGAAGAAAACTGCAGCGTTTCTCTTGTCTTACTGCAAGTCATCATACTGGCTGAGTTGAATGTTGTCTGTTGGCGCCTGGGTGGTGTAAGTACAAGCATACAGTTATCTAAGGGACTGGTAATTCTAGCGCTTGGGATTCGCAGCCTCTAAGAAGAGACAGAACATTACCCATGGCCATATGTGTTGAGGCCGTTCATTTTGACATTACAGACACAATTTGAGGAGTGTAATATACATCTTTTCAGGGAAATCAAAGATTTTTGTTTACTTTTGAATTGAGCAAATCAAATTTCCTGAGACAATTCAGTGAAGCTGGTGAATTTGAACTTTAAGATATTTGCTCATCTCTAGAATGTTCCTCTCTTTTTACATGACTTTCAGCTGTCTATAAAAAGCTCAACATGTCTCTCAATCATCCACAACTATATGTAGAATTCCAGCTTCTCTCATGTCACTGGTTCAACTTTCTGTACCTTTATAGCTAGCAAGTTTCCAAGTATAACAAAACAGCAAAAATTAACCTGGAAATAAACAAAGTATATGGATACACATGAAACACAGAGTTCTGTGTCTAATGGTAATATTCCAACACCGCTTGCTGTCATCTGTATTTGCAAAACTGGGCTTTCATCTCATTGTAACACTGCATGTTAAATCTACCTGTGCCTTCTGAAATGACCTCTCCATTGAACTGACTCATATACACTCATGGTAAATCTGCCGCTGCATTTATTGTAAACTCTCCTATGTTATCTGTATGCATTATATTCTTTACTCACAAGTATATGACTATTTCCCACATTGTAAATGTTATCTTGTTGGAGGTGAGATAGTGTGGAGCCAGCTGTGCCTAATGTCTGATCTGTGGTCTTTCATAATCTTTCTATCACCTGCTGTGAGGAGCAGCTGCTAACTACCGGATACCATGTGACTTCCCACAATCCCCCCTCACCTGATTCTTTAGGGTGCCCTATAGATTTAGTTTATTCTTAAGGGTTACACGTGTGGGCGGTCAGCATGTGTGGCATCTCATGCAAAGTGGCATTGAATGCTAAATGGCTTGCAGTTACTTCATTGCAGTTAGTCAGGGCAGGAGTCAGGTAAAAACTCTCTTACATTTTTTTTCCTCTTACCATGTCCTTTACTTCAATGTCTGTTGTTCTATGTGCCTTTGCCATTCACCTTTACCGCCCCATCGTTCCTCCATCACCCTTCCATACTCTCTTCAACATATTGAATAATCTCAGACCACCATTTTTTAGGGTGTTGTGTCACAAACAAAGTCACAATTACAACAACTATTTGCCTTTTCTCTTTTTACTGCTGCTCCTATCAGGTGATATCTCACCAAATCCTGGTCCACCCTCCACCAACTTCAACCCCTCTCCCACCATACATAGAAACCCTACTAATCTTATTACCATTACGTGCACAGCTTCACCTAGCTATTTTAATTGCGCTCTCTGGAATCCACAGTGTGTATGCAACAAGCTTCCCTTCATCCACAACTACTTTTTCACTAGCTCTCTTAACCTCCTAGTTCTCACAGAAACCTGGATCCAGGATTCAGACACAGTGTCCCCTTCCACTATTTCTTATGGCGGCTTACATTTCTCTCATTCCCCGAGACCTGGAAACAGACATGATGGTGGAGTTGGCTTACTCCTGTCCCCACAATGTACTTTCCAGGTCATCCCTCTAGCCCCATCTCTCTCATTCCCCTCTTTTGAGTTCCACACAATTAGGTTCTTCTGTCCCCTACCCCTCAGAGTAGCGGTGGTATACCACCCTCCAGGGTCACCCACCCAGTTCCTCAACCATTTCTCCGCGAGGCTGCCACATTTCATGTACTCAGAATTACCAACCCTTATTCTGGGAGACTTCAATATTCCCATAAACAGCCCCCTCTCCCCATCTGCATCCCAAATCCTATCTCTAACCACATCTCTTGGCCTCTCACAGCTCTCAACCCCATTCAAATGTGCTTATGAGAAATGAGAATATGAACCGCGCTCCTGCTCCAAGGAAGAGGCCATAAGAGGTACATCTTTTTTCATGTGGTGTTATCTGAGGAAGGGGCTTGACCCCAAAACGCGTAATAAACCACCATTTGTATTTGAATGTTCAACTCGTGGGAGGACTGCTGCAGACCATATAGCTTGACATCTACAGTTGTTACAGGTGTATGAGGGTGATGTGATATCTCACAACCCGAACAGGTGAGTGGTTTCAACAACTTGCTGCACTCACATAATCCCACGGATGAACACTATTGTGCGCCCTTTCCTTTTTAGTGCTTTATTCCTAGCTCTCAACCTCAGAGACACACAAGGTTTGTAACACCCTTGACCTGATCTTTGTCTGGCTCTGCTCAACCTCCTCCTTAGATAATTCACCTCTTCCCCTCTCTGACCACAACATTCTCTCCTACACGCTCACAAACCCTCGCCCACCCCAGCACAGTCCGACCTATCACACATTCATAAATCTACATGACATTAATCCTCATCCACTCTCTGCACTCATCACTATCCCCAATCTCCTCATTCTGCTGTCCCGATCTGGCAATCAATCACTTAAATTACTCTCTCAGAAGCTCCCTGGACCAAGTAGCGCCCCTCATCCTCAGAACCTCCAAACACAGAGTGAAACAGCCCTGGCTCACATCACAAACTCGATTCCTCCAGCGATGCTCTAGAAGTGCTGAACGTCTATGGAGGAAACACTGCACTCCAGAAAACCTAATTCACTATAAATTTATGCTGAGAACTTACAACTCTGCCCTTCACGTCGCCAAACAAACCTACTTCACCACCCTGATCGCCTCACTATCCAACAATCCAAAAAAGCTCTTTGACACCTTTCACTCCCTCCTCAGTCCTAAAGTGTAGGTCCCTATCACTGACATCTGTGCTGATGATCTGGCTTCTTACTTCACAGAGAAAATAGAAAACATCCGTCAGGAAATCAACTCCCTACCTCAAATCGCTTTTACCACTACCTCTCCCCATATTTCCTCCGGCTCACTCTTCACTTTTGACCCAGTCAGAAGAAGAAGCCTCCAGTCTCCTCTTTTCCTCTTGTCCCACCACATGCACTGCTGACCCCATCCCCTCACACCCACTCCAGTCTCTCTCTCTGGTGCTCACCACTCACCTAACCAAAATCTTCAATCTGTCCCTCTCTTCTGGCATCTTCCCCTCTTCCTTCAAACACTCGATCATTACTCCCTCTTCTCTCACTATTGGGGTCCCTCAGGAGTCAGTCCTTGGACCTCTTCTCTCTGTACATGGCCCCAATTGGACAGACCATCAGCAGATTTGGCTTTCAGTACCATCTTTATGCTGATGACTCACAACTATACACTTCTTCCCCTGACCTTACTCTCGCTCTAATAAAGAACAGCAATGACTGTCTAACCGCAGTTTCCAATCATGTCCGCTCTCAATCTGAAACTCAACCTTTCCAAAACTGAACTTCTTCTGCTCCCGCCCTCCACTAACCTCCCTAATATGACATCTCTCTCTCAGTGCAACACCTTGATAACGCCTAGTCAGCAGGCTCGCTGTCTGGGTGTTATGTTTGACTCTGATCTTACCTTCACCCCATTTATACAATCTCTCGCCTGCTCTTGCCACTTGCACCTAAAGAACATCTCTAGAATTCGCCTCTCACTTTGGAAACCACAAAAACCCTCACTATGGCCCTGATTCACTCCTGCCTTGACTATTGTAATTCTTTTTTAATCGCCTCCCGCGCACTAAACTCTACCCTCTCCAGTCTATCCTTAATGCAGCAGCCAGGATCACCTATCTAGCTAACGCTACTCAGACGCTTCTTCTCTATGCCAGTCATTGCACTGGCTGCCTATACACTATAGGATCCAATTGAAACTGCTTGTTCACTTCTCACCAACAAAGCTCTTCACAGTGCAGCACCACCCTACATCTCCTCCCTCATCTCTGTCTATCACCCCACCTATTTCTTCACTCTGGAAGTGACATTAGACTCATCTCTGCATTAATCCGAACCTCCCACTCCCAGCTCCAAGACTTCTTCTGAGCTGTACCAATTCTCTGGAATGCTCTACCCCAAGAAATTAGGTGTAATCACAACTTACATAGTTTCAGGCGATCCCTAAAAACACATCTTTTTAGGGCGGCCTATCATGATCCCTAGTCAAAGTCATCTAGACATAGCCTATCCGCTCCACCAGTCTCAAGTGGATCACAAATAATGGTTGATGGCCACGTATACTGCTCCTACCGGTTCCCCATCTCCTCAAGTGAGACTATACCATCATTGTAAATAAATACCTGTACTTTGTGTCACCCCCACCTCATTGTTAGATTGTAAGCTCTTATGAGCAGGGCTGTCATTATTTTGCTTTAATTATTGTATTGTATTATTCTTTCTACTGTATTGTATTGTATTGTTTTTGGTATTGTATTGTATTGTATTTTCTGATAACTGTTTCTTATGATTGTTTAAATATGAACCTCTAAATTGTGAAGCGCTGCGGAATGTGTTGGCGCTATATACATAAAGATTATTATTATTAATAAAACATTGGACTCTTACTAGACTATCATCAAAACTGATCATGAGATCTCTGAAGGCAGGTAAAGCCTGCCGAAATGCATCGGATTGGGCACTCCTGCCCAAGTGGTTCCATTGCTACTGAAATGGATATGTTTTAAGGTTGTTAATAAAGACTGGCACTTTTTAAAAAATATCTCCTGATGTTGGATTTCTCTTGTCTACTTATGGATTCTTGCTGCTACAAGCATGGCAGCATCTGTCCGGCGGCAGTGATCCCCATTTGAGTTCATGCATTCATGGTGTTCCAGACAGTGAGTATATGGCAGTATAGTGCGGTTATCTGACTTTATGGCCGAACGGGCTCAGGCCAACAACTGAAGATAGCTCTGGAGACCTCCAGGATCGCCCTCGAGGGACTCCATACAAGCTTCTCTGTCCGCATTAGCCCAATTTCGGAGTTGCATGGCTTCTGCGTCCCTTTGGACCCACAGAAGACTTCATATAGAAGGGTGAGCTGGCATCATTTTTTTCATTTCTATTTACATCTTGGTATATATGTCCCCTTCCTAGGTTATATAATCCCCATTCTGTCACTATTGCATTAAAAAACCCAATATATTCTACTCACCTTCTCCGGCTCCCACATCATGCAGCTGTGGCACCCCTGGGTCAAAGTGCCACAGTGTCATCACTGCCCCCGGGTGGTGGCGTCACGAGAGAGCAACAAAGGGTCTTCTCATCAGGCAACACAAACACAACACCTTCTGCCTCCAGGCCAGAAGGGGGAGACCAAGCCCTGGTCCACTGAGGGTGAGCTTCCCTATAAATTATGGTCTGCGGCGTAGCTAGTTTGTGCAGTTCCAGAGAGGACTGTGAAGAGTTCAGTTCCTAGGAGGACTGAGGAGTCATCCTCGTGGACTGGAGGCTGCTTGAGCTTGTCCCAGGATTGCTGACTCAGTGCCAGGCCTAAGTCACTGAGGAGGTCTAAGGAGAGTTGTAGGAACACATCTGGGAGGCTGAGCAACCCCGTGCTCACCCCAGAGGTAAAGCGAAAGAACAGCCACCGGAGTCCAAGACTGTGCAGGGTCTCACGTAACGGCAGTCAACACTGAAAGGTGGGAATTCCAGATTCCTCAGCCACACTGTACCCACAGACACAACAACATAGAGAGTTCAAGAGCTGACACCAGGGAACAGGGTAGAAAGAAAGGACTTGAGTTGCCTCTCATACCGTTATCTTGCAGGAAGAGACAGGGCCGGCAGCTCAGCTTATGCAGCTGCAGGAGCCAATACAATGAGCACAGTAAGGGAGCCAAAGACCCAACCGGATGGGAAGAAACCCTGAGTTGCTCTCAAAGACTCCGTGGACAGCTATTATTAACATTTGCTCCAGTAAAAGGACTGAGAAAACTATAAAACAGCGAGTCTGCTTGTTAAATTGCGCCCGTTGCCCTGCATCCTACATATTGACTGTTCACACTGCCCCGGGGATTGGCTTTACCCGTAGAGAGCCATTCCATCCCAGCTGCCATCCATCATCCCCGGAGGTTCTGCAGCAGCTGTGGCCATCCCTAGCCACATACCACGGGTGGCGTCACAAAATCTCCCTTGTATATAGCCCCTTCCCTTTTCAGCTGAACCCAGGACCAAAGGACTGGGTCATGACCCCCGTGATTTCCCCTAGAGACAGCAGCAGCCCGGTCTCGAGTACCTCATGGCTCTGGGGGCTCCTTACAGCGTCCTCCTCTGTAGCCAACGTAGTGGTCAGCAGATGACATTGGCATGCTTGCAATGGCAATGCATGACATGCATGCACCTCAGTCATGAGCAAGCCGACGTCAGCTGCCGGCGCTGATTGGCAGTGTGTATTGCAGTCCAGAGTCCCAATGGGTCTTTGTGTCACAGTGAATTTCAGCTGGATGTGCATCCTTCAAGGTACTATCTACTTATATATTTATAACTACAAAGTTCCTGCTCCTAGCTTTATGTGTAATGAGACATGCATACTTACACCTACATAGGCACCCACTATGTTTTGCACTTTCACTTTATCAAACCTACCTGCATTTGTCACTACACTTGTTTCTCATTTTGCTTATATCCCCAATGTGTATGGCACCTTTTTGCTATTTTAAATGTTTATAATTAACAAACAAAGTGTTATAAAAGAGGGGTTTATTGGTGACTTCTTTTTACACCAAATTGCTAATAATTTGGTTATAGAAGCTATCTCTTACTTTTAAATTGTGCTTTACTCACCATCCTCAGTTTTAGCCTGAGTCTCCGCTACTGCTCAATGTATCTGTTACTGTCTGCAGCACAGACGTCATGTCGATAGCGCTGCAGCCAATCAGTGAGCTCAGAAGCTTGTGCCGTTTTCTTGGTCTGCAGCGATGGGGACTAAAATGACTGCTGCAGCCAATAACAGACACTGAAGCAGCAGTGGAGACTCAGTGCCGGACCCAGGAAGGATGAGTAAAGCAGCATTGTTTCTTTAAAAGAAACTGCAGCAGGGGACGTGTAGGTTACAAAACTGGAAAATCGCTTAATTTAATAATCATCTCTTGATAAGAAAAATGACACAAGCAAAAGTCAAAAAGTAACTTATGAGCATATTCCACTGGATAAGTACAATATATATACCTGGCAAACCACTTAAAGGGAACCTGTCACCAGGTTTTTGCAACCTAATCTGAGAATAGCATAATATAGGACCCGAGATCCTGATTCCAGCGATGTGTCACTTACTGAGCTGCTCAGCGTAGTTTTGATAATCTCCAGCTGTTTAAACAGTGATTTTATCATTAGCAGTCCTCTTGGCCTGCTGCCAAGTGGACTGGTATATTCACAGACTGCTAAATCTGCAACAGAGAAAACAGTAATTTTATCAAAATCACAGCAAGCAGCTCAGTAAATGACACATCACTGAAATTAGGGTCTCTGTCTCTACATTATGCTGCTCTCAGATGGGATGGCAAAAACCAGGTGACAGGTTCCCTTTAAGAAACGTGCGTCATCAAGGGCTGTAAGTCGCTCACACACGAGTTGTACTCCTTACTTTCTACATCATGTGCCTCTCGTCTGGTCAAAGTCTCCGCACCACTGAAGAACTCTGACATGTTGACATTAAAGCTTATATTTCTGAAGTTATCATGTAAATAGCTACCATAATACACCTCTTTATTGATATAGATAAGGGCAATAGCCAGTGATACTATAAATCCATTACAATTCAGGAAATTAAACTTCAAATACTTTGTAACTTCATAGTAACAACTTCAACCAACGGCACAATATTGTTGAAGGAGCCCTCCACTATAGATAATATCTGCAGATTCAACAGAAATTGGCAGCTCATGAGTCCAAGTGTATTCAGTCTCCATACATCAATCAATCCATCCATTCAGCTGCAGGTTGTACTGAGCAGAGGTGAGATTTTAGCAGCTGCAGGGAGGAGAGAAACTGAGGAACTGAATTTCCAAAGTAATTACCCCAGGCTCATCAGGTCTAAGAGATCTATTTAATTATGTATACAGGTATTATTGTAAAACCTGGTGAAAGATATGCTTTAAAAATGGATGAGGAGTTTATTGACTAAACCAGACAATGTGTATTTGCATGTCTTCAGAGGAAAGTGCTCCTTCTTCAGCCAGGTTTACAAATGTATCTCAGACAAGAGAGGACACTTATGACAAGGAGATTCCTTGAATTAAGAATTCCTAATTTAAGGAATCTCCTTGTCAGAAGTGTCTTTACTAGAGGCGTAGCTAGGGGATAAGCACAAGGGGTTGCAAAACATCTAAGTGGGCCCCTAACAAGGTAACCATGTATACAACTACGGTGGCACAGCTTAATTATACAGTTGTGGACAAAAGTATTGACACCCCTGCAATTCTGTCAGATAATACTCAGTTTCTTCCTGAAAATGATTGCAATCACAAATTCTTTGGTGTTATTATCTTCATTTAATTTGTCTTCAATGAAAAAACACAAAAAGAATTGTCCTAAAGCCAAATTGGATATAATTCCACACCAAACATAAAAAAGGGGATGGAAAAAAGTATTGGCACTGTTAGAAAAATCATGTGATGCTTCTCTAATTTGTGTAATTAACAGCACCTGTACCTTACCTGTGGCACCTAACAGGTGTTGGCAATAACTAAATCACACTTGCAGCCAGTTGACATGGATTAAAGTTGACTCAACCTCTGTCCTGTGTCCTTGTGTGTACCACATTGAGCATGGAGAAAAGAAAGAAGACCAAAGAACTGTCTGAGGACTTGAGAAACCAAATTGTGAGGAAGCATGAGCAATCTCATGGCTACAAGTCCATCTCCAAAGACCTGAATGTCCCTGTGTCTACCGTGCGCAGTGTCATCAAGAAGTTTAAAGCCCATGGCATTTTGGCTAACCTCCCTAGATGTGGACGGAAAAGAAAAATTGACAAGAGATTTCAACACAAGATTGTGCGGATGGTGGATAAAGAACCTCAACTAACATCCAAACAAGTTCAAGCTGCCCTGCACTCCGAGGGTACAACAGTGTCAACCCGTACTATCCGTCGGTGTCTGAATGAAAAGGGACTGTATGGTAGGATACCCAGGAAGACCCCACTTCTTACCCCGAGACATAAAAAAGCCAGGCTGGAGTTTGCCAAAACTTACCTGAGAAAGCCTAAACCGTTTTGGAAGAATGTTCTCTGGTCAGATGAGACAAAAGTAGAGCTTTTTGGGCAAAGGCATCAACATAGAGTTTACAGGAGAAAAAAAGAGGCATTCAAAGAAAAGAACATGGTCCCTACATTATATGATGACCCTACTGTACCCCCTTCAACTACCCTAGCAATGAATTGTGTCTCCAAAGCAGTATGATCCACCAGCTGTGACGCCCAGACAGCCCTCTATATAATGGGCTTCAGTATAATGGGCCTACATACAGTATAATGGCCCCTACTCCTTTTAAAACAGTATAATGGCCTCCACACAGTCCTCAAATAGCCCTTTATAACGTATAAAGGCTCCTTCATATCGTAGCCCTCCAAATATTATACTGGCCTCCACATACCCTTCCATCAAGTATAATGGACGCCACATAATTCTTTACTTATTATAATGCAACCCTCATAGTCCTCCATATATTATTCATCACAAAAGAAACAGCTGGGCACCACCAAGACTTATTCAACCACCAGTCACACTCAATAGTGGCTCCTGTGGTCATAAGGGTCACGCTCAATGTCCCGAGTTGCACGCTCCAAGAGCAGCATAAATACATTAATCCATAAAAAGAATGAACAAGCACCACTCACCAGAGAGTAAATCAAGTCCTGTTTATTGAACGGTGCAGGTTGCAACATGTGCAAGGAAGGGAAGTGGGAACAGCAGACAACGGCAGCTGTTTCGCACCCATGTGATGTGATGTTTCACCTGGTACTGCACCGTTGTAACCTGCACCGTT
This sequence comes from Allobates femoralis, assembly GCA_033576535.1. Taxonomy (NCBI): domain Eukaryota; kingdom Metazoa; phylum Chordata; class Amphibia; order Anura; family Aromobatidae; genus Allobates; species Allobates femoralis. The sequence goes on along the minus strand of JARQOC010000003.1, from coordinate 115,916,993 downwards.
CAATAAAAAAGACTCGATCTACTATCCAGTGAGTGCCGCTTGTTCTTTCATTTTATACCTACCTCCATATATTATATTGCAGACCCCATAGCCCTGCAAATATTATAATGCAGCCCCATAGCCATCCATATATTATAATGCAGCCCCAAGAGCCCTGTCCCCCAATCTCTAACAGCGGGATTTAAATTACGCCAACAGGGGGTTGAGCTATTTCCCAGGCCCATTGGTGCACCCCTGACATAATCGTGGGGTGCCAATGGGTTCTCATGCCAGCAGAAGGTCTGCTAAAGAACCCCATGCCTGTCATTATTATCCTCCTGTGAATGCCTTTCATAGGAGATTATTACTTTTGTTGAGGCATTGCTCTGTATAGCACAAGTGATCAGTCGATTGCAGCTTCAAGTCCCCTAAGGGTACTATTAAATACAGTAAAAATTTTAAAAAAGAAATATAAAAGTTTAAATCACTCCCTTCTGCACTGTTAAAAATGAAGCAATTAAAACAAATACACATATTTGGTATCACTGTATTCAAAAATGTCTAATATAACAAGATATAAAATAAAATAATCCGATTGGTAAACGGCATACTGAGTAAAAAAATATAAAAATGCCAGAATAACTTTTTTTTTGGGCTGCCACAACATTTCAATATGATGCGATCAAAACATTGTACCTACCCGAAAACTGGTCAAAATGTCAGAACAGGGTGCAAAAAAACAAGTCCCAGATACCCAGATCCCCCAAAAATTGAAAATCATATGGCTCATATGAGCAACAAAAAGTTTATTTACAAGTTTTGGAATTTTTTTCACGACTTATATTAAAAAAAAAAAAAAAAAATATATATATATATAATATATATATATATATATATATATATATATATATATATATATACACACATACACACACAAGTTTGGTATCTGCGTCCTTGTGCAAACCTGGAGAATCATATTGCCAGGTCAGTTTTACCATAAAAAAACATTTGTGGAATTGCACTTTCAGCACTCTTGGGATTTATAAGTCTGCAGTCACATAGGGGAACACAGAGTAACTGCAGACTTGTGGATTTAGCCTGGACAACCCTTTTAAAGTTAAATACTATAATAACAGTGTCGTTTAGGTAACAGACACAAGGAGACTATATATTTGTGCCAACATAGTTGAAACCTAACAATATTGTTACAGTAATGTGTATATTTAGAAGAGAAGGAGATAAGAAAGATATAATATCCTTTCTGGACAAACAAGGATAGTGCCTCCCAGTGTTGTGACCATGATGTCATCTTGAGGGTGCAGGCAATTTGCAGGGGAACACAGACAGGTCAGATCTTCTGTTTCTTTTGATAAACAGGGCGCTACCTACATTGATCAGGTGATATGGGCATAGATATTGTAGTTTACCATCACAGTATTGTAGCACCGGTTGATGCCTTAAAAGGAAGCTATAATCAGAAAATTATTTATTGTTTAAAGGGACACTGTCAGGTCATTTTTCACTATGATACTAATATTACCCTTGAATAGTGCCTGGGCAGACCCTTTAAAAACATGTAATATCATTATTGTACCGTTTGTAGTTTCCACGTTATCACCATTGCAGAGATTTGCATTAGTCTTGTCCCATTATATGCAGAGACGACTAGTCATGTGCTGTGTAAACGTTCATATAATTATTCACTCTCTCTCAGCAGATCTCTCCTCCCTCCTCTCTCCTCCCTTTGCTAACAGTGCAGTTTTAGGTTACACTTACAGGTCTGTTCAGTTGATATCACCATGGTGGGAGAGAGCTGCTGTGCTGTGATAGTTTCTGTGTTGTAGCTCATCTCTTGTGATGCTGCACACAGAGAGCAGAAAGGAGAATACAGTCCCCTCACTGATCTCCTGTGCTGTAATGTGACATGAATATTCATGCTATGGGGAGTGGACAGCAGAGAACTAAGTGGATCATTCATGGTGAGTGACAGATGGAATGAATCTCTTTATTTGCAGTTTACAGAAGATAGGAGGGGAATATAAATAATAGAAATACATCAATGGAGGGTTTAGAGGGAGGAATTAGAAAATTATATCAGTTACATGTGGATTTTTAATCTGACAGTTTTCCTTTAAATCAATTAAATCAAGTTTTGTGTAATTTTAAAGTAAGTGTTAATTTTTTCACATATTTAAATCTGTATTAAATATATATATACAGTATGTATGTGTGATAGATAGATAGATAGATATGTTTATGTATATAGCCACTTGCACTTTTCACACAGGCCACTGGGGATTTTTTTAGACTCTACTTCCTGCTGTTTTAGGAAATTCAAAAGTACATTAGCACAAATGAACAGACTTGGACCCCATCTTTTGTATTGATTCATCTTTGAGTGTGTACAGACGTCATTGTGAATGGAGGGAGGGCTATGATATCGCCAACTCTGATCCTGTGTTTTCATCTGTGAATACCTGTCACATTAACCTTGCCTCTGCTGATAAGGACCCTGCTGAAAGCTCATCTGAAATAACAGGATGTTATTAGTGTTCAAAATAATAGCAGTCCAATATGACTAACCAGATTTTTCATCAAACAATTTACTAGTTGTTGCAGTAGATTCTTAGAAAACCAACAGACGCCGCATTCATGATCTGCAGGTTTTTGAGTCTGTGTATTTGAATAACTATTTGAGAGAGGCGGTGTTCAAAATAATCGCAGTGTGGAGTTAAATTAGTGAGGTCAATCATCCTGTGAAGAAACAGGTGTGAATCAGGTGGCCTTTATTTAAGGGTGAAGCCCGCACATGTTATACACACATTTCTCAATGAAAACCTGAGAAATATGAGTAATTTGAGACATTGTTCAGAAGAACAGCGTACTATGATTAAAAAGTTGATTGGAGGGTAAAACCCATCAAGGAATGCAGATAATGATAGGCTGTTCAGCTAAAATAATCTCAAATGTTTTAAAATGGAAAGCAAAATCAGAGAGAGGTTGAAGAATATGTAAGGCTGCTTTCACATAACGATTTTCGGTCATCCGATTGTATCCGTTTCAAAACGGATACAATCGGATCCGAAATCGGACCCCATGTTCCCCTATGGGAATCGGATGGGATCGGATGTGCCACTATTGGCATCCGATTTTGGCACCATCCGATCCCATCCGATGTAATTGTGGCGCCCCTGCGTCCAGGTGGCCACAAAAGGGTACTGCAGCCAGGCAGGTAGGACATGTAAACACTACACCCTCACAGCCCACATCCCCACGCATAGGGAGGGGTTACATCCAGCTCTGAGGTCGGACACTATATGAGACCAGAAGGAGTGGTGGATGAGGAGTGGGTTGGGCACACCAGAAGGTCAGGTGACTGACAGTATATAGAGAGGGGGAGGAGTGAAGGGAGTCAGTAGGCTGAAGTGAGCTGAGATGCAAAGACAGAGAGATATTGCACGTCCTGGAAGTGCCTAAGCTGAGGAGCGCAGACCCGTACTGAGCCAATGCGAGCCAGATGGGGGGGAAAGCCCGTCCAAGATGCTGAAACCACCAGGAGTGTGACAGAAAGAGAAGGGACGGTGCAACCCGTGCCCCAGACAGCAGCTGAAACTACTAACAGCAGGTGGAGAAGCCCTCCTAGCTATCTGAAGGAAACAGAGGAAGGAGCCTGGCAGAACCTCATGCTGGAGGACTGTTGCAGGCTGGGCTAGAGCAGAGTGTCAGCTCTGAAGGGGACCGACGATTTACCCGGTATCCCCAGATTCACTGACGGGGAGCTTGAGTTTCAGACTGAAGTTCCTAACCCTAAAGGACAGGCAGCTAAGTGACGCATAGGACTTACAGAAGCCCGAGTCACCGCCATACTGTCCAACGTCCGCAACCACCCGTGTAAGACGGAGAGAGAGAGTAATAGCCCGGAAAGGCACACTTAAAGACTGTGTGAGGGGTCACAAGGAGAGAGGAGCCTGGCTGCAGGAGGAAAGGGAACCCGGAGAGGGAGAATGTGCCGTGTACTTGAACTGTGTAACAACTAACTTGTAAGCTGACTGAAGGAACTAAGTAAAGCTTTGGAAACCCTGCATTGTCTCCTGCCTGCTTCCATCTGCAGACCCTTTCTCCCACGCAGGCTTGCATCAGCCCGACCTCAACCTGCAGAGCCACAGCCTGTCAGCACCAGCACAGGAGGAGAGATCCCTGCAGCTGCAAAGTAAGTGTGCTCCAACAGTCTCACACACCACAGACTTTAACTCCTTACTGCCCCGGGGGATACAGTTCTCCCCACTAGAACTATACCATCCCCGCTGCCATTCCATCACCCCCGGAGGTTCTGCAGCAGCGGCGGCCCCATCGCTGGCCGCACCAAGTGGGTGGCGTCACCCGTGACATATCCCTTGTAAATATTCCCCTTTTATTGTGCCGAGCCAGGGACACGGTCCGGACCAGGCCACCAGTGACATCCCCAGCAGCAGATCGGTCCGGCACCGAGTACCCCACGTCCCTTGGGGCTCCACAACCTGGCGTCACGAACAGGATCTACCCGGTCCAAAAGAATTGGACCTTGTGCGCCAAAAGAACTGTCTCTAGACTTTTCCCGCCAAAATCTGACCCTAATGGCTGCAACAAGGGACTAGCGCCATGTGCAGAGGAGGCGTTCCTAAGACTCCCATCGTGGGCCGGTCCGGTCCAAGGCGCGAAAAGAGGGTCCCGCCCTGGCTCTCCTTAACTCCGGGAGAGCCAGCTGTCACTCTCAAAGAAGAGCCGCCGCCCCTAGACCCTCCTACCAAGAAGCTGGCGCGAACTGAGAAGGAAATCGTCATCAGGAGGGGGCGGAGCGAGCAACCGGAAGAGAAGCAGTCGCCATTCAGAGACACGAGGACGGAAGCGGAGGACGCAGCAACCAGCGCTCTGTGCGAGAGACCACGAGTGATCCCGGAGGGCCCACAGATTGAACCAGTGGAGGAACCCGGCCGAGGAGAGACCCCGTGTGATCGCGTAGAGATGGCTGAAGGAGGAGAAGAGCGTCCCCACGTCCTAGACACCCGGAGGGGTGTATTGCGGCTGCTGCCCCCGAGGATGACACGGGTTCAGGAAGCTAATAGAACCCGGATCCAGATAGACATCGACCGCAGTCCGAACTATGAAGTCCGGCTGCAGCGACCCGGCTGGGTCGAAGAGCACGGACGTGCCGCGAGCGACGCCGAAGGCCATACTGCTGTACTTGTGGATGTGAGTACCCCGCCAGCTATCGTGAACCAGGCATGGAGAGATGTAGACCCGCTCGGAGCTTTACCGGAAGGGTTCCTGAAGCTGCCGGAGCCCCTGATCCCTGCACCAAAGACACTCGAGGTGAGAGGGGAGCAACTGCGTTGCTGGTGGGAGCGGAGTAAAGACTGTCAAGATCTGATGGGCTTCCTAGGAGATCCTGGAGGCGAAGTAGGCCCAGCGGAGGTCGTAACCCGAGAGGAGTATATCAGGAGATGTGTGCGGAGGTGGGAGAAAGAGGAGGTCGAGAGGCTAGCGCAGAAGCAGGAAATGGTGGCCCGCGCAAAGGAGGCCAAGAACGTAGCCCGCCGCGACCGTGAGATTCAGGACTCCCCAAGACACGAGGGCCAGATTGTAAAGGTCATCCGAGAGAGAGGTTACGCCTTCGCCCGCGAACCCGGAGGGCGGTATGACATTTTCATAAATAAGAGAGAGGTGGAAGAGGAGCTCCCGCCAGACCATCCAGATCGCCAAGTCGAGATCGGCGAGTGGGTATCTTACCACATTGCACAAGGCGAGCGCGGCCCGTACGGCCTCCAAGTCAAAAGACTCTGTTTGCAACCTGACAAAGATGAAGCCTCGACTGCAGAATATTGCGAAGTGAGAGATGATTTTGAGGAATCCAGATACACGGACGTGTCTGTAAACACGGATCCTGTCGTCATACTTGAGACCCCGGTGCTCACCAAAGATGCCATCACTCAGACGCCAGAGAGCTATCTGCTTATCGATGCCTTACAGCACCTGGAGTTGTTCCCCAAGAGGAAGTCAGCACCGCAGACGCTGCCGTGGAAACAGCCGGAGAAGAAGGAGTGAACACGGGTCCTTAAAGAAGTACAGATGAAGATACTGTAAGTGTGAATGTACATTGTTCCTTATTGATCCCCCAACCTCACCTGAGTGAATGCTAGCATTCCCCTGTCTGTCTTATGTGTTTTACCAGAACATTTGCTATCATGAACAATGACTTGATGCGAACTTTCTCTTGTAAATAGTTGAGCACACTTGTGTGCTCCCCTTTGGTTTTAAGACCAGATGCAAATGCGAAGTAATGCACGAACTCTGCATTTTGAACTTTGAAGCTGCTTTTGAGACTTTTGCACTTTCTGAGAATTTTTGAAAGTTTTAGCACTTTTTGAAAAGGAGAATTTTATACTTTTATACGAAGCAATGTCTTATAATGTCTTTTACAGAAAAGAGGGTAATGACGAGTATATACCCATGCACTTATGTTTATAGTTAAAGCAACGTTCCAAGAATCGTGCCTCCCGGAAGGGAAGAAATCAAGAATCCATAATGTTTATTGTTATATATAATCTAAAAATGTTTTCAGGGTAACCAATGTCGAGTCGCGCGCGGACGCGCTGTTTAACTCCGGGAGAATGTGGCGCCCCTGCGTCCAGGTGGCCACAAAAGGGTACTGCAGCCAGGCAGGTAGGACATGTAAACACTACACCCTCACAGCCCACATCCCCACGCATAGGGAGGGGTTACATCCAGCTCTGAGGTCGGACACTATATGAGACCAGAAGGAGTGGTGGATGAGGAGTGGGTTGGGCACACCAGAAGGTCAGGTGACTGACAGTATATAGAGAGGGGGAGGAGTGAAGGGAGTCAGTAGGCTGAAGTGAGCTGAGATGCAAAGACAGAGAGATATTGCACGTCCTGGAAGTGCCTAAGCTGAGGAGCGCAGACCCGTACTGAGCCAATGCGAGCCAGATGGGGGGGAAAGCCCGTCCAAGATGCTGAAACCACCAGGAGTGTGACAGAAAGAGAAGGGACGGTGCAACCCGTGCCCCAGACAGCAGCTGAAACTACTAACAGCAGGTGGAGAAGCCCTCCTAGCTATCTGAAGGAAACAGAGGAAGGAGCCTGGCAGAACCTCATGCTGGAGGACTGTTGCAGGCTGGGCTAGAGCAGAGTGTCAGCTCTGAAGGGGACCGACGATTTACCCGGTATCCCCAGATTCACTGACGGGGAGCTTGAGTTTCAGACTGAAGTTCCTAACCCTAAAGGACAGGCAGCTAAGTGACGCATAGGACTTACAGAAGCCCGAGTCACCGCCATACTGTCCAACGTCCGCAACCACCCGTGTAAGACGGAGAGAGAGAGTAATAGCCCGGAAAGGCACACTTAAAGACTGTTGTGAGGGGTCACAAGGAGAGAGGAGCCTGGCTGCAGGAGGAAAGGGAACCCGGAGAGGGAGAATGTGCCGTGTACTTGAACTGTGTAACAACTAACTTGTAAGCTGACTGAAGGAACTAAGTAAAGCTTTGGAAACCCTGCATTGTCTCCTGCCTGCTTCCATCTGCAGACCCTTTCTCCCACGCAGGCTTGCATCAGCCCGACCTCAACCTGCAGAGCCACAGCCTGTCAGCACCAGCACAGGAGGAGAGATCCCTGCAGCTGCAAAGTAAGTGTGCTCCAACAGTCTCACACACCACAGACTTTAACTCCTTACTGCCCCGGGGGATACAGTTCCCCACTAGAACTATACCATCCCCGCTGCCATTCCATCACCCCCGGAGGTTCTGCAGCAGCGGCGGCCCCATCGCTGGCCGCACCAAGTGGGTGGCGTCACCCGTGACATATCCCTTGTAAATATTCCCCTTTTATTGTGCCGAGCCAGGGACACGGTCCGGACCAGGCCACCAGTGACATCCCCAGCAGCAGATCGGTCCGGCACCGAGTACCCCACGTCCCTTGGGGCTCCACATAATCACGGGCACAAAAAAGCCTGCTACGATTTTGTGTCCGTGACTCACATCGGACAGCCTCGGATCACTGCTGATCCGAGGCTGATCCTAGTGCCCACAACATGGGAGCCTATGGACATCGGATCCGAGCTCACCTCGGATCCGATGTCGGCTCCGTATCTCCCTGTCTTTCCCTGCTTCTTCTTCTCCATCTTCTTCCCTCTCCTATTCTATATGCTGTGCCCCCGCTATTCTATTTTGTGTCCCCCGCTATTCTATCCTCCTCTATCCCTATCCTGTCCCCTGTCCTCTCCCTGTGTGTAAAAAAACGCTGCACACGATCAGGACTGAAGAGCCTGTGATGATGTAAGAGACCCGGTCAGCTGACCGGGTCATGTGACTCCGACATCATCACAGGTCCTTCAGTCCTGATCGTGCGGCAGCGTTGGAGCCGGTGAGAGGTGATATATCCTCCGGGAGGAGTTTTTTTTTATTTCTTTACACACAGGGAGAGGACAGGGGACAGGATAGGGATAGATGAGGATAGAGAAGAGGGGGCACAGCAAAGAATAGCGGGGGGACAGAGTAGCATAGGAGAGGGAAGAAGATGGAGGAGGCAGGAGTAGGGAGAGACAGGGGACCGCAGGATCCACACGGATCCTGCAGATCGGATGGCTATTTGTCATCCGATTGCAGGGATCCGTATGGATCCGTGCCTGTCCGTGGGGTCCCCCTTCAAAGTCGGATCCCACGGACAGGCACAAAATCGTTATGTGAAACCAGCCTTAGACTACCATTCAAATGGATCAAGGAATAGTCAGAATGGCAAAGGCTGAGCCAATGATCAACTCCAGGATGATTAAAGACAGTCTCAAGTTACCTGTGAGGACTGTGACAGACAACGCCTGTGTGAAGACAATCTATTATCAAGAAGCCCCCGCAAAAAACCCAATGTTAAAAAAAAGACAGGTACAGAAGTGGATACTATTTACCAAAGAACACATCAACTAGCCTAAAGAAAAATGGAGAAACATTGTGGACTCTGTTTTGGGTCCAGGGGCCGCAGACAGTTCGTCAGACGACCCCTAAACTCTGAATTCAAACCACAGTACACTCTGAAGACAGTGAAGAATGGTGGTGCAAGCATCATGATATGGGCATGTTCTCTTATTATGGTGCCAGGCCTATTTACCGCATACCAGGGGTCATAGACCAGTTTGCGTATATCAAAATACTTGAGGTCATGTTGCCTTACACCAGTGATGGCGAACTTTTACGAGACTGAGTGCCCAATATGCAACCTAAAACCTAATTCTTTATAGTGAAGTGACGATAGGGCAATTTATCCTAAATGACAGCAGTGGCCGTCACAAGAGCTGCACAAGGGGAGAGTCAGCAGTTGACAACTCTCTACAGTGCTTGTAGTCTTGACACCCTGATCATAAGTTCTATTATTTTAACAATGAATTGATTTTAAACTTACCTTTGCAGTCTTCTCTTCTCTTCAGCAGTGGTCATCCAGCTCATGTGAACTTACTTCACATTGAAGCTGAGCTGCTCCCACTGCCCTTTCCAGACAGAGCAGGTGGACTAACCTGTATGAAGAAAAAAATGGAAGAATATTAGAGATAGATAGATAGCTAGATAGATAGATAGGTAGATAGATGATAGATAGATTTTATCTTGTACCATTGTCTCCATCCTGACCCTCTCCTTGTAGATATGCGCTTCATCCTGACCCTTTTCTTGTAGCTATGTGCTCCATCCTGGCTCTCTTCTTTTAGTTATGTGCTCCATCCTAACCCTCTCCTTGTAGTAATGTCTCCATCCTGACCTTCTCCTTGTAGTTATGTGCTCCATCCTGACCTTCTCCTTATAGTTATGTGCTCCATTCTGATCCTCTCCTTGTAGTACTGTGCTCTATCCTGACCCTCTCCTTGTGTAAGTCACGACTCGTGGTCCATCCTGACCCTCTCCTTGCTCAGCTCCGTGGGTCCATCTGACCCTTCCTTGTAGTTATATGCTTCATCCTGACTCTCTCCTTGTAGCTATGTGTTCCATGCTGTCACCCATCTCCTTTTAGTTACGTGCTCCATCCTGATCCTCTCACTTGTAATTATTTGCTCTATCCTGACCCTCTCCTGGCAGTAATGTCTCCATTCTGCCCCCTTTCTTGTAGTAATGCCTTATCCTTGTCCATATTCAGTAATGGCCCATTCTGCTCCCATCTTGTAGTAATGCCCATCCTTGTCCCCTTCAGTAATGCATCATCCTCGTCCCCTTCTAGTAATGCTTGATCTTTGTCCCTTGCAGTAATGCCACCATCATGCCCCCTGCTTGTAGCAATGTCCCATCATGCACCCTCATTGCAGAAATGCCCCATCATGCCCCCTCCTTGTAGTAATGCCCTATCATGCCCTCTCCTTGTAGTAATGCAACATCATGCCCTCTCCTTGTAGTAAATGCCCCATCATGCCCTCTCCTTGTAGTAATTCCCCATCATGCCCCCTCCTTGTAATAAGAGCCCCATCATGCCCCCATCCTTGTAGTAAATGACCCCTTCTTGTATTACCCCCATCCTTGTAGTAAATGTCCCCTCCTTGTATTGCCCCCATCCTTGTAGTAAATGTCCCCTCCTTGTATTGCCCCCTCCTTGTAGTAAATGCCCCCTCTTTGTAATAGCCTCCATCCTTATAGTAAATGCTCCCCTCTTTGTATAATCCCATCCTTTAGTAAATGCCCCTTCCTTGTATAGCCCCCATCCTTATAGTAAATGCCCCCTCCTTGTATAGCCCCCATCCTTATAATAAATGCCCCCTCCTTGTAATGCCCATCCTTGTATTGCCCCCACCCTCGTAGTAAATGTCCCCTCCTTGTAATGCCCCCAGCCTTGTAGTAAATGCCCCCTCCTTGTATAGTCCCCATCCTTGTAGTAAATGCCCCCTCCTTGTATAGCCCCCATCCTTGTAGTAAATGCCCCATCTTGTATAGCCCCCATCCTTATAGTAAATGCCTCCTCCAGTAGCGTAGCTAGCGGGGGGGCAGGGGGGGCGATCGCCCCGGGCCCCCCCGGCTTGAGGGGCCCATTGGCCGCCCCCAGGGGGGCCCCGCACTCGCTGGGGGGGCCTCGCACTCCCTGGGGGGGCTCCGCACTCCCTGGGGGGGCCCCGTGCTGGCAGCCGGCAGCCGCGCGGCCGGAGAGGAGGGAGGACGGGACTTCCTGCTGTGCAGATCTGCCCGCCCCTCCTCCCCCTCCTACAGCAGACGAAGGAAGGAAGTCTCGCGAGGGACGGAATGCGCCCAAACAAACCGGTCTGCGCCCTCTGATGATGCAGTCGGTGGCATTTCCTGATGTCAGCCGGAGGTGGGTGGGGGGCAGTGCGGCAGCGTGTAGGCCAAGCAGGGGCCTCTATTAGATTGCGACCCCGGAAATCTGAGGCGCCGACGCGGATGTACCGTACAAGCGGCGCCACGCCGGAAAAAATGCAGACACATCTGGGGCCATTAAATCAGAGGCCTAGGGACCGTGGATGACAGCATTGTGAGGTAAACATACAAGAGATAGTACCTGACATGGGCACCTCAGGGCCGCGGTGAGTGTCAGCACTCTTCTCCCCCGGTCCGGTCCTCAAAACTCTCCACCAGCACCACCCACCCCCCATGGGGAGCCCGGGTGGTGATCTCGCCCCGGGGCCCAAAGCTGGCCAGCTACGCCACTGGCCTCCTCCTTGTATAGCCCCCATGCTTGTAGTAAATACCCCCTCCTAATTTATAGAAAAAAAAAAAAAAAAAAAAAAAAAAAAAACACATACTCACCTTACTAGTCTTGTTTCCACTGCCAGCTACTGCTCCTCTCATATCTGCGGTTCTTCTCGCGTTGAGTGCGGTCACATGACGCTGAGGACGTCACATGACCGCAGACACATGAAGCCAGGTGGGCGGGGCTAGCAGACAGTGTCGGAGCGAGGAGAAATGACAATTGCGCCAGCAGTTCAAAGCGCCAGTGCAGCAGCCACTCTGTGCCCTGACCCTAAACACACCAGAAAATGAGCAAAATCTTGTTTCAAGTCCAACAAAATAGAGGTTATGGAGTGGCCAGCCTAATCACCAGGACCTAAATCTGATAGAACACTTGTGGGGTGACATAAAAAAAAGTTTCTGAGGCAAAGTCAACGAATGCAAATAAATTGTTAGACATAGTCAAAGCATCCTGGGCTGGAATAACAGTTAACAGATGCCAGATGCTGGTTGACTCAATGTGTGTGAAGCATTTATAAAACAGTGTGACATGTTCCCAATGCATGGAAACAAAAACCATTTTGGCCTTAACGCGTGCTTTTTTAATACTCAGTTGCCTCAGTTGCCAGTGTGAAAATGTAAAGATTGCTATTTTTTTGTTTCTTTTATACAGATTATGATATGACAAAACATTTTTTGTCAATAATTATAAAAAAGAAATACAAGCAATATAAAATCTGATTTACACAATGGTTAATCTTCTGGTAACGTCCCATTCAGTAACGGGCCCATTTTTGTGCTCTCATTTTCTCCTTTTGCCAAAGCCATAACTTTTTTAATTTGCCATCTGCATACCCAGATGAGAGCTTGTTCTTTACAGGAAGAGTTGTAATTCTGAATAATTTAGTTTGTTTTACCTTATAATGAACAAATAAAGACATGGAGAAGAATCCAAGTGAGATAAAATGAACAAAATGCAATTCTTTTGAGTTTCAACTCTACAGCGTTTATTACTTGGATACATGACTCTCTCAGACCGGTTTTTCATTATCATTTAGGAATTTAAACTCTTCTGTGGGTGGGAGGGCGAGGGTTTTTTTCTAAATTAATTTTGGACACACACTTAACCCAAAACTCTACTTTAAAGCCTGGTGAGAGCCGATCAAACACTGGATGTGGCTCGCACTGGACCGAGCACCAATTGTACCCGACCACGGCGATGCTCGCTCCAGTGCAAACGTAAAGCACAAGGAAGCTCAGTGACCTGAACCAAACCGGACCTTCAAAGATACTCTCATCTCTAGTTGCAAGAGAAAATGAAGAGAACATATTCTTAAGTCTTTTGCATGGGTATATTATTTGTATGATCAGAGCATAGTAGATTGATCATTCAGCTTATTGTTTATAATCTACTTTATAAATTAATTATTTTATATATTTATTACACTCTATGGGATTACTTTCTAAAAGAATTACTTTGTAAATTAGTCTTTTCTATTAAAAGCAAACATTGAGCTTCTAGATCTTTAGCAGTTATGATTTTGCTTCAATGTTAATCACAGTTATTGTGCATGACCCAGTTTTGGCAGAGCTATAACATACGGATGGATAGTCTGGCATTCTATCTATGTAAAACTAAATTTTAGTTCTCACAGAAAAAGCTGCCACAAATGGCATAAATATATCCCAACTGTTAGTTTTAGACTTTCATATAAAGGAGGCTCATCTGAAATAAAGACACTTTAAAGTGAATCTGTCACTAGGCCTTTGTTGCCCTGAAAGCAGCATAATATAGGGGAATAGACCATTATTCCTGCGATCTGTCACTTGCTAACATTTTGATAATACCTGTCACGGGGTCCTTCTCCGGTATCCCACAATCAACAGAGCGAGAGATGTGTGAAAAGCTTAAGAACCTTTATTGCTTGAAAAACATAAAAATCCATAAAACAATCCAGCCGTATATTGTATCTCCAGGTTTCTCTATGTCCCTTTTGTGGAGGTGGTCTCAACTCAGCATCCCAGACACACAGACAGAATCATACTGCCTGTCCACAGAAAGACTCAAATTTTACACCCTCTCCTCCCCAACCATCTCCCAATATCCAAAACCATGCTTAGGGAAAAAAGGTGTGCTGTAGTCCGCGCTGCCAGGATCACTCACTCCAATAAATACGAGTAGAAAATCTTCATCAAAACCTCCTTTATTCTCCTACGCGTTTCAGTGCCCTCCTGGCACCTTCATCAGGGTTGAAGTGTTTAGTGATAAGGGCACTATTGCGCCTCTTGTCCCCCCCCCCTTTTCTCTTAATATCCAAAACCAGGTATATTGACACACTCCAGGGGGCAAGTACACACATTGGCAGGCAGAGTACTAGAATGACCAAGTATGGAGATGTCCACAGTAATTCAACTATCAGACTCTCTGGAGTGTAATGAGTACACAGGAAGTGGGGAAGAGCTGAATACACAGTATAGGAACGACACTTGTAAAATGCAGTAAAATATAATCCACCATATCATACCATCACAACCTCTCCCCCCTTTAAATAAGCGAACATGCCATGAGAGCTACACAGACCTTTGGCCATCTCGCTTTAGTCCACATCTCTTAATTGTTAATACGTCTTTGCACAACGGCAGGGTAGTTTGGCCTGGAGGGGTCTATGGTTCTTCTTGTCGAGTGTCTGCTCCCAAAAAATGGCACTGTAACTCCTCAAGTTCATTTCCCAGTAGGATATCTGCGGGAAGTCCTTTCTTAACTCCAATGCAGTACAGGTTTTCCCCATAACCATAATTTAAACGTACCAAGCTCACTGTATATATTTGTGAGTACCCCCCACTAGGACAATGGGGAACCCAGGGCCTGGGTGAATTTCCTCTGATCAAACCACAAGAGGGTCAGCAATAGTCAAGAAAGCCCCTGTGTCTCTAAATCCCGACACTTTGCATCCATTAATTGAGACATCCTGCAGGTGACACTGATGTTGCTCTTGGTAGCTTGGGGACAAAGGTCAAAGGCCATACACTCCATAAGGGGTATCTGTGGTGCAGGAGTTGGCAGTGCACTCTGGTCGGGGTGGTGGTAACTCCTCAGGTGGGATGCAGTGGTCATGCTGCACCAAACAAGGTGGTGTGTTTGACTCCCTCCAAGTCCTTGAGGTACAACCAGATTGCAGGTGGCCAGGTTGCCCACAGTCATAACATTTCCACTCTGTGATTCCCCAAGGTTGTGGTTGGAATTTTTTGGGGCTCGGGATTGTAAGGTGTGGACATTGACCTGTGGCTGGGTGATGGGGCAGATATAACTGGAGGAGGCTGGTTCGCGAAGGCAGGCTGTGGTTTATAGTGCACAAGATTCACCGGTCGAGGTGGCGGTACATGGGGCTCCCTCTGAGCCCTTGAGGGACAACTAGCTTGCAGGTGCCAAGGTTCCCTGCACCCATAACATCTCCTCTCTGTAAATCCCCCTGGTCATGGTCAGAAATGTTGGGGACCAGGATTTTGAGGTGTAGTTTTCCTCGGCCTACGGCTAGGTGGAAGGACAGGCTGTGATTTATCATCCAGTAGCCTCCTCCACTGCCGGTTGAATAGTAAGGGCCTCATCGGCCAGGGCTGCAGCTCTATCCAATGTGGGTGGCTTGCTTTCCTGGACCCATTCCTGTATTTCTGAGGGGTACTTGGCATGAAATTGTTCTATAAGAAGTACATGTACAACATCTTCCACAGTGAAGGCATTTTCTGTTTCCAGCCATCTCTGACATGCCTGGGACATCTTATGGGCATACATCCTAAACGATTTTCCCCATGGTGCAAGGGAGGTCTTGGAACTGGGCCCTATATGAGTCTGGTGTGGCATCACGGTAATCCAAGATAGTCCGTTTTACAAAGTTATAATCCCCGTTCCACTGAGTCAATAGTTCAATAAGCCTTTGCCACGCTTCCGTTCAAGAGTCCCACTAACAATAGCATCCATCCAGAGTGGGGCACCTCCATCATAGCACACTGCTGCTCAAAGTTCTTGAATAATCCTTCCACATCTTACAAAAACTCATCAAATGGGTTGAAGTCTGTCCGGGTGATCTGTGCAGGCTCCCGCACTGTTGGATTTACACTCGATATCGCATTAATCCCTCTTTCGAGCTCCATGGCTTCTTGTCTCCACTGAGCTCAGCAAACAGCCTCCTCCTTATACTCTTGAGAGACGCCTGGGCCCAGAGCCGCCATCTCTTCTTCGTACCACACCAACCACTGGCTCTTTGGGGTGGGTGTCCTGACTCCAGTGCTTGTCTGTTAGACATCTGGGCAGAGGTGGTTGGGCTAGCACCAACCAGCAGATCACTTAAAGCCTCTTTAGTCAGTCCTTGGTAGTTCAAGCCCAGATCTCTGGCTTTCTCCTGTAGACTGGATAAAGTCCAGTGTCTGTACTCATTCTGTGCATAGTTCTCCATTGGGCTGTGCTCTGTTGATCCCACCACTACTGCCACCAGTTGTCACAGGGTTCTTCTCCGGTATCCCAAAATCAAGTGAGTGAGAGATGTGTGAACTGCCCAAGAACCGTAACTGATTGAAAAACATAAAAATCCATAAAACAATCCAGCTGTATATTGTATCTCCAGGTTTCTCTAAGTCTATTTTGTGGAGCTGGTCTCAACTCAGCATCCCTTACACACAGACAGAATCGTACTGCCTGTCCACAGAAAGACTCAAATCTTACACCCTCTCCTCCCCCAACCACCTCCCAATATCCAAAACCAGGTCTATTGACACACTTCAGGGGGCAAGTACACACATTGGCAGGCAGAGCACTAGAATGACCAAGTTAGGATATGTCCACAGTAATTCAATTATCAGACTCTCTTGACTGTAAGGAGTATACAGGAAGTGGGGTAAGGCCGAATACACAGTATAGGAACGACACTTGTAAAATGCAGTAAAATATAATCCACCATATCACACCATCACAATACCGTTTGTTTTATTTGCACCAGATCTGCCAGTTCTCTGAATATTAAGCTCATTATAACCCCGCCCATACAACTGATTGGCAGCTTTCTGCCTATGCACAGTGTACACAAAAAGCTGAAAATCAGTGGTGGAATGCGGCTATTGAAAGCTCATGAATAAGGAGGACTACCTGGCAGCAGGCCTACTAGTCCTCTAGTGATAATCTCCTTCTTATAAGCCGGTTATTGAAAATACAAAAGCAGTCTATTTGGAGCGCTAAGGAAGGATGGAGTACTTAGAAGGAAATTAAAGCATCCAAACCTTTATTAGGGTTTCCTTATATGCCACAACACATTTCAACAGACTGGCAGCTGTCTTCCACAGGAGAAATCACATCGTGGCACATAAGGGACCCTAATAAAGGTTTGGATGCTTTAATTTACTTCTCAGTACTCCATCCTTCCTTAGCGCTCCAAATAGACCGCTTTTGTATTTTCTATATTGTGAGTACCCTCTGTGGGAAGTCGGCAGGAGCTGCTGTGGGGAGAGGAGCAATTGTAATGCTGGAAACGTACACCGAAGGCTGAAGGACTTTGGTTTCCGGGCAACTGGGATCAACAGCAAAGGACATGTGGTGACGAAGTTCCGGTTTCACGGATCACATGACAGTCGCTTCCGGAAAGATCGCCGAATCGGTGGCGGTGAAGCAGACTGGTGCCCCGAGGATTTGAATGCTAAGTGGTGTGCAGAAGCGCACAACACAGAAAGGTGAGCGGTTAAATAACCCACCACAAGCCCCTGTAATTAGCTCATAGGTGCTTCTCATTGCGCCCCTTCTATTTCTTTTGCATGCCCCGGTTATTGTCCTCTCTTATATGCCCCATTCTCTGGGTATCATCCCCCTTATATGACCCATTCCATGGTTATCGTCACCCTTATATGACCCATGCCCGGTTATAATCCTCCATATTACTCTTACCACATCCCTCTCGTCCCCCTCTGTGGCCGTCATCTTCCCCGGCTTTCTCAGTTCTCCTCTCTGTAGTCGCTATCGGTGATGACTCTCACCCGCGGCCCTAGAGCAGCAGCAAGGCCCAGGCCAGCAGGAGGCTGGAGAGGGTGAAGATGATCCAGCGAGGAGCCGCCATCCAACCGGGAGGTAAAAAGGAACAGCTCCCGGGACTCAGACACCGCGGGGACCATGACAGCTGGGAGTGTGGACCATGACAGCTGGGAGCGGGGGTCTGACAAACGGAGGGAAGTGCTGAGAAGGTGTATGGGGAGACGACTCACAATGGCGGCTTCACCTGAGCTCCGATGTATGGGGGGTGGTGGCCACGCCCCCTGTAGTCACAGACTCATGGCCGGGCCCCCCTGCCTCTGATCCAATGGCAACGCCCCCTGCATTCAGGCCCTGGGCCCCTCACTCAGTAAGGCTAGGGCCACACTTAGCAGGTGCCCCACATTAAATGTATGCAGTTACTGCAGAGCCCAGCCTGCAGTAATGGCCAGCGTTATCGTCGGGGGCTGCCTGAGAACGCTGCTCCATTGGAAACCCGATGTTTAACATGGATGCAGCCACACAGGAAGCCCCAGGAACTGCGCTTTAGCAGAGTGCACATGGAAACAGTCAGCAACGTTTCCCTGTGCGCCCTGCAAAAGTGCAGTTCCTGGGGCTTCCTGTGTGGCTGCATCCATGGTAAACATCGAGTTACGATGGAGCAGCGTTCGCAGGCAGCCCCCGACATTAACGGTGGCCGTTACTGCAGGCTGGGCTCTGCTGTAACTACATCTGCTAAATGTAAAGGCACTGTTCAGTGCAGCCCTAGCCTAAGAGCTGTAACCCCCTAATGGCGGCCCTGGGTGGCAGCCCCAATAACAAACATAGATCCTTTCTATATTTGACATCATCTGTTTGTGAAAGCTCGGAGGCCTTAATACTCATTAGATAGTTGTCTGGTCTCACTGAAATCAGCAGATTTGACTGACCAATGTGAATAAGCACCTTTAGAACTGCCCCTGAAATTACTATTTACATACATTGTTACTTATAAAGTCGACAGCATGGACTTTTTATGAAATGCCTCTTCTCCATCTCTAAATTGTCATATCCTGTAAAGTAAGGGGCCGTCACACGCGTCAATATCACTGTCAATATCGCTGCTGCACGTGACGTTGCAGCGATATTGACGCGTGTGACAGGGCGCATCAACCAGCGATAAATCGCTGGTTGATGGTCGCCTGGTTTTCGGACTGGACCGAAAACCTGGTGATGGTCGCCCAGTGGACACACAGCATTGATGCGTGTGACACTAGGAGACCCGATAAGCCAGCTCCCAGCGCCTCTGAGCAAGCGCTGGGAGCTGGTATCCATGGTAAACTGCGGGTAATTAGGCAGCGCACGCTGCCTAGATACCCTATGTATACGTCGGTTACCAGCCTTCTCTGCTCACCGGTTGGTATCCAAGGTACACAGCGGGTAACTAGGGACCCTGTGTGTGACCCCGGCTAGACCATCTCTCTCAATAATTGTGTGCTAAAGTTGGTTAATTGTGAACTCTCCTCCCTTGATTTTGTTCAGTCAAAAAAAAAAAAAACTCTTGAAAGTAATCACTAGATAATTATAAGGTTTGTGTCAGGGCAGCAAAAATCTTGTATAAAAGAAGCAGCAGAAAAGCATCTCAAGGGAGCTTTCATCAGCTCCATCTCTGACACTTGTATCGCAGGGGACCATAAAAGTATCAAACAAGCCTCATAAACAAATTAAATGATGTTTCTGTTTAGACTCAAGAAAAATCCATAAATCTAATTGTTAGTGAGAGTCTATCAAGTTTGCAGGCCATCATATCACCAGGATATGTCATCTGTGTGTGGCATATGTGGTGTGACAACATGGAGGACAATCAGCTCTCAGGACTGCTGTCTTCTGGGAAAGGATTTTCACTCCAACACAGTGGATTTACTTTAAAACTGTCCTCAAGCAGCTTTTTATCTTTCTACAAATCTAATCAAGTACATAACAGTGTAAAGACCCTGTCACACACAACGGCGCTCCAGCGATCCAGACAGCGATAACAACCTGCCGGGATCGCTGGAGCGTCGTGACCTGGTCGCTGGGGAGCTGTCAAATAGACCTCCCCAGCGATCAGGGACCTGGGAGCCACCTCCCACATCGCTGAAGGCGATGTTACCCGCATCCTCCCTGCTTAGCGCTGCCTGTAAGCAGGGAGGACGCTGGTAACTATGATAAACACCGGGTATCCAGGCAGCGCGCGTTATCTGGATACCTGGTATTTACCATGGTTACCAGCCCTGTGAGGTCACTGATCGCTGGTTTCTTGCTGTCACATGCAGCGATGAGTGCTGACCAGCGGGAAACCAACGATCAAAAAATGACCCGCAGCACTTTGCAGCGATCAGCGACCTCACAGCAGGGGCCTGATCACTGCTAAGTGGCACACATAATGACATCGCTGGAGATATCGTTGTAACGTCACAGTTACAACGATCTCGCTAACGATATTGTTATGTGTGACTTGGCCTTAAGACCCTTCTTGCCTCTCTGCCTACTATCTACACATCAAAGAGCGATTCTGTAATAGATGTGACCCGGCCGGGTTCATCGAAGACCTTACGGAATGTCTCCAGCAAGGACGACAAGTGAGAGACCACAGGGTCATCATGCTCCCATAAAGGGTTAACCCATGCCAGGGCCTCACCCTCCAGTTAAGACACCACAAAGATCACTCTGGCCCGATCAGTGGGATACTGCTGTGGCAGCAGTTCAAAGTGTAGACGACACTGGTTGAGAAAGCTGCGGCACATCTAAGGGTACCTTTACACGCGGCTACATTTCTAGGGTGGCTACAGGTAACTTACTGGTTGCAGTGAAATCATGGAGACAAGGTTCTGTCTTGTTGCTGTGTACAAATGGAATAATCTCTCCATTATTTCACTGCAACCAGTAAGTTACCTGTAGCCACACTAGAAATGTAGCCGCGTGTAAAGGTACCCACATCGCCGATTGTAGCGAGCTGTATCGGCGTGTAAAGACGTTACGGAAGGGAACTCGGGACAGCCTGCAATGTAGCTAAGGCGTGACCCTGGCTCCGTGTTACCGCGCCCCATGTGCGATCATTGGTGGAAGCTGCTGCATGACGATTGGTAGTCGCTGCATAGGGAGGCATATTTAAGGAGCTGACGAGTCACACTACACAATCGCTCGAGCGTGCTGTATTACTCAGCCTCCTGCGATGCCTGGCCAATCAGGATGTTATTGCTTTGTCCTATCAGCGTACGGACGGCTCGTACTCTCAATTGTGGCACGCCTATGTGCTGTCCCTGCTGCACCAGGTCCGCCCATAGTAGCTGGTTATAGCGGTGTGTAATTGAGCTACAGATGGCTACTTGCGACACCCGGCGATGTAGCTAGCTGTAGATGTAGCGTGGCGTAGCGCACCTTGTGGCGGCGTGTAAAGAGGGTGCGGTTCCCGTTGGTAACCGTTCGGCTGTGCTCGTGCACGTGAAGTTGCCGTTGGTATCCATCCTGTTGTGGCGGCGTGTAAAGGTACCATTAGGGTCACCGCTGTATCTAGGCGGTTTTTCCCAGGTGTGGCGGAGGATTCGGGATGCCTCCAGGAGACCGGTCATAGGCTGCAGCTTGAGCCGAGACGGTGGTTGCAGACAGCAGGGAGACCAGACGATCGTTCACCGAGGACATATAAGACAGCATGAGAGACTGTGTGTCTTGTTGCATGGACAGCTCCTGCTGTAGACTCGCCAGCTGAGTGGCCGATGCTGGGTCGGAAGTCTGAAGGGAGGCTAACCGGGTATCCATGGACTGAAGGAAAGCCATAATACAGTTCTGATTTTCCAGAAGATAACCCAGCTCCTTTTTTGCTGAGAACGAGGTACCAGCGGGGTCCATGGCCTGATTATTCTGTCACGCTTCTGGGTAAAGGCGCCCAAGAGTGGACCTACTCGGCCATGGTACCAAACTCCCCTGGATGAGCTGGTCCTAGTTTAACCAGCCCCTATACAGGGATTGTCAGGGGCAAGTCCAGGGGGTCTAAATACCACAGCTCCTAGTACCAGGGGGGTGACTCGTAGGGTTAATCTATACTTACTGATGTATGTAAAGTGCTGTGGAATTAATAGCACTATATAAATGAATAAATATTATATTATTCTTATACTACGGTATAGCTAAGGAGGATTCGAGGAATCAGAGCCCAAGGCAAGGAGAGCAGGAATGGGTCTACTGGATGTTACCAACTATAAACGTATTCTGCTAGTAAGTATAGGTCTGAACATGTTCGTAGTTACCACTCACATACGTTATAATATATATATATATATATATCACCAATATATGCAATGAAGGGATGAAGGGAGCAGTTAGTTCCAGTCAGAGAGCCAAGGAGAAGGAACTGGAAGGAGCTGGTTGCTGGAACCAAGCCCGCCCAGAACCAGGGGACACTGAGCAGCTGTGCCGCACCCTAAGGAGAGGGATGGAGGCTAGTGGAGGAAGTAAGAGAAAGGAAGAAGGGAACAGACCTGGTTTCCATTTAGCCCACCCAGAAACTGGAGTCTGATTCTGCTAATAATCTATTGTAGCAGCAAAAGCCCGGACAGACCAGGAGAATCTAATCCCCCTGAGGTAAAGTACAGAAGACACTCAAACCTGAACAAGCATAGGACCAGGGACCTAAGCAGAGAATAGGGATCCCACAGAAAGGTCATCATTGTCGTTTATGGAGTAGTACCCTGAAAGGGAGAAAGAGAGGCAAGTTCAGTTACAGGCAGAGCTTACCCCAACCACCGCACACAGTGACAGAGGCCTCACAACTCTCCAAGGTGAAAGTCCTAAATTGCACCGAGAACCTGGTTACCCTCCTGGATTGTACCTGTTACCGGACATCAGTAGAAAGGTACCGAAACAGAGACTATTGTGTGTGTGTGTGTGCCTGCTTCATCGCCGCCGCCTGCAGCATCTACCGCAGAGGTGCTACAACTCCCCTCATCCACCCCCTGCCCTGAGGCAAAGCTCCACCTGTGGGGAGCTGTACTACTCAGAGCTGCACCTCCATCACCTCAGTGGCCGGCCGTAGTGCTGGTATCTATGTTACCAGGTACCACATGTGGCGTCACATTACCTTTTCCCCATCCATCATCATCATCCCCCACCATCCCCGTCATTGAGGGTTCAGGGCACGGAACCAGGAACCAACCAGCCGTGATCCCCTACCGAGGTAACAACCTGTCCCGGTATCCGAGTACCCCCTACCCTGTCGACCGACTCAGAAGCCTGGGCTGATAAATGGCAAATGAGCTTTAATGGGGATAAATGTAAGGTCATGCACTTGGGCAGAGGAAATAAAATGTATAATTATGTGCTTAAATGTAAAACACTGGGCAAAACTGTCACTGAAATGACCTGGGTGTATGGGTGGACAACAAACTCTCATTGCAAAGGCAAATAAAATAATGGGATGTATTAAAAGAGGCATAGATGTTCATGAGGAGAACATAAATTTACTTTTCTACAAGTCACTAGTGCGACCACACTTAGAATAGGGTGTACAATTACGGTCTCCAGTGTATAAAGCTACTTTCACATTAGCGTTTTTGAACGCTGTGTATGCTGCTCATGAGGAAACGCATGCTTACGCAGTGTTTTTTATCCGCATGAGTGTATGCAAAATATAAAAAAAACAGCGCATGCATGGGTTTGTATGCGTTTTTGCATGCTTTGCGTTTCTTTTGTGCATGCGTTCAATATTTCCAGGAGTGTTATCTTGAATTTTCAAGACATGCCACTCCCAAAGGGTGTGTCTTAAGGGAAATCGCTTCCTGGGCATGCCCTGTGTGTCATACGCATGCGCATCAAACGCAGCCATGCGCAAGCCATTGCGCACCCATAGAGAATAATGTGTTGTTTGTACACTCTCATGCACATACTTGCACATTTTTCAGTCATCAAAAAATGCAACATGTTGCATTCCCCGGGCGCCAAGAAACCACGCACAGGCACACATACGCAGACATACTGATGCCAATGCAGTTCCCTGTGTACATCTGTGCACACCATGTTAAAGATAGGTGCGCAATACGCTTGCGGATTTTAAAAAAGAACTACGCAGCATACACTGCGTTCAAAAACGCTAATGTGAAACCGGCCTTAAGGCCCAGTTACACACACTGATAATTGTGCAGAGATTGTTCGCAGATCTCTGGTTGCAGTGAAATCATGGACACATTTTTCCATTTTGTGGCCGTGTACAAATGGAACAATGTGTCCATGATTTCACTGTAACCAGAGATCTGCGAACAATCTCTGCACAATTATCTGTGTGTGTAACTGGACCTTTAGAAAGACATTGTTGAACTAGAGTGGGTCCAGAGAAGAGCAACCAAGGTTATTAGAGGACTGAGGGGTCTGCAATACCAAGACAGGTTATTAAACTTGGGGTTATTTAGTTTGGAAAACCGAAGGCTTAGGGGCGATCTTATAATAATGTATAAATATATGAGGGGACAGTACAGAGACCTTTCTAATGATCTTTTTACTCTTATGGTACCGTCACACGCCGCAAACTCACCTGGCAATATGAGGCGATCTAACATGCGTGTGCACATTTTTCATGGTCGCCTCAGATCGCCAATGGCGGCATCACACGCCACAATTGCACCCTGAAAGTAAGGCGATGTGTCGCTCCGGAAATCACCTCACCTACAGCGGAAGCAATCCTGCCCAATTCCATCGCCGTTTCACACGCCACAAGCTCAAAGGTAATGTGGGCGTACATGTTCAGCGCGGCGAAGAGATAGGTGTGCCGCAGTAGTTTACACCGCGCCCCATACACGCTCATTGGACAACGCAACAGCGTTACGTGGTCAGTCTGCTCTGGAAGGCTGGCTAATACATGACGCCATTGTCTATTGGAGTTTGCACTGAGTTTGCGGACGGTTGTGTAGCTGAAGATGTGTGTGGTGCTGAACGGACAGCTCTTCAAACATGACACGGTGTCAAGTGACAGCCAATGGGAACACAGTAGCCCACACCAATCATTTCTGATGGGCGCGAACTACAGCACGCTATGGCATGCCTACGGGGAATCATAGGCGACGCTCTTTCCATCACTATCGTCCAATCACACGCCACAACACGCAAATATCGCCTCCTGGATTGCGGCTGATTTCAGAGCAATGCTCAGAAATCAGGCGAAGGCCGAGAGGCGATTTATCGCCACGAAATTCCCTAATCAGCACGCCGCCACCGTGAGGCAATTTCACGGCAATTGCTCTGGGGCGACATATCGCCTTATAGATTGCCTGGCAAGATTGCGGCGTGTGACGGTACCATTAGGGCTGAGACATGCACAAGGTGGCATCCATACATCTGGAGGAAAGAAGGTTTAATCATAATCACAGACGCGGATTCTTTACTGTAAGAGCAGTGAGACTATGGAACTCTCTTGCCACATGATGTTGTAATGAGTGACTCACTACTAACATTTAAGAATAGGCTGAATGCCTTTCTTGAAAAATATAGTATCACAGATTATATATAGTAGATTCTTTGATAGGGCGTTGATCCATGGAGGTGGTCACTAGTCTGATTACCATATGTAGAGTTAGGAAGGATTTTTTTTCTCCCAATGTGGAGCTTGGTGTTGCCACATGGGTTTTTTTTGCCTTCCTCTGGATCAACATGTTAGACTTTGGGTTGAACTGGATGGACTTAAAGTCTTCCTTCAACCTTAAAAACGATGTTACTATGTTGTGGGCAAACAGTTCTAGAAATGCGGTTTTAGAAATGACTTTTCAGAGAAGATTTTAGATATACATGGTTTGTGTGTTATAACATTTCTTGAAACTCCCATAGAAGGACTCCACAAGTCACTCCTGGTGGAGGATGGAGCCTAATTCTGAAGATTGATGCAAATCCTTGATGAAGCCACATCAATTAGACATATAGCATGTACTGTGGATATGCCGTAAATGTCAGAGACATACACTGACTAGCAAAAGGGTAAGAATGTTTTGAACTTTTGACTTTCAGGCTCCATATGTTATAATCCATTCCAGCTTTGAAGGTGAGACTATCTTCATTTAATAGACAATCATCTTGGCAACTATTTAACATATGATTAGTTATGCAGATTTTTGTCATGTAATTGTATTTTTACTGTTTTGCTCCTAAAAATCTAAATAAAATTTATTATTATTCTGTATTTTGTAAATCCACCTTTGGCTTTCAACACTGCTTGAATCCTTCTGGGCATGTTCTCAATCAAATACAAGCATGTTTGACCAAAATCTGATTCCCGGTCTATTCTAAGTATTGCAAAGTTGGTGCATACTGGTTGACTACCTTGGGTATGTATACAGGTTTTTCTTCAATTTACCGTCAAGTGTTTAATTGGGTTGAGGTTTGGGAAATGTCGGGGCCAATCCAGCACCTCTACTTCATTGTCTTTGAACTATTTATTTTCCATTGGTGACGTATGCTTCAGGTCATTGTCCTGCTGCAACACTATGTTGTTCTTTTCATACCCATAGTACTCAAGATAATTTGTCTTGTAGGATACTCACATATAGCTCAGCATCGGCTGTGAAACAACCCCATATCATCAGGCTTCATCCAATAAACTTGATGGTTCCTTTAATTTCTCAATCTGTTAGCCCTTTTTACCTTGTATTCTTCCTGACCCATTTGCACCTATCATAGCCTAGTCTATCGACTTTTGTGTCATCACTCCACATCACCAGTTCCCAAACTTCTGTCCACTTTTCGCATTTCTTTGCATACTTGAGTGAATGCTTCTTATGACGATATTGAAGTTGAGGCTTCGTCACCTTTTTTGGGCCACCATTCCAGACTTGTGTAATATGTGTTGGACGGTGCTTGCATGGATGTTTGTCATCTCACTATAACAAAGCATTCGAGCTGCCTTCACCGCCATGTTTGTATCCAGAACTGATAGACCTTGGGATGAGCCAACTTTTTGGCTATGATACCGTATATACTCGTGTATAAGCCGAGTTTTTCAGCACAAAAAATGTGCTGAAAAGTCCCCCCTCGGCTTATACACGAGTATATACGGTAAGTGCTTCCAAATCCATCTGTATACAGCCCCCCCACCCCCCTCCCCGTGGTATCCAGGGCCCCCCTTGCTGCACACCTGTAAAGTAAGATGTTAGTATACTTATCGCTGCCCTCGCTGCCGCCGCCGCTCCGCTGCTCGGTCACCGCGCTGCTCCGGGTCTTCCTGTTCCTTCTCCGGCGCGCAGGAAATGACGTCATTGTTCGAGCGCCGGAGAAGGAACAGGAAGCATGAAGACCCGGAGCAGCGGAGCGGCGGCAGCGAGGGCAGCGATAAGTATACTAACATCTTACTTTACAGGTGTGCAGCAAGGGGGGCCCTGGATACCACGGGGGGCTGTATACAGCTGGGGCTGCTGTATACAGCTGGGGCCCCTGTACTACTGATGGGGGGAGGTCTGTATACCCCTGGGGCTGCTGCTGTATTATACCCCTGGGGCTGCTGCTGTATACTACCCCCTGGGGCTGCTGCTGTATACTATCCCCTGGGGCTGCTGCTGTATACTACCCCCTGGGGCTGCTGCTGTATTATACCCCCTGGGGCTGCTGCTGTATTATACCCCCTGGGGCTGCTGCTGTATTATACCCCCTGGGGCTGCTGCTGTATTATACCCCCTGGGGCTGCTGCTGTATTAAACCCCCGGGGCTGCTGCTGTATTATACCCCCTGGGGCTGCTGCTGCATTATACCCCCTGGGGCTGCTGCTGTATACTACCCCCTGGGGCTGCTGCTGTATACTACCCCCTGGGGCTGCTGCTGTATTATACCCCTGGGGCTGCTGCTGTATACTACCTCCTGGGGCCTGTATGTACCACTGGGGAGGCTGCTGTATACCACCCTGCTGTGGGCTGTATACCACACTGCTGGGGGCTATATAAATGTGCTGGGGTCCACCCTCGGCTTATACACGAGTCAATAGGTTTTCCCAGATTTTGGGGGCAAAAGTAGGGGGGTCGGCTTATACACGGGTCGGCTTATACACGAGTATATACGGTATCTTACCTCTCGGCTTCTAAATGGATGGACGAATTTATTTTGTATTCTTCCAGCTGTCATGGCACTCACATGATTAGCTAATAAAATTGGCATCAATGAGCTGGTTGATGCGGTGTCTTTTTTCTTAAGAAATCTTCTTCATGGATGCTCTACGATTTGAACCAGTGCGCCTTTGATTGGGAATCAACCTAATATAACACTGGGTTATAAGGAATGTGAGAACAGAAGAAAAATATTTTTTCAAACACCAGGAGAAAAACAGTAACAATGCAGTGACATGATAAGAATTTACATAACTAATCATATGCTAAATAGTTGCAAGTCAAAATTAAGTATGAAATAGCCAAGATGACTGTCTATAAAATGAAGGTAGTCTCACGCTCAAAGCTATAGTGGATGGTGAGATATGGAGCCTGAAAATGAAAAGTTCAAAACATTGGTACCCTTTTGCTCTTCAGTGTATTGTGATTCCAAAAGATTGAGCTCCTCCTAATCTGCTGTTTGCAGTTTCCCTGTAGTTCTCTTCTAGGAAAACAAAACAGAAGACCATTGTAGTCTAGACATCCTTGACACTTGTGTCCTCCCTTTGAAGTCTTCCTGGAATAAAAGCTACTCTGATCAAGAAGCTTTTGAGGAAAGGAGGGTATCAAGAGCTAAGAATCCACACTAATACGAAAATAAACCACAAAACTGCATTTATAAAGTTATTTCTAAAAAGCTGAAAATCAATTCTGGTTGTAGGACATTGATTGCAAAGTTTTTGTATTCTGGTAAATATTCAGTAGGTGTGAGTACACAAATGGATGGTTCCTAATTGTCATTACTAGTCTGGAGAAGTTTTTATTTCCATGTAATACAGCTGAGACTTGTGACACCTCCAAAGATATATTATATGACTTCTGATTAGGTAGTAATACTACTATCTAGGGCTTTTACGTGATGCATTGCGTGATATTAAGATCTTAGACTGGCTTCACACTTCAGTTTTTCACTGATCAGTGTCCATCAGTGTTTGTGTGCCAAAACCAGGAGAGGAACCAGGAAAGGAACTTGCAGAGAAAAACTATAATTGAAAGATTGACACCTGTTCTGAGTTTTGGAGACACTCCTGGTTTTGGCACCCAAACACTGATGGACACTGATCAGTGAAAAACTGCAGTGTGAAGCCAGCCTTAGTGTTGCATTGCAAAATCACATCTAAGGATTATCATTAAGGTCCTGTTACACAATACGAGATCGTGAACAATATCGCTCAAACGTCATGGGTTTGGAGTCGTTGAAACAACATCTTTAAGATACGACTATGATAAATTGTTGGATCGATGATCGCAGATATGAAAACATGTTCTCAAATCAAACGATCTTCAATCAGCCAACCTGCTGCATCGTTGTGTGTGACACCGCGATAACGATATCATTCACGACTTCCCCTATTCACAACAGTGAACAATATCGTTTGCTGGGCTGTGTGAACGATAGCTGCTCGCTAGATCGTTGGTGCTTCGTCCACGATATCTACATGTGTGACATCTTACAAACGATGTCAAAAAGATGTCCTAACTACCACGCGTTCATGAGATCGTTAGTGATATCGTGACAACATTGAAGCGTGTAACGGTACCTTTAGGAATTCTTGGCAACCTTTCACCAACCAAAACGTGACCTGTTGGATTCACTAAAAAGAGCACCACACACATTAGATAGCTATCAGATGAACAATGATTAGCTGACACCTATGTTGACCAACGCCCACCAGCTTGGCAGAGTACTTCCGTGTTCTCTATGAGAGAAATGCTGCAAGGATCCTATGGCAGTGATTTATCTCCTAGAGAACAAAATGATGACCCATTAAAAATCCAATAGAAGGAACCTTCTATCTCAAAACATCATCTGTAATGGTGGGTTTACACACACCAATTTATCTGTTCAATATCTGAACAGATCTCTGGTTGCAGTGAAATCATGGACACATAGTTCCATTTTGTGGCTGTGTACAAATGTAACAATGTGTCCATGATTTCACTGCAACCAGAGATCTGTTCAGATATTGAACAGATAAATTGGTGTGTGTAAACCCACCATTAGGAAAGAGTAGGGAAGTCGCCATACACACTATACTTTTGACCAATACTGGCAGGTTCAGCCAACTTTAGCCAAATGTGTATGGAAGCTTTTACACACAACTTTAGCCCCTACCTATGATGTGGCTGCTTCCCATCCAATTTTTTTCATCGCATTTTTTGTATCTTTTTGATATCTTATGTTTTAAGTAAAGTGGCTTTGTTTTTAATACTTTCATGTATTTAGCTTTAACAAAACGTTATTGAAAAAGTCATATGTGGATTACAGGCTGTGATGCTAGTCACCACACGGACATGTAGAATCAGAATAGTCAAACATTCAGGTCAGATACCAGGAGACCATGTCAACACAGGGGGGATAAAACAGAGGCGCAATAAAGTCACAGTCCGAGATCAATTACCTGGAGAGGAGTGGATCAGAACAGAGGGACAACACAAAAGTATAGTCAAACACATGCAAGGTCAGGAAGCAAAAGATCAATTCCCAGAGCACAGAGGCAAAACTAGCAGCAACGAGCAGAAACTAAAGGCCCCGTTACACGCAACAATATTGCTAATGATATCTTTGCAACGTCACCGTTTTGTGACATTGCAGCGACCTCATAGCGATGCCACTGCGTGTGACATGTACAAACGACCAGCGATCAGCTCGCTGGTAAATGGCCAGGACCATTTTTTGATTGTTTGTCTCCCGCTGGGCGGCCAGCATCGGCGTGTGACAGCGGGAGACAAACGATTAACGACTTCCAGCCGATGCCCAGCGCCACACAGTCCACGCTGGGACATAGTAACCAGGGTAAACATTGGGTAACTATGCTCAACGCTCTGCTTAGTTACCCGATGTGTACCCAGTTACCAGCGTTCTCGCTGGTCGTTGATTGCTGGGAGTCTGGCTGTGTGACAGCTCACCAGCGATCAGATAGCGATGTCCCAGCGATCCCAATCGTTGGTCGGATTGCTGGGACATCGAAGCGTGTAAACTGGCCTTAAGACTGGCAGTGCTCTGGGAAAAACTGTAGAGCTAAAAGGCTGAGCAATTACAGGAGAAAGGGAACACCTGGAAAAACACAGAACTTCCAATTGGGCGACTGAGCTGTCAGTCAGAGCACCAACAGTCCAGCATATCCCAGTTCCTGATAGGGTGATTAAGCTGTCAATCACCTAGCCCAGCACACCTTGAATGCAGAGCAATCGTAACACGTGCGTTTTTTTAGTGCGTTTCAGCAGTGGAAACGCACTAAAGACACATTTGAACTTGTTACGCGTAATACAATTCTATGTGGAAAATCTGCACATAAAACTCAGTGTACCTGAAGAGAATTACAATTGTGGGTTTTAAACATGCAATGTGGATCAGTTATTTCTGTAAATACCATTAATTTAGCTGGAACTGTCAGACACTGTGTCAGAAACTCACGAAAAACTTATTGTGGGAATTTAACCTAAGGCTGTGTGTTCTGAGTTGAATAAATACTCCCCTGGTACTTGTAGAAGAGTCCAAGGATTTGTTAAACTTTTCATGTCCCCAACAAATAAGTGTAAACTGTCATACAGTGCACCACTGATGACTTTAGTTCCTTCAGATCCATTTTTCCATGGCTCCTCAAGATCTGTTGAATTCATCATTGCTTGTTTGCTAATTATTAGCACATCTAAAAAAAAAAAACCTTTAATGGCCACTTTACACGCGGCAACAGGAAGATAGAAAACGGCAGGTGTCGGAGACAATTGTACCTTTTACCTTCAAAACACCTTGCAGATACCTGAATTACATGCAGCCACACAATTGTCTCCGACACCTGCCGTTTTCTATCTTCCTGTTGCCGCGTGTAAAGTGGCCATTAAGGTACCTTTACACGCCGCTACAGAAGGTTAGAAGCAACCGGGTGTCGGAGACAATTGTATCTTGCACCGTCAAAACACAGCGAGGTAGCGGCGTGTAATTCAGGTTGTTGCCACCGGTCACTGTCGACACCTGTTTTTCAGCAGTGGTTAAAAACAGGTAGGTTTCAACCCGATGGTAGCAGCGTGTAATCGAGGAACAGGAAGGTTTTTTCGACACCTAGTGAACTCCCTGGGGTGTGACTCAGCCTCCAGGATACCGCGCCCCATCAGCGATCATTGGTGGAAGCTCCTGCGTTACGATTGGTTGTCCCTGCATAGGGCGGCATATTTAAGGAGCTGACCAGTCACACTACACAATTGCAATAGCATCATGTATTAGCCACCCTTCCTGCGCTGGCTGGCCAATTATGATGCTATTGCATTGTCCAATCACCGTATGAGCGTCTCGTAATCCACAACTCTGGCACGCCTATTTGTTGTCCCTGCTGCCCCAGGTCCTCCCATAGTGCCTTGTGGTAGCGGCGTGTAAATGAGGGAAGGTGCTCTACAGAAGGTAACCTGTGGCACCCGTCGGTGCTTCCAGGGATAGAAAAAAACATCTGTAGAGCACCTTGTAGCGGCGAGTAAATGCGGTATCAGGCACAGTTAGGAACCATTGAAACGTGCACGTGAGACACCTGGTGGCTTCTAACCTTCCGTAGCGGCGTGTAAAGGTACCTTTATGGATATTTCCAACCCCTGTCGTCCACCGCCTCCAGTACAGGGAGATTATACAATGCAAATCAGTGCATGACTGATGTGTAGAATAAAACATATCCCTTTTGTATTAACATATGAGCTGATGGCACACAACTGACATATCCTACATGTTGTTGTCCCTCTGATCTGTCTATGGAAGCTTAGTGAAGTACATGCGACATTAGAAGCTGCCACTTTATGTCTTACAATCTCACGTGGCTTTTATTCGGAGATCCGGTGCTGGCCAGGCAGTATTGATCATATGCTGATGGAAAGGTTAGACCCAGTTACAGAGTCAGCATGACTTCGCTTTACACAGCAGTGTATTTGCAGATTTTAGTAATAGTATAGAAAACCTTTTAACCCACTATGAGTCAGTCAGGATTATCATGTGCACTTTATAAGGCTATGTGCGCACTGGGCGGGTTTTCGGCGGTTTACCTGTGTAAACCGCCGTTTTGTTTACATTAGTTTTATGTAAATTTATGTTAATCCAAACCGGCGTTTGGATTAACATTAAAACTAATGTAAACCGCCCAAGGCAGTGCACACACCGGCGGTTACACAGCGTCATCCGTTGCTAACCCGCAGGTTTCCCAGCGGGTTAGCAAAGAATGATCATGTTCTAAAAAACGGCGGTTCTGCAGCGGCTGCAAGCAGAATCATGTGCTGCTTCCAGCCGCTGCAGATTCGCCGCCGAGAACACGCTGTGCATCCGCCGGCTACCGCCCGTTCTCCCGCCGCACATACCCGACAGGAAGCCGGTGGACGGCTCCGGAGCTTCCTGTCGGGTCCCGCCCAGCCGCCGCCGCCACAAACCCGCCCACCGTGCACACATACCCTAAATGGTCTTCCTTTGTATTTTGACCCTGTTTGCCATAAAGAATACCTTTTGTTGAACTGTATTATGGATCCATGTTGCAAAGGTCCATAGCCATAAAAAAAACAGCTTGGTCATAATCTTCATATAACATTATCCATTAGTAGCCATATATTCAGGAATTTTCCTCTATAGAGACATTACTAATAGAGGGTACTGAACCTTGTAAATGGGATGGCACCCAAGTGCCAGCTGAGGACGTTTGCACTGCTCTGGTTCTACTGCCGTGAAGTATCGATGTGGACACCAAATCAGATACCTGCTAATCTTTATGCTTGATTCTGATTAAAGGGGTTGTCTTATCTAGGACATTTATGTCATATCAACAGGGTATGCACTAAATGTCTATTAGGTGGGGGTCCCAGCCTGTGAGAATGTTGCCATGCTGAGAACTGAAAACAATGGAAGAGGTGTTTGTGCATGTTTGGATCTCTCAATTTATTTCTATAGGAAACCCAAAAATATAATTTATTTTGGAACAAGGTTTTCTGAAAAATAAGCACTGATGACCTGCCTATAGTGTATCACATCAATGTTAAGGCCCAGTTACACAGTAAGATATCGTGAACGATATTGCTCAAACGTCACGGGTTTGGAGTCGTTCAAACGACATCGTTAGGACGTTGTTGCATGCATCACCAAGATACGACTACGATAAATTGTTGGATCGTTGATCGCAGATTTAAGAACATGTTCTCAAATCAAATGATCCTCAATCAGCCAACCTGCTGCATTGTTGTGTTGTTGTGTGTGACACTGCGATAACGACTTCTCCTATTCACAACAGTGAACAAGTATCGTTCGCTGGTTGTGTGAATGATAGCTACTCACTGGATCATTGGTGCGTCGTGAACGATATCTATACGTGTGACATCTCACCAACGATGTCAAAAAGATGTCCTAACGACCGCGCGCCCAGGAGATTGTTGGTGATATCTTAACGACATTGAAGCGTGTAACGGTACCTTTAGATTGATGCGGATCCAAATGCCATTACCTGCAGCAATCAGCTGATTCAAAGTGCCATGACAAACATTAGGTGACAAAGCTCTGTACATATAGAAAGGATCGCGCTGTTCAGTTCACAAGGATTGATCCAAGGACCAAGCAGTGATCATAACTTTCTTTTTATTCTGTCTCCCCTTTTTTAAGCTCTGTATATTGCATAGCAGCCATGAATGGTACTGCAAGATCTCTCCTAGTTAGGAGTAATATATGACAGTGAAAATTCATAGCACATGGGATAAAATATCTTGCCGAACAAAACATTAATATCGAAATGGAAATTGCTGAGGAACTTCGTGGCAGCAAACGTATAAGGACCAACTTCTCTTCATGGGAATCTAATCTAATTCATGATGTGTGAACCACGGGCAGCATGAATCAACATCTGGCTGCGTTACTGCATGGTGTATGGTTTTCTATAAAACGCGGCAGTATTTTAGAGAAAATCGACTTTGACAGCCCTGTCTGGCTTCCCCCTCCCAAACTCTTTGACTAACAGGTAATTCATGTTTATATGCATAAGGAGAGTTGTAAGTCCATGGAAGCAGGTGTGAGAAAAGGCTGGGTATCTGCCTTTAGGACTTGTCACTTGAGATACACAGTCCCGGCTTTTCAAAATGTTTTTTCCTGAAATGCTGCAGTGTTTCCAGTAAAAACACACAGGTCCGCAATAATAAAGACAATGTCCAATTCATAATGCTCGTGGCTCGAGCAGCAAGAATCAGATGACAGGCACTGTTTAAGGGTTGACAATCATCAATGCATCTGCTTCTCTTCCTTCAAAAACTTTTCTAAAAGTATGTGACAATATGACATTTAAATAAGGAAAAAAGTACTTCACTGATGTGTAAAATTGGTGGGTAGGGCCACGTTTATACAGTGAAACTATCCGAAACTGCTGGAAAACCGGATGTTCTTGAAAAAGTCTTTGGGGTCCGACATGAAGCCATGATACTACTGTGATCAGAACTAATAAGTAATACAGGTAATTAAGTCACAAAAATGTACCGGCTGATAATTGTCACATCATGGATTTTACCTGATTTCTCACACATCTTTTTGGCATCTAAGACACACTCTCCTATCAAGCGTCGTTTTGACTGCACTTTGGTTTAAATTGTGTCACAATTGAAGAGGCAATATACTTGAAAACATTACATAGGATATTTCCAATATACAGTGCCGTGAAACACTATTCATAAATTGGAAACTGGTAGAGACATCCTACAAAAGACTTGCAGCAATAATTGCAGCGAGAGGTGGCTCTATAACAGTATTGACTCAGGGGCTGAATACATATATACGTCACAATTTTCAGATTTACATGGTTAGAATTTTTAAAAACCATGTATCATTTTATTTACACTTCAAATAGTCATACTCAGTGTTCGTATTTCACATAAAACCCTCCCAAAAAAACATTTAAGTTTGTAGGTGTAACGGGAAAAAAATGTGGAAAAATTCACAGGGTATGAATATATTTCAAGGTACTGTATGTTACAACCAGTGTATTTCAGGTCAAATTATATGTTCTCAAACATACCTGCCAATATAATATGTCCACCATAGTCTTAAGGGGCTGTCACACGCGTCAATATCGCCTGCACATGACGTTGCAGCGATATTGACGCGTGTGACATACTGAATCAACCAGCGATAAATCGCTGGTTGATGATCGCCAGGTTTTAGAATCAGTAAAACCTGGCGATTGTCGCCCGGTGGACACGCAGCATCGCTGCGTGTGACACCGGGAGTAGCGATATTCCAGCTCCCAGCGCCTCTCACAAGCGCTGGGAGCTGGTATCCAAGGTAAACTGCGGGTATCTAGGCAGCGCGCGCTGCCTGGATACCCGAAGTGTACCTTAGTTACCAGCCTCCTCCGCTCACCGGCTGGTATCTAAGGTACACAGCGGGTAACTAGGGTCCCTAGTTACCCGCTGTGTACCTTAGATACCAGCCTGTGAGCGGAGGAGGCTGGTAACTAAGATACACAGCGGGTATCCAGGCAGCGCGCGCTGCCTAGATACCCGCAGTTTACCTTGGAGACCAGCCTGCTCCCGCTTCCAGCAGGCTGGCAGTGGGAGCAAGACATCGTGGAAACGATATTTAAATCGTTTCCATGATGTTTCTGGTCAATTGATCGCTGGTGAGTCTGTCTGTGTGACAGCTCACCAGCAATCAGCCGTCAATGTCGTCAGCGATCATCTCACTGACGACATTGACACGTGTGACAGGCCCTTTAGATTTACTCCAGTAAGATGTCAATACTGATATTTAATTGGCAGAATAGAGGAACTCATTGACCAGAGAGATGAGTATTTTTGGAGCTCATGCTGCTCGTCTCCACACCGTCATCTCCGAAAGTCTCAGATTGTGGCAGATCAACTGCACCTTCAGAGTAGGGGTTAGATAACAAAACACTGGCAACGATGACAATAATAAATGGCAGCCTAATTCGTAACGATTAATTGAAATTAAGAATTACAATCTGCTGTTAGTTTAATGCTGACTACTCGTATCCTAACAAACCTTTTAGTAACAGGGTTTAAAGCACCCATACTGTACCAACTTGATCTTATCCTTATTTCCATGTAATTATACAACAGGCACCTCGGTAGTAACATAGAATTGGGACTGGTAGCTTTAGATTTATTTCAAAGGGTACCAATACAGCACAAAAAAAAAGCTATTATGTGTAATCCACCTTTGCTCTCAATTAAAGACCGAGATCTTCTTTTGAACAGGCCACATACAGTGTTGGGCAAAAGTATTTACACCCCTGCCATTCTGTCAGATAATACTCAGTTTCTTCCTGAAAATGATTGCAATCACAAATTCTTTGGTATTATTATCTTCATTTAATTTGTCTTCAATGAAAAAAACACAAAAAGAATTGTCCTAAAGTCAAATTGGATATAATTCCACACCAAACATAAAAAGGGGGTGGACAAAAGTATTGGCACCCTTAGAAAAATCATGTGATGCTTCTCTAATTTCTGTAATTAACAGCACCTGTAACTTACCTGGGGCATCTAACAGGTGTTGGCAATAACTAAATCACACTTGCAGCCAGTTGACATGGATTAAAGTTGACTCAACCTCTGTCCGGTATCCTTGTGTGTACCACATTGAGCATAGAGAAAAGAAAGAAGACCAAAGAACTGTCTGAGGACTTGAGAAACCAAATTGTGAGGAAGCATGAGCAATCTCAAAGCTACAAGTCCATCTCAAAGACCTGAATGTTCCTGTGTCTACCGTGCGCAGTGTCATCAAGAAGTTTAAAGCCCATGGCACTGTGGCTAACTTCCCTAGATGTGGACGGAAAAGAAAAATTGACAAGAGATTTCAACGCAAGATTGTGCGGATGGTGGATAAAGAATCTCGACTAACATCCAAACAAGTTCAAGCTGCCCTGCAGTCCGAGGTTACAACAGTGTCAACCCGTACTATCCTTCGGCGTCTGAATGAAAAGGGACTGTATGGTAGGAGACCCAGGAAGACCCACTTCTTACCCCGAGATATAAAAAAGCAAGGCTGGAGTTTGCCAAAACTTACCTGAGAAAGCCTAAAACGTTTTGGAAGAATGTTCTCTCTTTTTGGGCAAAGGCATCAACATAGAGTTTACAGGAGAAAAAAAGAGGCATTCAAAGAAAAGAACACGGTCCCTACAGTCAAACATGGCGGAGGTTCCCTGATGTTTTGGGGTTGCTTTGCTGCCTCTGGCACTGGATTGCTTGACCGTGTGCATGGCATTAAGAAGTCTGAAGACTACCAACAAATTTTGCAGCATAATGTAGGGCCCAGTGTGAGAAAGCTGGGTCTCCCTCAGAGGTCATGGGTCTTACAGCAGGACAATGACCCAAAACACACTTCATAAAGCACTAGAAAATGGTTTGAGAGAAAGCACTGGAAACTTCTAAGGTGGCCAGCAATGAGTCCAGACCATAATCCCATAGAACACCTATGGAGAGATCTAAAAATGGCAGTTTGGAGAAGGCACCTTTCAAATATCAGGGACCTGGAGCAGTTTGCCAAAGAAGAATGGTCTAAAATTCCAGCAGAGCATTGTAAGAAACTCCTTGATGGTTACCAGAAGCAGTTGATCGCAGTTATTTTGGCTAAAGGTTGTGCAACCAAGTATTAGGCTGAGGGTGCCAATACTTTTGTCCGGCCCATTTTTGGAGTTTTGTGTGAAATGATCAATGTTTTGCTTTTTGCTTCATTCTCTTTTGTGTTTTTTCATTGAAGACAAATTAAATGAAGATAATAATACCAAAGAATTTGTGATTGCAATCATTTTCAGGAAGAAACTGAGTATTATCTGACAGAATTGCAGGGGTGTCAATACTTATGGCCAACACTGTAGTACTCATAGTCCATGGACTGAGGGATCTGTATCACATGTATTCCATGCTTAATGCCCTATTAAATACAGAGATACAAAAAGAAATCTTTAAAAAATCAACTGTGAAAACAAGAAAAACTTTGTGGCTGCATGTATATTCCGTATTTGTCATTGACATCAGAAGAAATGTACTATCCTGAAGTAAGAGTACCAGACTTTCCTCTACTTAGCCCAGGTTCCATTGGAAGGATACCGTAGGATAACAGAAACAGCTTGAAACAGACTCCAATACCTCATACATATGTATACTGGTATTGAACCCATTATTAGCACAACTGGAAAAGGTGGGAAGTTCTGCCTTTGCACTCCATGCCTCATCACTACTATTCTCTGGGTCCTCCTTTTTTCATACCCTTCCCCAGGGAAGCCACTAGGAATTTTGTGAGCCCCCGATTGTCAAAATGTTGGGATCCCCCTGAGACTCCACGCAGCCTCCACCCCAGCTCCGCTTCCACCCAAACATACATTATATTTATGGTGAAAAATTGGAATAGCACCAAAAATTACCTCAATTTATGTTTAAAGCTTTCCAAACCAGCAATCCAGATGGTTCCTTATAATAGAGTAAAAAAAGGAAAAACAGCACAAAAATTAGAAAAAAGTGGACTTTATTGCTCAATGCGTGGCCATGCCATTGGGCAATAAAGTACACTTTTTTTCTACATTTTTGTGTTTTTTTTTCGTTTTTTATACACTTTCTATTATATATTACACACACACACGCACACACTTGAGACCGCTGTGGGCTGAATACACAATAGCTGTATACACAATAGAGACGAGATGGCTGCTAGCTGTATACACAATAGAGATGGTTGCGGGCCGTATACACAATAGAGACTGCTGCTGTCTGTAAATAATAGAGAATGCACAATAGAGATGGCTGAGGGACGTGTAGACACCAGAGACGGCTGCTGGCTGTTCACAATAGAGAATACACAATACAGACTGCTGCTGGCCGTATACACAATGGAGATGGCTGTGGGACAAATGAACAATAGAGACGGCTGTGGGACAAATGCACATTGGAGACTGCTGCGAGACGTAAGCACATTAGTGACGGCTGCAGAATGCATGCACATTGGAGACTGTGCAGGACATATACACAGAGACTGCCGGCTGTATATACAGCACTCTACTGTATATACAGGTCCACACTATATACATACAGTATATAGATACACAAATACAGCATGTAGCGTGGACCTGTATATAGAGTATAGTGCTGTGTAGAGACAGACACACAGAGAGAGACAGACAGACAGAGAAACAGACAGAGAGACAGACTCACCATCAGCAGCAGCGGCGGCAGCAGCAGCTCAATCCTGACGTCAGTCCCTTGCATCCTGCCGATGCCCGCGTGAGTTCCAGTTGGCGGGCTGCAGCGCTGTAGCAGTGATGGACAGGAGACCTATACCACAGACCAGAGGTGAAACCAGGCCAGGAGTCCTAATTGCCAATCATCAGCAGATATTGTGAATGAGCAGCAAAACCATGCTACTACTCCCAGATTTCAATCAATAGGAGCACACAGTGCAAACCAGTTGTGAAATTATGCCACTAATCCAAACTGTTAATCAGGCACACTGCTGAAGATCAGACAAGCCCCAGCTCCCCTTACATACATCCCTGAGATGAAGTATACTGCATACAGCCATTCAGTGGTCAGATAAGCCCTATATATGGGCCCCGGCCCCCCTTACATGCGCACCTGTGATGGAGTATATCGCATACAGCGGATCAGTGGTCAGACAAGCCCTATATATAATCCGCAATGCATTTTTGGTGCAGATTTTGGTCTTGCGTTTTTTCCACTGTTCTCAATGGCAGGAAGGACAGAAAAACACTGCTAATATGCCACAAGAATTGACATGCTAATTTTTTTTTCTCAGGACAAAAAAAAAATCTGCAAATCAGCAAGGAAAAAAAAAAGCATTATTGGCCCAGCACTTCAGAATTTTCCAAGACTTTACTGGGAGAAGGGTACATATGCACTGTGCCAACTAGTGGGATGCACTCAATTAACTTGCCTGTTTTTGGGCCGCGTTTTTCCTATTGACTCCAATCTAACCCCCCTAAAAGCATCACAAACGGGTTAGTATTCACAGTTTATGATGCTTTTTTGCTGCGATGTGCATAGCAAAAATGCTCCAATATTCACCTTCCCCGGCGATCCCACGGTGAGCTACGGCGATTTCTTCTTTCTGTGCATCGGCAGTACCTGCGCAAAGTGAATTACAAGACCTGCCCATGTGAGTCTGAGTGACATGGTGCAAGGTCCTGGAAGTACCGTTCCCACAGGTCCTACTGATGTCCGGAAGGAAGAAATCACCGGAGCTTGCAGTAGAGGGTAATAAAGTGTGTGTGTCTGTCTTTGTCCCCTTATTTATGCTGCATTTGTAATGTGCACAAACATAGCAGATACGCAATGCATTTGTGCTGCTTGTGTTTTTATACAGCTGCACAGTTTGTGCAGCTGAAAAACGCAGCATAATTGCAGCACAAACGTCCAGTGGGCATATAGCCAAAAGATGATAAACGCATCAGAAACGCTTAAAAAACGAGGTTTGTCCTCTACCTTTAATGATATCAGCTGAAATTTGCATAATGGTTTGTAACCACCTAAATGAATAGAGTTAAATTACCGTACAATACAACATTAGAAGTATATTTAAGACTATAAAAGCCAAGAGAATCCCACAAAACACAGGACTATAGTAGAATACCATGTACAGTTTACTTAACTGTTAATTTCCCCTCTCACATATCCATTTACAATCCAGCAATTCCTTTAAACTCCTCATATTATGGTGCAGAACGAAGATAATATTAATATTTAATAATAATAATTCACTTATATCACACCATTAATTCCACAGCGCTTTATATACTCAACCCCCAATCTACTAAAATGATAAGGCTGGAGATGATGAGGGCACGCACTGACTATTGCAACCTCCTCCTTTGTGGCCTTACTGTAACATTCTCGCACCTCTCCAGTTTGTCCTTGACTCTGCTATCCAACTAATTCACCTCTCTCCTTGCTACTCCTCCACTTCTTCCCTCTGCAAATCTCTTAACTGGCTCCCAATACTTCAACATATCTATTTCAAACTAATAACGTTGACTTGCAAAGCTGTCTAGACTCTGTTTTCACCATATATCTCTGAACTAATTACCAATATCATCCAACTCATATTCTTTGATCCTCCCAAGACATCCTCCTTTCCTTCACAATTGTACATTCCTCATCC
Organism: Allobates femoralis; assembly: GCA_033576535.1. Taxonomy (NCBI): domain Eukaryota; kingdom Metazoa; phylum Chordata; class Amphibia; order Anura; family Aromobatidae; genus Allobates; species Allobates femoralis. Next base: position 115,875,056 of record JARQOC010000003.1, on the reverse strand, counting down.
AACCGCCTGGAAAACTTTTCCCGAGCATCCCCCATATTCTGGAATTCTGCACCCCAACATGTCTGACTATCTCCCACATTCAAAACTTTCAAGCAGAACTTGAAAACCAATCTCTTCAGGACAGCTTACAGCCTGGAATGACTGTACTGCCACTAGAGATTGCGCTCCACCACCATCTGAGCCGGCGCTCCATCACCATCAGAGCTGACCCACCCTACTGCCTCCCTCTCAGTTACCCCATAGAATGTAAGGCCGCAAGGGCAGGGTCCTCTCCCCTCTATACCAGTTTGTCACGGTTAGTTTGTTCACTGTATTTTTCTCATGTACAGCACCATGGAATGGAATCAATGGTGCTCTATAAATAAATAATAATAACAATGTACATCAGCAACGCTGTTCCCAATTTAAATTTCCAATCCGCATGTCTTTGCAGTATGGGAGAAAACTGGAGTACTCAGAGGAAACCCTTGCAAACACGGGGAGAGCATACAAACTTGATGCAGTTGTTGTCCATGGTGCAATTTGAACCCAGTGCTGCAAAGTAACAGTGCTAATCACTGAGCCACCATACAGTGCTAACCACTGAGGCACCATACTGCCCATGAAATGCCTATATAGCAGCCACACATAACAGCTAGGAGGCCCAAAACTACAAGCTACTGCCATCTTCTTCAACTCTTCGCGAGTCCTAAATGAGAGATCGACCTGTCACCAACTGACAATTGAGCTTATCACCATGTTCTCCCATAAGGATGGGTTCACAGAGTTTTAACTTGGATTTGAAGGAGGATTCACTTTAAAATCTAAATCAAGGTAATTACAAAGGGAATTTAAAGTGGTTTTTGAACAGGATTTTTGAAGATGATCTACTTCAAAATCCACATTTGAAAACTGTATGAACATACCCCAACAGATTTAGGTGCTGGATTGATTTAGCCGTGCTGATGTCTCCAGTAACCTCAGGCCCTGCGTGATAAAGGCACAAGGCACTAGAACATCCAATAGACTTTGGATCTCTAATGATAACAGGTATGCCGGGCATGCGTGTGTACTTATAGGGTACGGAGGGACTCAGGCACTGAAGACTGAGGGAGACTAAATGATCCTTTGCTTTACAAGAGGCCACAATTATTCCACATGGTAGATGAGGGCTGATTTGACATTGGGGGCTAAGAGATTTCACATTGTGCCTTGGAGTGCTGATTACCTGTTATCATATAGTATAATATTTCCGATAACATATATGCACAGACCAGGGGGATCCATGAAGAGATAAGAGCCTACAGAATGTATTTTCACAGATGACAGATGGCAGGCTCTTGCGTATGTTAGGATTTCAGATCCACATATAACGGATTATATCGGATTTCTTTAGCTTCTAATAGAATAATAGTGTTTAATACGTATAACAAATAATTATTAATTATTTGGAGAATATGCTGTGTGGATTATACTATAATGTATGGGTATGTGAAGCGGTCATGAGCACAAAGTCTAGAAAACCAGCCAAACAAAGCATAAACAGGAAACCCTATATATCGCCATTTATGGGGGCACAGATCAGGCTGACAGGTTAATGAATTGAAAATTAGCTGAGGAATATTTGCTAGCCGCCTTGCAGCCATAAACAGCACTTACCCTTTCTATAATCTGCCCTTCCCCCTCAGCACTCCTACTTGCAGATCAGTTTCCTAACCATTATTGAGGAGGCATTAAATTTTACAAAGCAAGGAGGCTGATACTGGGTTTCTTTTAACTCTTCGTGTGAACGTAGATATACCATATAACTCATCTTCACAATACAAGACAGCTTCTCTGGCATGGAGGCTTCTTTAACCAAAAATAGTAAAATACATACTCATCCTGTTCTATGGAGAATACAGAAAGGTTTAAAATAGAAGAGTGGTTTCCTAAAATGTGGTCCCCGAGTACACGGACGGTGTAGAAGGGGCGTACGGCGTTTACATGCAGCAAGTCCATTACATACCTACAGTGTATTGATGCATCAATTAAGTGTGCCATAACGAGTGATGATCACCAATATTGTCGGGCTGACAAGCCATGGTGTGGAGAGAACAGGGCCTAACTGATTTGTACTTACACGGTATTGTAAAGTGCTGCTGAATGTGTTGGCGCTTTGCTCGATTGACGGTTGATTAGCAGCATAATTTCACTAGCGGATAATCAGGATTATCTATGATAATAATCTATTATCTATGATAATAATCTATGAATACTCATTCACCATCTAAATATGTGTATTAATGTTCTTTATTCTTTTATATAGCGCCCACATATTCTCCAGCACAGTACAGAGATCTCACGCATAAATCCCTTCCCCCATTCGTTTCAATCCAATATCCAAATTGACCTTTTTGCATGTTTTGGGCTGTTGCAGTAACCGGAGGAGTCCATGTAAACACTGGAAGGCTGAATAGACTCCATATAGGTCAGAGCTGCCAGGCACCAAAGCAGAGAGCCACTGTGCTACCAACACCATGCCCTTTGACCTCTTATGGTACCCAGGACCAAGAAGCAGCATATTGCATGGCTTAGAGAGGAAAGTCTGGACATGTCTATTGATTTTTCCATTCACCCCTATTTATTTTAGTAAGGAGCACCCCTTTAAGAAGCTTTTAATATTTTACAAGAGTAACAATGAAATAAAACAGCATAGCCATGGCGGTGTGGATAAGGATAACCTACACAGTTTGCGGTGAATGGATTATATCCTTGACAAGTCAGCAGTCACGAGGAAGAACCCTTATGTAATGGAATGTATCTTGCTTTATGGAGGTTGGCACCTAACATCTGGCCTAATGACAACCACCAAATACTAGATATGACAGACACCTACTGGCGGAGGGACGGGTAAGAAGTAGGGACAGAAGATCGAAATATAAAGAAAAATTTACAATCAGGGGCTACAATTTTGAAAATTTTGTGATTTGTATATAGAAATGTTCAAGCAAGCGTAAATGATGAGAAATGGCTGCTGTAGGTACATTTAGAGGACAAGTGCCGGGTAGTGTTTCCCTAGCCTAAGAATAAAGGCATAAGGATCTAGTCCTGACAATGCAGGAATACTGCTGAGTATACCGAAGACGCAAAGAACAAATATACCAAAGCTGCCGGAGGATAATAGAGCCTGGGTGCCACAACAAAGCTATAGACACAAAGGAGTGTGTCAGAATGCAAGGTTAGCCAGGCAATGACCAGACTAAAGGGATGCCTGGAGCGGACAGCAACAAACCACCGCTGTCATCTGCAGCCTGCTCCTGCCCCAGGAAATCACTTATACAGGCAGGATCACAGCTGGATGTACTACAATGCACATCCCAGGGAAGGTGGGCCCCAGCAATGAATACACAGAAAGACCCTTTACCCATTCAATCACACAAAATATTACAGACCCTAGTGGATGTGTCCAGTGGACAATACAAATAATTGAAAGGTGATTAGGAAAGGGTGCATTATTAATGGGGAGGCCATGTATCAATGAATCAGCTTCAGAGCAATATTGCAAAATCAATTGCTTCATTTGCACCTGATTATAGCAAGTCATATACAGCAAGAGCCTATATACATGGGCAGACAATGCAGATCTCTGTATTCAGAGACATAATAGAGAACAAAGCAAGCCTACCTTGTAGAGATGTCTGCTCCTATCAGTCTCCCCACAGCTGCAGCCTGTCTATAGTCACAAGCCTGTCTGTCAGGCAGCCTCCATGGCTGCTCTCCTTACAGCTGATGCTTGCTGCCACACCATGGCAATGTAAGAAGAGCAGTCACATGCTCCAGCCGGCACACACAGCCAGCCTACCCAGGGACCAGCTCTGTCCTCTTCATGGGTCTCATGGGGGAGAGTGAGGTAATGTGTGCAGCACTCATCCTACTCCGCTCATACATGACAATGGCAATATTTATATGTCCATCACATAAAACTAAGAGCTTATCATTTATTTATATGGCACCATCATCTTCCTGTATGCTACAAAATGGACACAAAGCACAAATATAATAAAGGTATAAATATATATCAGAGCCCTATCCATATCTGTAGCTTGTGCTATAGACTTGTAGCATAGAGTGCTTTACAATTCACCGTGGCACCTTGTATGAGATCAGTGCACTATGTGTTTTCTTTTATTCCACCCATATTTGTACATACTGTAACATCTTTAGTTTCATTGGAGGACACAAGAAACCATGGATGTACAGTAGGCTGCTGGCACTAGGTGGCGTTGCACTAAGAAAAACATTGGCTCTTCACGGGCAGGTTATGCCCAGACTACAGGCACTAATCATCCATTTGTACACCACCCAGAGAAACACAATTAATGGTTATTTCACTATTTAATACTGATGACCTCATAGATATCAAATCAGTTATGATCCAACACCCATCACCTCCAGTACCAGGCAGCGGCCACTGTAGCACCCCAGGGTCCTAATTGCCACAGTGTCATTATCGCCCCCGGGTGGTAGTGTCACACTTGAGAGCAACAGAAGGGTATTCACACCAGGCGAGTAACTGGACACAACATCTTCTGCCTTCAGGCCAGAAGGGGGAGACCTAAACCCGGGTTCAGGGTGAGCTCCCCTATAAATTCTGGTTTGGGGCGGAGCTGGTCAGTTCCTTTCCCGGGAGTACTGTGAAGAGGACCTAGGGACAGACAGCAGTGCTAAGCTCATCCCAGGGTCGCTAACTCAGCTTAAAGGTCCAAGGCTAGGGTCTGAGGAAGTGTTGAAGGAACATCTGGGGAGCACAACAGCACTGTGCTCACCCCAGAGGAACAGCACAAAGAGTGGACACCGGAGTCCGAGGCTGCGCAGGCTCTAACGTTCCAGCAGCCAATACTGAAAGGTGGGGGATTCCAAGTTCCCCAGCCACACTGTGCCCGGAGGCAAAGCAACAGAGAGTTCAGGAGCCGTCACCCGAGACGAGGAACTAGGAAAGGACTCAAATTGCCTGCCATACTGACACCTCACTGGTGAGAGTGAGGACTAGCTAAATCAGCAGCAGCAGGAGCCTACACATGAAGCGCAGCAAGAAGACCTCAGAATTGGCCAGGGGAGGAGAACCCCAAGTTGCTCTCAGGCAAGGACTGAGGAACTACAAAACTGTGAGTCTGTGTGTTGCTTTGCGCCCGTCATTCTGCACCTTACACCCCTACTGCATCCACTGCCCCAGGGATCTGCTCCGCCCATGGGGAGCCGCTCCATTCTAGCTGCCCATTCTAGCCAAGTACCAAGGGTGGCATCACGAATAAGTCCCTTAATAATCATCCCTTTCCCTACCAAGCCAGAAGTAAGTCCCCTTTCAGCTGCACCCAGGGTCACGGTAGCTGGGCCTCGACCCCGGCCTCCCCAGAGACAGAATAGCCAAATACCCCATGGCCATGGGGTCCAACAGCCTCTGGTGTCACACAACAGAATCCTGTAGCCTGGTACCACCGGGTGCTGTGTGCCGTGAACCGTATAAATACATGTTTTTGACTGTCGCCATTACTAACGCACGAGGTGCGCTGGAAGCTGAGGGGAGTGTCATCGTGGGTGGTACCCTCCCAAGAGCACGAAGCAAAGGCCCAACCTGCGCTCTGACGACATCTGGTGGGGTCGAGAAAACCTGTCCCACCGGTGGAACTAAAGTTGTACATCTCTACAGAAGTGAAAGACCGGAAGGATTGCGATTCACTAAGGGGGGGCAAAAATGTCAGAGCCGGGAAGGAGAGAGCCTGCACAGGGGGCTGGCGCAGCCGGTCTCGCAATGTTAAATGCAGCCCCAGTAGCTGACAGAGCACCTGTCGCCGTGGGCACGCAAGCATGTCACCGGTAATGCCATTCCTTATGCCGTACACGTCCGGAGCGATGTGGTTGCCGCAATACTCAGAGGAACCCAATACCCTGACATCACTTCAGGGAGAACTGGACAGTCATTATAGAGTGTACCCCCTGACGGAAGGCTAGCGAGTCAGCATATTAATAAAATTGATTGGTACCGCACAGCTGGACACTGATAGACACCGTTGCACATGCTACTTTTGATATTAGTACCGCTGCACAAGTAAAAATTAGATTCTTTGGGTGCAGGCAGAAGCCGCAGGAGAGCGCACAGGACTTTGCATTAAACTTACAGGAAGCGCTCAAGGCATTACAGCAGACAGACCCTACTCTGGTGCAAGAAGAGAACAAATTGCTTATTGATCAATTAATTGATGGACGCTTACTTCCTGCTCATAGAGCGCAATTGCGAATGATGGATATACAAAACCCTGATCTGGACTTTGTGCAGTTTAAGGACAGAGCTATCCGCATTCTACAGGAGGAAGCACCTTGCGTTTCAGAACCTGCACAATCCCTGGCTACAATTTACCAACAGCCGGGGAAGCAGGATTTGCAGACTACAGAAGGGGCAAATGCACAGACTCAGGGGCCTATCACCAATGAGGCTGTAAACTCAAAAATTGAAGCCCTGACTAAATGTGTAGCCGAAATGGCCAAGGCGATGCAAAAGTTGCAAGGATCCAAGCCAGTGGAGAAGATCGAGTTGGCTTCCAGCAGAGATGACGTCCCGTGGATGTGACCAAGAAGATACCCTGCAATCAGAGGACGAACCAGCGACCGCTATGACCCTGATGGACAGCCCATCTGCCTCAGCTGTGAGCAGGCAGGTCACTTTGCCAGGGAATGTACTTTAAATGAGAATATCCTGGGGAAGTGGGCCGCCCCTCAGAAATAAGATCACCAGGCCCACCAAACTGGCATGACAGGTACGTGCGAGGACGCCCAGTCCTACCTGTCGCGCTGGATGGCATCCCCATGAACACTTTTTGCTGAACACTAGTTCACAGGTGATAACAATATCGTAAATCCTTTATAAAAGATACTGGGCAGACTCAGACATTTCACATGGCCCAGATGATGACTTTAATATATTGGCTAATAATGGTAAACCTGTGCCACAGATTGGGTTCAAAGAAGTGACCATTAAGCTGGTGCGGGTGGAGTTAAAAGACCAAGGGTTGGTTAATGTTGATGTTGACCTGCGTGAGCGTAATCCAATGATTATTTTGGGCACTAATGTAATAGAAAATTGTCTTGCTGAAATTATTGTTGTGTTACAGGAGATTGCTGAAACTGCCAGCAGTGGACAGCAATGAGTCCTGCAGAAAGAAATAAAAGCACCGACTCTGAGATAGCAGGTAGAGTTGTCCGGAGGTGAAATTGGCAGCGCAAGAGTAAGTGACCCGGTGCCAATTGTAATACCCCTGAAAAGTTAAATGTTGGTCAGGTGTAGGGCAGCAATAGGCCTTAGAGGGTGAGATTACCAAGCTCTGGTAGAACCCGTGTATTCAGACAGTAGGCCCACTGTCCTGACAGCCAGAGGGGTAGTGTAGGTACAGAGAGGAAGGGTACCAGTATGCATTTTAAATTGTGGGGAGAAAGAAGTCACCCTGCCAAAGTATGCTACCATTGCTAAATTGTACACTCCATCAAAACAGAAGAACCCATGAACCCGTCTATAATAGGTAGTGAGAGAATATGAACAAGTCTTTAGCAAACACCCGTTAGACTTTGGGCAGATAAAAGGGGTAGAACATCACTTACCCAGGTGATCATCCACCCATAAAAGAAAGATATAGGCCTGTATCGCCTGCTCACTACCAATGTGCCAAGGATATATTAGGACTTTATGCAGCACTCCTCTTTTTCTTAAAGGCCAGCGTGTTCTTACCTGGAAGTGCCTCTTAGCCTATGGCAGGGAGGTGCAGAGTATTTAAGGCACCCTTGCCCTTTGGGAAGTGCCTGAAAAACGTGTCCTGTTCCTAGTAGCACACTTGCTAGTTGTCAGGTCCCCTATCCTTTGTTAGTATCCTGTGCCCGTATCCTGTCTGTATTATAGTGCCTGCAATTCTTGCCATACTCTCTGCACCTGCCGTACCTACTGTACCAACTATGCCTGCCATACCCACCATACCAGTCATAACATCAGCATCGGCTGTAACCTCTGCACCAGCTGTGTGCTGTACCTATCAATACCTGCCTGCACCTGCCATCCAGAGTCAGTACCCGCCAACCACTCGGTACCTGCACCTGCCTACCAACCTGCTTCTACCATCCTGCCTGCACTTGAGCCTGCTCCTGCCTTCCCAACCCTTAGGGTCAGCTGCTACGGTGCCAAGAGTTCCCCTGGAGTTGTACTTGGTGGATGCCTTACAGAACAAGCCTAAGCCCATCAAAGGCTCTAGTGAAGACGAGGTGATCGTTTTGTCATGCCCCTCCATGGTGGGCCTGACTTGCGTGGTGCTGTGGGTCCACACCCACCAGCGTGACAATAGGATTGCAGATATCAAGGTATCATTTTATTGAACTTTCTAGCACTTACATGCCCAAAAAAGACTACTTAGGAGAGTTGTTCTTACTGTCAGATTCCCTTTACAGGTCCTATAGGTGACTTTGGTACCCAATTGGGTTGTTTCCAGAGGAAGGTAGGAACTAGATCATTATAACAAAATACTGTAACAGTAGATTAGGTTTTTGCTTCAAAACAAATGACTTCTCTATTAGTTGTGTGGTCACAGAGTGTGGTTTTGTTTCCCTAGAAAATACATCAACCCATTAATATATTCAAATGATTTTTATAAGTCAGCTATAACTGCACAGGTCATTAAGAATGCATTTGTTGTTATGGCGTTTTAGTATTCTTAATAACATGCATTATTGTATGCACTGCATTAAAAAGATAAACCACAATGTGCCTCATAGAAAAAGCTAAGAATTAAGGCAGCACTGGCATTTTTCACATATAATGAAAAATCATCAGTTTTATTCTGTGTAACTTGTTTCATCACAGGTAAAATGAATCTCTAAATTTGGAACCTTTTCATTCTTATTAAGGTGTATGTCCAGTTAAAGGTTATTACTTTCATCGCAAATAGGTATTGTTACTTAGTGGAAAAATAGAAGAAAAAACATTTATATCAGCTCTCTTACTCCAAAGAGGCCACAAAGGAAAGACAGTACCAAGTAATATATATAATATATAGTTTAAACATCACGTTTATTGGGAAAAAGGTTAAAATAAAAGTAAAAATACACATAGTAGACTATCCTTACATAGTGCTTGGAAAAACAAATAACTTTTGCAATTTGCAGTTTCTTAAAATTTACAGATGTTCTTGAGATATCATTTTTGTTTACTGCTCATTGAGGACACTATCCACCACTGCTGTCCTGCAGCAATGGCTGAACATGTTCAGGTGCTTACAAGCGATGTTCTACTAAGCTTGTAAGCGCTCTTTTGAAGCTAATCAGGATTGCTAGTTTTCTCCCAAGTCTTGCCAGCTTTAGTGCAATGCCTACAAGCTAGACAGCATCGGCAGTCAGTCTTCGAGGCAACAAACTTTATATATAGTGTTAATTTATGAAGAGTGGCTGCAAATTTTAACAAACTATAATTAAGTGCTACAAGTGCTATCTGACAATACCCATCTATGAAGATAGGAATAATCCTTAATTTGATATTGATGACCTCTTTTTAGAATAGGTCATTCATATTAAACTAATAGGGGCCCAACTCATCCACTGATAAACAGCATCGTCTGGTGTGAATAGTGTACACAGACTGAACAGCAATGCACTATGCATTGTAAATTGTCCGTTCCCAAGTATTGCCATTATCTGCTATAGAAATGACTAGGGACTTTGCTGCAGTACCCAGCAAAGGCTACCCTACTATTTACAAAGTCAAGCAGTTTCCAAACAGAATGGTGTTCATCTCCAGCAGATATATATAAATATAGCCTAGGAGTTTTAGCACGTTTTCCCTGCCTCCTGCTTGTAAGTCTGGCAGGGAAAAACCTACAGGAGACAAGCTGAAGCTCCATTGTATCGGATACACTGAGACAATGTTGTATAAACAAATGAACCACTGTTTTTTTTGTTGCTAATCCATAATTGATAGTTCTTAAAAGAGAGCAAATAAAATGATACAAAACCCTGTCTCAGTTTCAAAGCCAGAGACATCATAGCAAATGCTATCTCCTCAAGGCTGGTTTCACACATCTGACATTCATGGCTATTATGGACTAGGTGCAGGACTTTACTAAAACTAAATAGCTTAAAGGGAACCTGTCACCTCCGAAAAGCCACCTAACCTATCAATACATGTCCCTGCACCTTACTATTACCATTATAACTATCCCTCTCTCTTCTAAATGCCAGTTTTTAATGTTGTAAAAAAGTTTTTAAACTTACTCATTAGAATAATGAAGCGGGGGCTATATGCAATAGTCCCCCTGGGCGTGTTTGTTTGCAGCCTCCAGGAGTCTTTATCATGCCTCCATTGGCGTGATCTTGACATTAAATTTCGCATCCCCAGCCTCGCTCCCTCCGCACTGCTCTGCAGCCTTCCTGTGGGAATGACGTTGAACACATCATTTCCGGAACCATGGGCCCCTTAGCAACCTGACATTTACCTTAGCAGTGGGATAGCGCTGCTAAGCGGGGCTCCATAGAGCCCCACATAGCAGCGCACACCACTGCTACGGTAAACATCAGGTTGCTATGGCCCCTTAGCAACCCGATGTTTACCGTAGTACTGGTGTGCGCTGCTATGCAGGGTTCTATGGAGCCCCGCTTAGCAGCACTGGGTCTCTGCTAAGATAAATATCGGGTTGCTAAGGGGCCCACGGTTCCGGAAATGACGCATTCAGCGTCTTTCCCACAGGAAGGCTGCATAGCAGTGCGGAGGGAGCCAGGCTGGGGATGCAAAATTTAATTTCAAGTTCACGCCCATGGGGGCATGATAAAGACTCCTGGAGGTTGCAAACACGCCCAGGTGGACTATTGCACATAGCCCCCACTTCATTATCATCTTAATGAGTAAGTTTAAAAACGTTTTTTAAAACATTAACAACAGGCATTTAGCAGAGAGTGGGATAGTTATAATGGTAATAGGAAGGTGCAGGGACATGTATTCAGGGGCGGACCGACTGCATGTGCAGCCGATTCTATTGCACTGGGGCCCCAAGCTGCTAGGGGCCCCTCAGGGCTCCAGCGGGTCCGGACTCTCCAGGCTCCGGAGGGTGCAATGGCGGCAGCGGGGTTGGCGGTGCAGCTTGAAAGAGTCAGACTCCTTACAGTGACTGGTCTGAGACAACCAGTACTGCTGGGAGTTGACGCTGCAGTGTTACTTCCGGGTTCTTCCGTGGAGGCTGGAGAAGCTCTCCCTCACCGAGAAGTCACACTGCTGAGCTGTGATACCGGCAGGCAGCGGGCTGAGGCTAAGCCATCCATGATCCTGATCCTATTCCTGGCCTGCTCCAGGTAAGAGCCCCAGAGCAGGGCTTTGGAGGGGGAATAACGCACACAAAAACAGTGACCTGTCCAACATGATTTTGGGGGGCTCAGATGGGGAGAAGCTCAGCTACATCAAGGAAGGGGGGTCCTAGGGGTCCCCCCTTCCTTGATGCAGCCGAGCTTCTCCCCCACGGACCTTCCCAGACCCTTCCTTGATGCAGCACACAAGATCTTCTCACCCCAGGACCCCCCTTCCTTGATGCATCCAAGCTTATCCCCCAAGCTGGGGGAGATCGGCTGCATCAAGGAAGGGGGGTCCTGGGGGAGAAGCTTGGCTGCATTAAGGAAGGAGGGGGGGGGGTCATGGCCCCCCCCCCATTCCTTGATGCAGCCGAGCTTCTCCCCCAGGCATATAAGGCGAGAAGCGCTATGAAGAAAGTGAGCCACATATGCATTATGAAAGAAAGGAGAATAGGGGGGTGGCTATATATCACTTTGAGGCCGTCTTGGGCTATATGTTATACGGAGGCTATGCTGGACTGTATATATTACCTGGAGGCTGTGGTGGACTGTATATATTACCTGGAGGTGTGCTGGACTGTACAGTTTTGGCCAAAAGTATTGACACCCCTGCAATTCTGTCAGATAATACTCAGTTTCTTCCTGAAAATGATTGCAATCACAAATTCTTTGGTATTATCTTCATTTAATTTGTCTTCAATGAAAAAACACAAGAGAAAGAAGCAAAAAAGCAAAACATTGATTATTTCACACAAAACTCCAAAAATGGGCCAGACAAAGGTATTGGCACCCTCAGCCTAATACTTGGTTGAACAACCTTTAGCCAAAATAACTGCGATCAACCGCTTCCGGTAACCATCAATGAGTTTCTTACAATGCTCTGCTGAAAGTTTAGATCATTCTTCTTTGGCAAACTGCTCCAGGTCCCTGATATTTGAAGGGTGCCTTCTCCAAACTGCCATTTTTAGATCTCTCCGCAGGTGTTCTATGGGATTCAGGTCTGGACTCATTGCTGGCCACCTTAGAAGTCTCCAGTGCTTTCTCTCAAACCATTTTCTAGTGCTTTTTGAAGTGTGTTTTGGGTCATTGTCCTGCTGGAAGACCCATGACCTCTGAGGGATACCCAGCTTTCTCACATTGGGCCCTACATTATGCTGCAAAATTTGTTGGTAGTCTTCAGACTTCATAATGCCATGCACACGGTCAAGCAGTCTAGTGCCAGAGGCAGCAAAGCAACCCCAAAACATCAGGGAACCTCCGCCATGTTTGGCTGTAGGGATCGTGTTCTTTTCTTTGAATGCCTCTTTTTTTCTCCTGTAAACTCTATGTTGATGCCTTTGCCCAAAAAGCTCTACTTTTGTCTCATCTGACCAGAGAACATTCTTCCAAAACTTTTAGGCTTTCTCAGGTAATTTTTGTTAAACTCCAGCCTAGCTTTTTTATGTCTCGGGGTAAGAAGTGGGGTCTTCCTGGGTATCCTACCATACAGTCCCTTTTCATTCAGATGCTGACGGATAGTACGGATTGACAATGTTGTACCCTCGGACTGCAGGGCAGCTTGAACTTGTTTGGATGTTAGTCGAGGTTCTTTATCCACCATCCGCACAATCTTGCGTTGAAATCTCTCGTCAATTTTTCTTTTCCGTCCACATCTAGGGAGGTTAGCCACAGTGCCATGGGCTTTAAACTTCTTGATGACACTGCGCACGGTAGACACAGGAACATTCAGGTCTTTGAAGATGGACTTGTAGCCTTGAGATTGCTCATGCTTCCTCACAATTTGGTTTCTCAAGTCCTCAGACAGTTCTTTGGTCTTCTTTCTTTTCTCCATGCTCTATATGGTACACACAAGGACACAGGACAGAGGTTGAGTCAACTTAATCCATGTCAACTGGCTGCAAGTGTGATTTAGTTATTGCCAACACCTGTTAGGTGCCACAGGTAAGTTACAGGTGCTGTTAATTACACAAATTAGAGAAGCATCACATGATTTTTCTAACAGTGCCATACTTTTGTCCACCCCCTTTTTTATGTTTGGTGTGGAATTCTATCCAATTGGCTTTAGGTCAATTCTTTTTATGTTTTTTCATTGAAGACAAATTAAATGAAGATAATAATACCAAAGAATTTGTGATTTAAATCATTTTCAGGAAAAAAATGAGTATTATCTGACAGAATTGCAGGGGTGTCAATACTTTTGGCCACAACTGTATAAAGCTAAGGGTTGGCTGTAACTTAGCTGGAAACCTCTGAAAACTGTACACAACCTATGGTGGGTGTTTCACTGGAAGAGAAACACAAGGGTAGAGGTGTATTCACAACCGAGGGTAGAGTGTAACCCTCCCTGAGCGATAACGTTATTAACCTATTAAAATAAACTTTCTGTATGCATATATGGCATAAGTGGTTATTACTCACTGCTGTGGTAGCAAATCAGGGGCAGACCTACCGCATGTGCAGCTGGTTCTGCTGCATCGGGGCCCCGAGCAGCTAGGGGCCCCTCAGGCTCCAGCATCTGTCTCTGGGCCCCTGACCGCTGCTCCCACACGCCATCCTCGGGGCCCCCTTAGTGCTGTCTGGCTCCCCCTCTCTCAACCCTAATCTTACTGGCGCCGGCAGGCAGTCGCGCTGATCTCAAACTGCTGTCCTGGTTACTGTGACACTGGAGCCGCTCTGCTTCCTGTGCAATACAGGAAATAGAACGGCACCGGCTGCAGCTCACAGTAACCATGACAACAGGCTGCGATCAGCTCGACTGCCTGCCGGCGCCAGTAAGATTAGAATTGAGAGACAGCGCTGGAGAAAGGTGAGTAAAGAGTTTTTTATTTTACTATGGGCAGCAGCATGGGGGCCATAGCCAGGACAGAGGGGACATGTGCAAGCCACAGGGGACGTGTGCAAGCCATGGGGACATGTGCAAACACGGGGGGACATGTGCAAGCCACGGGGGACGTGTGCAGCCACGGGGGACAGTGCAGCCACGGGGGACTGTGCCAGCCACGGGGGACGTGTGCAGCCACGGGGGACGTGTGCAAGCCACGGGGACGTGTGCCCAAACCACGGGGACATGTGCAAGCCACAGGGGACGTGTGCAAGCCACAGGGGACGAGTGCTGGCCACAGGGGACGAGTGCCAGCCTTAGAGGATGAGTGCCAGCCACAGGGGACGTGTGCCAGTCACGAGGGACGTGTGCCAGCCACAGGGGACGTGTGCCAGTCATGAGGGACGTGTGCCAGCCACAGGGGACGTGTGCCAGCCACGGGGGACGTGTGCAAGCCACAGGGGACGTGTGGCCACAGGGGACGAGTGCTGCCGGCGAGTGCCGCTTAGAGGATGAGTGGCCAGGACTGCCATCACGGGATGGAGACAGGGGACGTGTGCCACGTCAGCCAGGGAGTGGACCCGGGTTGTGGAGGTGTGCAAGCCACAGGGGACGATGTGGCGGCGAGTGCACCTTAAGATGGTCGCACGGGGATGGCACGGGGTGTAGCCCGATGTCCAGTCACAGGGACGTGTGCCAGCCACGACGGTGCAGTCAGGGGTGGAGCAAGCGTGTGCCAGCACGATGCAGCCACAGGGGAGTGTGCAGACGGGACTGTGCAAGCCACAGGGGACGAGTGCTGGCCACGGGGGACGTGTGCCAGCCACGGGGGACGAGTGCCAGCCTTAGAGGATGAGTGCCAGCCACAGGGGACGTGTGCCAGTCACGAGGGACGTGTGCCAGCCACAGGGGATGAGTGCCAGCCACAGGGGACGTGTGCCAGCCACGAGGGACGTGTGCCAGCCACCGGTGACTGAGTGCCAGCACAGGGGGACGTGTGGCATCACTGGGGGATGTGTACAGCACAAGGGGGCTATATCCAATATAAGAGGGCCATATCCAGATTGAGGGGGCCAATTTAAGGATGGGGGCTATATCCCATGATGAGGGACAATGTACCAGGATGAGGGTGCTATGAGGGACATATAACCTATATGATTTGTTAGACAGACATTGGCATTATAAGACGGACCCCATTTTACATTAAAAATACTTATGTACAATTTGGGGCTTAACGAAAATACTTTTTTTTTGCTAGACATAGCAAGGGTCATAAGACTGTCCTAGTGTCATATTGGGTTTTAGGCGGTCCGTAACTGCCCTCCGACTGTCCCATGGAACATACTATGCGATCACAGGGCTCTGAGCTACGGCAAATAATATTTTTCAAAAACCTGAAGTCGCTCTGAGTTGAGTAAAACCCGTATTAGTTAGGAGACATCCATCTTTTGGAAGTCATATACTTCGGAGGGGTAATAATTTAAAGAGCATGAAAGGTTTATCGGGGTTAAGCTGCTCTGACAGACGGTTCAATAAACCTGAAGTAAAACAACTGGTCTCTACTTTAGTAATCAGAACTATTGCAAAAATATGGGAAGCTGCAACAAATTTGTGCTTTTTGTTTTACGATGTGATTTTAGTTTTTTCAAACCAAATTTATTTTTTCTGTCTACAATAATTGGATGATTCAAGACAAGGGGATAGTGCTAAAAGATACCGCTAGCTGTGAACAGTCTCAAATATGCTATACAACACAGTTCACACTCTTAAAGGTCACCTCTCCTGGGCCCGCCTGCAATGCATCGCATAGGCATGGGCATGACCCATATGATAGATGTTAGATTAAGAAGGACTACATTCTGACCAAGTTCCTATAAAACCTGTGAAGCTACATTAACCAGAAAATTTCATGATGTAGGATAAGGCCATATGTCCCTTCCAGGCTCCTGTAAGAGTGTTTAGCCCATCCGAAAACCCTCCTGGAATGGGACCACCTAGAAGGATCGTACGCCCTCCTTGAAGGATCCACTTATCCCAAGCTGGGAAAGATCGCTTCATCAGGAAGGGGGGGGAGTCTGGGGCTCTTAACAAGGGACCCTGATGCAGGACATAATTAGGATTACATACTATGCTCACTATGAGGGGGGGGTCCCAAAAAATTTTGCACAGGCCCACTCAATATGGTGGTTCCGCCTGACAAAGCCTTGTGGTTGAACTGAATGCGGTTGGTCAAATGATGGAGACAATTTGGTAATGTATGCTGAGACCACCTTCTAGAAGAATTCGGCGCTGGGGCAACCACAGTGTCTTGGTGAAGCTCGACCAGAAAAGGAGACTGACGGTGAGGGTGCACAACAATCATAGACGTCGTGCTAAGACCGTAATAGCCACAGAAAGACACTGTTCAAAGGAAGAGAGAAAGAGAGACCTTCCTCCAAATGGGCTCAAACCGGCGTGTTTCTGCAGTGTCGCCAGGACCATGTTGAGGTCCCAAGGGTCCAGAGGTCGTCTGTAAGGCGGAACCACCCGAGACACCCCCTGCAGAAATTGACGTACCTTCGGGAGGAGCGCCAAGCGCCTGTCAAACAGCACTGAAAGTGCTGATACTTGACCTTTCAGAGAACCAAGGGATAATCCCAACTCCAACCCCGACTGTAGGAAGGCCAACAATGTCGGGATAGACAAAGGCCACGGAGAGCGGCCACCAGAGGCACACCAGGTAAAAAAGATTTTCCACGTTCTGTGGTATATCTTCCTGGAAACAGGTTTCCTCGCCCGATTCATAGTGGCAACCACTGTAGGGGAGAAACCTCTGGATGTTAGCAGCCAGGCCTCAAGAGCCATGCAGTCAATCTGAGGGCCCTGGAATTGAGGTGGAAGAACGGGCCTTGCGCGAGTAGATCTGCGCGTTCTGGAAGAGCCCACCGGTGTCCGCCTGACAGTTGCCACAGGTCCGGGTACCAAGACCTCCTGGGCCAATCTGGAGCCACTAGAATGGCCACTCTGCATTCTGTCCTGATCTTCCACAGGACCCTGGGAATCAGAGCCAGAGGTGGGAACACATACGGTAGATGGAAGCTGGACCAACTCAGGATCAGGGCATCCGCCCCCAGAGACTGGGGATCCCAAGATCTCGCCATGTATTGGGGCACCTGATGATTTAGTCGTGAGGCCATCAGATCCACGTCCGGAGTGCCCCATCTGCTGCAGATGTCCCGGAAGACGTCTGGATGTAGGGACCACTCTCCGGCGTCCATCCCCTGTCGGCTCAGATAGTCGGCCTCCCAGTTCTCGACCCCTGGGATGTGAACTGCGGAGATCAGGCAGCCGTTTTCCTCCACCCAGAGTAGAATGCGGTGGACTTCGGCGAGGGCCTGAGCACTTCTGGTCCCTCCCTGATGATTTATGTAGGCGACGGCCGTCGCATTGTCGGACTGTACCCGAATGGGTTGTCCTGACAGGAATTTCTGAAACGCCAGTACGCCAGATAGACCGCCTTGATCTCCAGCACGTTGATCTGCAACGCCGACTCCGACTGAGTCCAGAGGCCTTGAGCCCTGTGGTGCAAGAACACCGCACCCCAGCCCTTCAGACTGGCGTCGGTGGTCACCACTAACCATGACGGTTTTAGGAAGGACCGGCCCCGTGACAGGTGATGTGGCTGGAGCCACCACTGTAGAGAGTCCCTGGTTGGTTGTGACAGCGTCACCAGCCGATTCAGCGAGATCGTCCTCTTGTCCCATCTGCGAAGAATCTCCAGCTGGAGAGGACGGAGGCGAAACTGTGCGAACGGCACCGCCTCTATCGCCGCTACCATGCGACCCACCAGTCTCATCAATACCCGTAGGGATGACTGTGGCGACAGGAGGACATTCTGCACTCCTGATTGGATCGCAAGCTGCTTGGCTTGAGGTAGGAACACCAGGGCCGAGTCCGTGTGGAAGTCCATGCCCAGATATGTCAATGACTGGGTCGGAACCAGGGTCGACTTTTGAATGTTGATAAGCCACCCGAACCGTTCCAGAGACTTCATGGTCACCTCCAGGCTCACCCGACAAAGGTCTTCCGATGGCGCCCTGACCAACAGGTCGTCCAAATAGGGTATGACGGCGTGTCCCTGCGCATGCAGGAGAGCCATCATGGAGGCCATCACCTTTGTGAACACCCGTGGTGCCGAGGCTAGCCCGAATGGCAGTGCCACAAATTGGAAGTGCTCTTCCCCCACTGCGAATCTCAACCAGCGCTGATGAGCTGGTGCAATGGGAACGTGAAGGTAAGCGTCCCTGATATCGATGGACGCTAGGAAGTCTCCCTGTGACACAGCCGCGATCACTGAGCGCAGGGATTCCATGCGGAACTTCCGAACCAACACGTGACGGTTGAACAACTTGAGGTCCAAAACCGGGCGAAAAGAGCCGTCCTTCTTTGGGACAATAAAGAGGTTGGAGTAAAAACCCCTGAACCTCTCTTCCGTGGGCACAGGGACCACCACTCCGTCTCTGCGGAGCCCCTCCAACACCAGGTGAAAAGCCTGAGCCTTTTCTGGAGATGGAACCGACCGATGGAATCGGGGTATTGGTTGTGACGTCAGCTCTATCCTGTAACCTCTGGAGACTACGTCTCGAACCCACTGATCTTGAATGTGAAGAAGCCACTTGTCCTGAAAGCGAGACAGGCGGCCCCCCACCTGTGGGAGGCAGGATGAGAGAGCGAGTCATGTCGAGGCGGGCTTGGGGGTGGCAGCCGCTGCCCCCGCCGGCTTCTTTTGACGACTCTTGGAACGCCACTGAGTAGCAGGCTTGCCCCCTCGGTCTGAGCGAGTGGACGTCGTTGATGACTGTGAACCGGAGCGAAAGGACCACTGTTTTGGGTTCCTTTTCACGGTGTACCGTGGCTTAGGCTTATTCTGCGGGATCTTAGACTCAGCAGAATCCTTTATCAATTTGTCCAGTTCGGTGCCAAAAAGCCTGTCACCAGCGAACGGAAGATTTTGTAAAATCTTCTTAGATGTGGCATCTGAGTCCCAAAGACGCAGCCACAACAGCCTGCGGATCGCAATTGCATTGGCCGAGGCCACAGCTGAGCGAGCGGCAGTTTCCAAAGATGCCGTCCTGGCATAGTCCGCATAGGCCCTTGCTCTCTCAGTGAGCGCCAGGACCTCTGGACTGGACCTAGCTAGATCAGTGATACCATCCAAACAGATAGTAATCGCTTGTAGGGTCCAGACCGCGGCAAAATTAGGGGCAAACGAAGCCCCCACAGCCTCATAGGAAGACTTGGCGAGTTGCTCGACCTGTCTATCAGTAGCATCCTTCAACGAGGAGCTATCAGAGGCAGAAAACAAGGAGCGCGCAGCAATCCTAGTCATGGAAGCATCCACCTTGGAGACTGCGACCATTCCTGGAGCGCCTCCTGGGGAAAGGGAAAGCGATTGTCCTTAGTTTTACGGACATAACGCCGCCCAGGATGTAACCTGGGAGCTTTAATCACCCTTCCAAAATTAGTGTGGTCCATGAAGGAGCCACTTGGTCTAGCCTCTGGCCGCAGCCATTGATAGACCTCCTTGGGGTGTACAGTCACCTCCTCAGGAGGAGTGACAAGACGCAATGTCTCATTGATGGAGGACACCAGATCCTCCACCCCATCTGGAGGTTCAGACATAGACCCGAGAGTAGAACCCCCATCATCTTCCTCACCATCAGAGGAACGCTCCTCCTCAGAGAGAGTCTGGAGCTCAGGAGAAGCCTCACGGGCTCGCTTAGGGGGTCTTACAGCAGAAGTAAGAGACACCCGGGGGTAACTAGGAGGAGTAGCTGGGTTCTCCAGTCTCCTATGCAGTGCCTCCAGGGTTTGCGACATGGAGGACATCTGGGACAGCAGAGATTCATTGATCTTATTCTGCGTTTCCCATGGCCCTGGGATCACCTGAACCTCAGGGTATAATCCCGGATTTGCAGACTCAGTAGTAGCAGACCGGGCCTCTGGGCGTCCGCAGTTATTGCAGGACCCCTCCACCAGTGTCCCGTTGCATGTAGTACAGGCAATGGTGACCACCGCCGCCTTAGCAGCATGCTTCCCAACTGAGGACATCTCCACAGTGAGGGGAATATAAGCCAAAGTTCACAAACAAACCGGGAATCCCGGTGGCTTACCGACCGCAGTAAAGCGGTAGGAGGAAGCGGTGTGTGTGTGTGACCTCCGCGAGTTCCGGTCTCCCTTGTAAGTGCAGACACGCGCTGCCGTCAGATCCCAGCCGGGAAGTGAGGGAGAAGATGGCCGCCGACAGTGAAGATGTGGGCGGAGCCTGGAACACGCGGGAAGAACACACAACACGCCCAGCGTGATGTCACCACAAGGGCTGCCTCCTCCTCCTCCAGGCTGCCTCAGTAATGGAGGTGCCGGAGCCCGCAGCGCGGGAAAAGAGTGTGACATATCACCATACACACACTCAGACTGCATGGACACACAAAACACCCGCAGTCTACAGCCTCAGCCCCTGTGAAACACAGGGCGGTCAGCCAGGGAGACCCCAGCACAGGGTCACCGCCAGAACCCGGACCCGAGGGTAACCGCGCGGTCTGAGTGTCATGACACCAAGTGACAAACACTACCCCAGGCACACAGGAGACACACCAGGTGCCTCAGTGCGGTCCGGTCTGTAAGCACCTTTAGGGAGGCCTCGGACGGGGGTACAGCACCAGTCCGGAGTGTAAGCACCATTTAGGGAGGCCTCGGACTGGGCTGGCTCCGTCCGGTCTGTAAGCACCATTTAGGGAGGCCTCGGACGGAGCGGAGCTGTGCAAGGCTCCAGGCTCCCCCTTACCAGAGCCTCCATGGAGGGATGGAAAGGAAGGAGCGCGACAGCGTACCGGGAGAACACTGAAGTGTCCAGGCTAAAGCCCTCCGGTACCTCCACCAGCGTGTTCCGCAGAGGGTGAGCGGGGAGGCTGTCGAAGGTCCCGAGCGGGACCATTTTACCTTGTCTTCATACGCCATCACGTAAGCTGTGAGAATGCAGTGAAGTGCAAGCAAAGCGTGATCCTCCGAGCACACTAAGTTTAAAACTGAGGATGTCTCCTACGGTGGGGGTTTATAAGCGGAGGAGGCGGTGTCTACAAACTTGTAGTACCTAGTGTGACCTCCGGAGGGCAGAGCCCTAAACCCCATTGTCTGGGTCTCCCATTATGACGACCAGAAAATTACTTTTATCTCTTTTCCTTCACCAAATTTGGGGGGCCTATAAAGCGAAAAATACAGTACATTTTTTGCTGACATAGGCAAGGGTCATACAGACCTGTTCTCTAGGTGTCCGCTAATATCTGAGGTTTTCTGAAGAAGCGGTGCCGTTAACGGTGTCCGCTTCCTCAGAACTGTTCCCATAGGGAACCATTACTTACCTCTCGGCGACTGCACAGACTGCGCTTCTGGAAATGCGTACCGGCAAATATTTTTTTTTTTTTTTTCAAAAAAAGCACTGATTATGTCGCTCTGAGTGTTGGGGAGTAGAAGACTCAGTAGTTTAGATTAGGAGACTATAAACCTTATTTTTTGCAGGAGGTGGCATTATTACTTCGGGTGGGGTTGTCAAGTGACATTGCTAATTTTTAGAGGGCATTGTTAAAGGGTTTAGTCGGGGGTGCTTTTAAGCTGCTCTGCAGCACTGGGTCAATAAACTGAAGTATATTAACTTTCATAATGAGCTCTGTCTACCTTTTTAGTAATTTTATGAACTATTGCAAATGAATATTTGTGGGGGAGGACTGCTGCAACAAATTTTTGTGCCTTTTGTTTTTCGTGCTGTTCTTAGTTTTTTCAAACCATATATATATATTTATTTCTGTCTACAATTAATAATGACTGATTATTCAAGGAAGCAGCAGGAGCAGATACGTGCAAAAGTACTCGCTACTGTTGAACAGTACTCTTTAAATATTGCTATACCACACATTACAGTTCAGAGCAGCTAACTTTACAGGATCAGCTCTCCATGTGGCCCCGCAATGGCATGAACATTAGGGATGCAGAGAATCAGACCCATTACTGATCAGATGTTGAATTTTAATGAAGGAACCCTATACATTCTGTATTACCATCAAGTTCCATTATAAATACTGATGATTAGTCTACATTAACCAGTAACAATATTTCATATGTTAGTTGATAGATCACTAATGTCCTGTCCTGGCCCCATCCTGCAATAATGAGCCTGTCCTTAGCACCATCCCGGAATAATTTCCCTTGCCTGGAATGGACCCCCCTGGATGAAGCCAGCACTCCCACAGGACCCCCTTCCTTGAAGCATCCAGCTTATCCACCAAGCTGGGGGAGAAGATCGGCTCATCAAGGAAGGGGGGTGGGAAGGGATCTCTGGGGAGAAAGCTTGCTGCAACCAGAGGGGGTCCACTCTTCTTGCACAGGGGCCCACTATAGGCTGGTTCCGCCCTGGAGCAAATGCCTGTGTGGTTCAGATAATCTGAATGCCTGTGTTGGTCAATGATGCAGACATTGTAATGTCTGCTGAGCAGCGCCTCTTTAGAAGACGCGCTGGCATCCAAGCGCTCTCGTCGGACGAGTCTACAGATACCAGGAAGCGCAAGGAGAAACTGAGCGGGGTTGAGCGGATGACATCACACAACTCAATAGCACTGGTGCAGAGCTATAGAAGCCCGCACTAGACAAAAGGAAACATGTTTCAAAGGCAAAAAAAGCATGCCGCCTTCCTCACGGAATTGCCGAAGCTCAGAACCCCATGTGTATTTATAGCAGATTATCGTCACTGCTTGGAGGATGCAGCAGAATAGAAAAAGACTGTTGATTGTGCATGGAGATAAATATAATTGCAGAATATTGCAAATTCAATATTGAAAGTATAACGTAACTAAGCAGGAAAATTAATATAAAACCACTGTAAAAAAAAAATCTATGAAAGTGGTATGGGATGACATAACTTGTTAAAAAAAAAAATTAATTTTTTTTCATTTTAAAATAAATATTTTTTTTTTAGACAAAAACTATACAATATATGTATAAAGTGTGGCAAATGACATTAAAAAACATAAAAAACTTGGTAACGCTGTATTAATTCCATAAACACCGAGACCCATATAAAGGGAAAGACAGCCTCTCTAGGTGAATACTAATTCTCACTATTGTGGATGTCATGGCTAGATTATGTACACCATGTATGTGACAAATATAGGTTGGCAAGGTGCGGGTGTATCTGGGCCTTACCAACCATTAGAAGTAGAATAAGAATCCCGATGTGGTGTAGGTCTCCTACATTGTACATTTCTGGAAGCAATAAAAATGACAGTACAGAAATAAAAGGTATATGGTAAACACGATGATTCTCTAGGGTTGTAATTAAAAATCTCAAGGTCTGAGTTGAGGCCTTAAGGAATCAGGGTGTACAAAGTGACCAACCATCTTGATTCGGCTCTGGACATTAATTTAATACATCACCCCCTCTCCAATGTTTGTCAACTTTTTCAATTCCCAAGAATTAGGTGCCTGCATAGGATGTGTTTTGATTTATGTTTTTTTCTCTTTATCCTATATTCTCAATTACCGTATATATGTGAGTATAAGACGAGGCACCTAATTTTACCACAAAAAACTGGAAAAACTTATTGACTCGAGTATAAGCCTATGGTGGGAAATGTAGCAACCCCCCAGTCTGAAATATCATCCTTATCCTGGTGCATTGTCCCCCATCATGGTACATGGCCCCCATCATAGTATACAGAGTACATAAAAAAAATATTTAACTCAGCTCTCCATTGCTTACAGCTCCATGGCATCCTTTTGTCTTTTTGTCCCGGGCATCTCATCATGTGAGTGGGGGCGCGCAGCGATGACGTCACTGTGCTGCACTGCTCACCTGATCAGATGCCAACACAGACCAGAGGACACCACAGTGCTGGGAGTGATGGTGAGGTGAATTAGATAGTTTATCATTTTCTTCTGTGTGCTAGCATGGGGGGCCATATACTGTAATGATGAGCTATATACAGTGATGGGGGTGAGTATACTTAAGCTAATGTAATATGCAGCGCTCCCTCCACCCACCTCTCCGTACCGGGTGCAGTGCTGAGGTGATGGGCTGGGAGAGTGCAGTGCATATCACAATAGCCTAATAAGCGGGCCCACGTGGCCTCTCGTTGCCTCTGCAGCGTAAACTAGCCTTCCCCAGCCTCCCTACCGCAAATACTGACTGACTCGAATATAAGGTGGGGGGAATTTTTCAGCACAAAAAGTGTGCTGGAAACCTCGGCTTATACTCCAGTATATAAAGTAATAAACTTTTTAAATGTGATTTCACTCAAAACTTAAAACTGTTACTATAGTAAAATATTAATTAGAGCAGTTATTAAGTTTGACTATTCTGTTTGTTTTACTTGAATACTTTGACATTTTTCATTTTGGTACAACGGTCGATTTTTCAGAAAAAACAACATTCAATGTTGCAACGAATACACAGAGAACAAAACAAGGTGAGTAGCTGACCCTAGACCCTGGTGTGCGTTCTACAATCATACAAAGTTTGGACACTTGTAAAATAGAAATCCTTGTAAACGTTGAAGAGGTTGCCTCGCAAATAATTTTTCTAGGCCCTTCACATCAGCGTTTTTCGTAATTCGGGCAGATGCGGTGAAAAACGCATCTGCCGCGTTTGCGCATAACGTTCATTGCGCACGGTTGCGGTTTTTCCTAGAAGTATAGGGCCTTGCGCAGATGCGGCAGTGCGTATTGCATTGCGGCAGGTGCGCAGAGAAAAAACGCGCTTACTGCGTTTTTCTCTGCCGCACTGCCGCAAGTGCAATCGCACTTGCGCATTGCCCAAGTCCCCTATACTTCCTATGGAAAAACCGCAAGTGCCGCAAGTGGAACCGTTATCGGCAAACGCGCAGATGCGGTTTTTCACCGCATCTGCGCGAATTCGAAAAACGCAATGTGAAAGCACCCTAAAATGCTGAATAATGAAAATAGTGTAAGCCTTTCAATCAGCGGTTTTGCTGATCGCGGCAGTTACAGTGAAAAAACCGCAACTGCTGCGATTACCGCATAACGGCTGCACTTGCAGTTTACTTGCCGCAAGCCCCATAGAATGTCTATGGGGGCTTGCGGCAGGTGCCGAAGCCACACTTGCTGCACCTGCCGCACACTTACCGCAAGCCCCATAGACATTGTGTGGGGGCTTGCCGTAAGTGAACCGCAAGTGCAGCCTTTATACGGTAATCGCAGCGTTTTTTTCACCGCAACTGCCGCGATCAGCAAAAACTGCTGATGTGAAAGTAGCCTAAGATAATGAAACAGCTGCTGTTATGACTGACAGTCTTTGGCTGAATGACCGCTGCAGCCTATTATTAGCTCTAAGGGTACCGTCACACCTGGCGACGGCCACGGAGATGTCGGCGGCGACAGGCGGGAGCGCGCACGTTTTTGGCGCCCCGCCACCCCCCGTTTACACGTGGAGACACCTCCGGTGATGGGCCGGCAAGCTGAGAGGCGGCATCGCTGGCGGGGTGTCTCAAAACCCCAGTGGCGATGCAGTACAATGGGAGCCATAGGCTCCCATCGCCTGTCAGCTCGCCGGCGGCCGTTTACAGATCGGCCGCCTGGTTTCAGAGCACTGCTCTGAAACCAGGCGACCAGTAAAAGGCGTCGCCATCGACTCTTTACATTAGGCTACGCAGGGGCGATGTCACCGCCGATAGGCCACGCCGCCTATGTAATCAGCGGCGATGTCGCCACGTGTGACGTGGCCTGAAGAGTTATATTTGAGTCTAGGAAGTAGAGATAAGCAGGGACTCAAAAAATGTTTGCTAGAGACTAGTGAGTATTACTTTGGATTCTTTACACCCTTATGAGAAGCTTTTAAGAAAAGCAGAAGTGGTTGGACCACACCTTTATATTGTAGCAGGAATATCAGCTGGACAATATAGACAATAGAAGGAAATCTGTTGTATATAGAGTATACACTGTGTGCAGAATTATTAGGCAAATGAGTATTGTGATGACATGATACTTTTTATACATGTTGTCCTACTCCAAGCTGTATAGGCTTGAGAGCCAACTACCAATTAAGTTTCTGGGGGAAACAAAAGTGCGTCTTAAAAAGCGAAAAATACGTTAACTGCCCATGAATTGAGGAAAATCAAGCATGAAGCTGCCAAGATGCCATTTGCCACCAGTTTTGCCATATTTCAGAGCTGCAACATTACTGGAGTATCAAAATGCACAAGGTGTGCGTGCCATACTCAGGGACATGGCCAAGGTAAGGAAGGCAGAAAAACGGCTACCTTTGAACAAGAAACATAAGACTGGGCCAAGAGATATCTTAAGACTGATTTTTCAAAGGTTTTATGGACTGATGAAATGAGAGTGACTCTTGATGGGCCAGAGGCTGGATCAGTAAAGGGCAGAGAGCTCCACTCCGACTCAGACGCCAGCAAGGTGGAGGTGGGGTACTGGGATGGGCTGGTATCATCAAAGATGAAATTGTGGGACTTTTTCGGGTTGAGGATGGAGTGAAGTTCAACTCCTGGACCTATTGCCAGTTTCAGGAAGACAACTTCTTCAAGCAGTGGTACAGGAAGAAGTCGGTATCGTTCAAGAAAAACATGATTTTCATGCAGGACAATGCTCCATCACATGCATCCAACTACTCCACAGCGTGGTTGGCCAGTAATGGTCTAAAAAAAAAAAAAAAACAATGACATGGCCCCCTTGTTCACCTGATCTGAACCCATAGAGAACCTGTGGTCCCTCCTAAAATGTGAGATCTACAGGGAGGGAAAACAGTACACCTCTGGGAACAGTGTCTGGGAGGCTGTGGTGGCTGCTGCACGCAATGTTGATCGTAAACAGATCAAGCAACTGACAAAATCTATGGATGGAAGGCTGTTGTGTGTCATGATAAAGAAAGGTGGCTATATTGGTCACTAATTTTTTTTTGTTTTTGCATGTCAGAAATGTTTTTTTTCTACATTTTGTGCAGTTATATTAGTTTACCGGTGAAAATAAACAAGTGAGATGGGAATATATTTGGTTTTTATTAAGTTGCCTAATAATTCTGCACATTAATAGTTACCTGCACAAACAGATATCCTCCTAAGATAGCCAAATCTAAAAAAAAAAAAAAAAACACTCCAACTTCCAAAAATATTAAGCTTTGGGTTGATTGAGAACATAATTTTTGATCAATAATAAAAATAATCCTCTAAAATACAACTTGCGTAATAATTCTGCACATAGTGTAAATGCATTTTACCACATGCTGCATAATCATTGTATGGGACTGTGCTAGTAATCAAATTGAGTATTAATTACATATTGATATGAGTAATGAAAATATTCAACTGCTAAGAGCCAGATTGACCGCTGTGGTATAAAACGAGACACATTTATAGACCGGCTGCTTCAGACACAAATCGTGATGCTATATCACTTCTTTCATTGTACAGTACTGAATTACTAATTCAATCACTAGATGTGTTTAGACAAAACCAAAATGTAAAAGTAAAAAAACAAAACAAAAAACTTAATATTTATACACCGAGTTGTGATAAAGCCCATGGCATTACACAACAGATCTGTTCTAGTTTTATGAATGGTATTACATGGTAATGAGCATCCTACACTGATTTAGCATAATGACAAAGAGCCAGTATTCACTTATATTACGTGGGCATTTAAACAAGTGACTTACAGAAGAATTCACTTAAGACCCCCATTGTGCCACTCGCGAGAATAGTATGTGGTCTACCAGATTCTATACATTCCAAATGAATGGAGCCTCCCCTTCAGTGATGCATTCTTAGATAACGGAAGATGCAGAATATTTTTTTCTTTTAAGGACCAGTATTATCTGAATATAAGCCAATATCTATTAGGATATAACAAATATGTGTATACATTATATATAACCAGGGTGCACCACATAAATCATGAGTTACTGTCCATAGACTTGCACATACAGATGCATGTACACGGCTGTACTCACATTTTCACAAATGAACATTACACCCACAATCTGTCTATCCATTATCGCCCACCAAACACTGATCATCAACTGGCTTTTTAATGCAACTTGTGTGAATTTTCTATGTGTTACTACTACAGACAAGCAAAACAACTTTCAGGATCCTGGTCTGCTAGAGGAGGTCCTGCTGCTGGGGTGTTGCCCTCCTATGGCCCCCTCCACATCTCCTGGTATCTGCTCAATGCTTTGGACACTGCTGACAGACCCAGCTCACATTGATGTGCCATCCTGGATGAGCTGCTCTACCTGAGCAACTTCTGTGGGTTGTAGCAATGACTAAATGCAAAAGTGACCAAAACAACATCCAAAGAGGGTGAGAACAGAGAAATGGTCTGTGCTCACCACGTGACGCGACGTGGACAACCATCCAGGTTGTAGGGATTGTCTTACTAATTGCCAATCATTTCTACCTGTCTGTTCCATTCGCTCAACAGCAGGAGAAGTTGATTCACGATCAGTGTTACTTCATAACTGGACAGGATGATTTCATAGAAATTTGGCAGACTGAGT
The DNA here is from genome assembly GCA_033576535.1 of Allobates femoralis. Lineage (NCBI taxonomy): Eukaryota > Metazoa > Chordata > Amphibia > Anura > Aromobatidae > Allobates > Allobates femoralis. The sequence goes on along the minus strand of JARQOC010000003.1, from coordinate 115,846,356 downwards.
TACATTGTGTTGTTTAAGTGTTTCCTTTACTTTTTTGAGCAGTATGTGCATGTAAAGAAGTCTCAGGGCCCAGATATTGTTCAGCGGGGAAAATATTTCATACACAGATTGTTTTTGCAAGATTCCCACCTACAAAGAATGGAGACTTACTGCATGAAGGAGGTTGTTGGCCAAAATCTCATAATACACGACCCCATCCATCCTCTCTACAATCTGGTGCAGTCATCCTGTTCCCTTTGCAGAAAAGCCCCTCAAAATATGATGTTTCCACCCCCCAGCTTCATGGTTGGGACGATGTTCTTGTGGTTGTATTCATCTTTCTTCCTCCAAATATACCTTCTCCCATGCCTCCTCTGGATTATCCAGATGGTCACTGACGATCATCAAACAGGCCTGGACATGTGTTGATTTGAGCATGGGAACCTTCCGTGCCCTGGAGGATTTCAATCCATGATGGCGTTGTGTGTTGCCAATCTCAATCTTTGAGACTGTGGTCCCAGCTTTCTTCAAGTCATTGACCAGGTCCTCTCATGTAGTTCTGAGCAGATTCCTGACATTTCTTAAGGCCCAGTTACACACACAGATAATTGTGCAGAGATTGTTCGCAGATCTCTGGTGCAGTGAAATAATGGACACATTGTTACATTCTGTGGCCGTGTACAAATGGAACAATGTGTCCATGATTTCACTGCAACCAAAGATCTGAGAACAATCTCTGCACAATTATCTCTGTGTGTAACTGGGCCTTAAGAATCATCCTTACCTTCCAAGGCGAGATCTTGCATGGATCCCCAGGCTAAGGAGTTTGACAGTCATCTTGTGTTTCTTCCATTTTCTAATAATTGGCCTCCAGTTGTTGCTTTCTCACCAAACTGCTTGCACATTATCCTGTAGCCCATTCCCATCCTTGTGCAGGTCTACAATTTTGTCCCTCTTGTTCTTAGTTCTTGGCCATGGTGATGAGATTGAAGTGTGATTGAATGCATGGACAGGTGTCTTTAAGGCTGTATTCACACATAGTGCTTTTTTGAATGTTTTGCACCCGCGCAAAAAAGTCCCGAAAAAAACGCGGTGCATTCACACAATGCGTGATTTTACGAGGCAACTTCTTCAGTGATGTCACAGAGGGGAGGAAGAATCCTGTTCCTCCTCCCCTGTGTGACATCTGTCACAGTCCCATTTGATTTGGCAGTGTATTATACACTGAGAAATCAAATGTAAAAGTAAGCCAAATGTATTAAAAATAATAAAGATTTTTATACTTGCCCTCCGCCGGGTGTTCCGGAGCCGGGAGCAGCAGCAGGCATCGACCTGCCAGGGCCTTGCATGATGTCATAATGACATCAGGCGCTGTGATTGGCCGCTCGCGGTCATGTGATATGGGCGTCATATCTCACATGACCACGAGCTGCCAATCAGCACCCATAACGTCACACAAGGTCCTGTCAGATTGGTGCCTGGCTCCGGATAGCACGAACAATCCGGCGGAAAGGTAAGTATTAATTCTTTATTATTTTTAATACCTCTGACATTCTTTAATTTTGATTTCGCAGTGTATATTAATACACTGCAAAATCAAATGGGGGCAGTCACACATGCCACAGAGGGGAGGAGGAAACAGGATTCTTCCTCCCCTTTGTGACATCAGATCCAGCAGCGCCGCCCCCTATGGGAAAAAGCGTCGGCGCTGCTGCGTAAAGAATTGACATGACAATTCTTAATACACAGGTGCTTTTTCCCATAAAAGCGCTGCGTAAAATTACGCAGTGTCTGTACGGCAAAGTGAATTTCACATCCACTTTGCCGGCAGACACAAGGCACATTGCGCATTTTGAAAATCGCTAGCAAAAAAACGCTCAAAAATGCGCAATGTGTGAACGTAGCTTATACAAGTAATGAGTTTAAACAGGTGCAATTAATACAGGTGATGAGTGCAGAGTAGGAGGGGATCTTAAAGAAAGTCTGTGAGAGCCAGAATTCTTGCTTGTATATGAATATTTTGTTGCCAAAAAAATCAAATAATATAAAATAAAACAAGACTACTGACCTAAACAAACAAAAACATAAAATGATAAATCGTGTCCAAACGCTCTTCTTTACACGCGTCTTCCTTTTCTATCTATTCCTGGCTGCACATTCGATAACTAAACAAAAAAACCTTTGAAACAAAGAAAAAATGCTAAAAAAAAAAAAAAAAAATCAGGATCTCGAGCCTCCTTCCCATTGCAGTGCTGTATGAATGAAGAAGCACTGCTCGTCCGTGGTCTTGCTGTGCTATGGAAACAATGCAACAGCAAAACAGCAAGAGAATAGGTGACCGACACTCTGTGTAATGTCCTCTGCACAGTGGAGGAACCTCTAGGCTAGTGATCTGGAGTGCTGCTGATCATATATGTATCACTCACCCTATGGATAAGTAAGAAATGTGTACAGTGGGGTAAAATTTTATTTATTAATAGTAGATGCATTAAATAAAAAAAAAATGAAAAATTTATTTCGTTATAAATATTAACAGATATAAAAATAAATACATGACAACGTCAGGGGTATATTACAATGCAATAAGAAGGTACATTACAGTAAAAGACATTTTAAATTATTCACATTCACAAGCAATGAAATAAAAGGGAAAATAAAAAGTACAATATTCTGTATTTTACTGATGGTTCTGCAGTTCATTTAGACCATGGGATATATCAATTTTTTTTATTATTTAAAATATAATGTCCAGAGGTCTGACAGTCATGTCCTCTTTGCCGACCTCTTTGGGACGTCCTTTGCAGGTACAGAAGGCTCATGGTTGGTAATTAATACTGGTTACTTGCACCTATTCATATTCAAGCACTAGAACACATTCTATTTTTTATATGATTTAACAAAAAAGCAAACATTAATGTGGAGCATTCATAGTGCAAAATACCTGAGATTCCTTCAAGGACTCTTTGAGAAGTTCATGTTCCCCATTAAGATGTTAGAAAAGTGTCCCCAGCGCTAGTTCGCCACCATAAAACGTTCATGTAGTACGGCTGTGGGCCCCCGTACGTATTAAGTTTAATTATTCAATAACTACTGGAAACAGGTTTCATAATTTCCTCCTTGTGGATGATGCATAATGGGGAATCCTACGCATCCATGGATTAAATTTACAGTCATAGTAAGAGGACCGTACACTGAGAGACGTAGAGGAATACAAGAGTCGGGCATTACTAATCAGTGGTATAAGAGGTTTATCCTGTGCAAATGCAGCAAGAAAATACAAGGCAAAATGAATGTGTAAAAAGAGAAACATTCCCAACGTTTGTCTCGAGTCCTCGCTCCAGAACCATCAGTCTTTGAAGCTTACACTCCTATGTAATAAAACAAAAAACAATAACTTATTAGTGACAGGGATCCACCTATTATCAGGATCAGTCGCAAACATTCCATTTGTTTGTACCTAAATCTTTAAACGGTCTTCTTAAATTTACCTTCATATTACTGTCCTTTTAATTGTAAGCAATTCGGTGAAAGGTCGGGTCATGATAGTGTATACAAAGACTATTGACTCCTGACCAGGCACTGTGATCAGCTATTCGCTCCTGTTGCCTGAGCTGTGCAGCTCTTTGCGGCAGGGATGTGGAGTTGGTAGATCAGACCTCACAATCCAACTCAGACTCTTCAGACTCCTCAATTTCCCTGAACTTGGCCAACTTCAACAATATAGACACATACTCCGACTCCACAGCTCTGGTGTGCAGTCAGTAAGCCAAAGCTCTGACTCTTCAATCTCCCTGAATCCGAATCAGACTCCCAACTCCACGAAAATGGACACCTGGGTCCATTACTCCAACTCCACAGCCCTGTTTGGGGGTATTCTTGAGTGATCAGTGGGGTCTCACGATCAGGGCTGAGGAGTCGAAGTCGTAGAGTCAGTGCCCATTTTGGTGAAGTCACAGTTGGAATAAAATGGACCGACTCCGGCTCCTAAAATATATAATGAATTAGCTACAGTAGTTCAATGCAGAATGTGCTGAATATTATTATTAATTATTATGGGGTCTGTGTATTGTGGCTACTTGGGTCAGATCAGGGGCCGTTCCTGGAAACACTGATAACCCCTTTATTTTAGGCCGCCATCCTTCTGAAGCTGATAATAGAAGTTATTAAAGCCTGTTGTTCACATAGTATAACAATAAATTTATCACTTAAACATGAGCCGTGTATGAGGGAGCCAGAGTCGGAGTGAAGGAAATTGAGGAGTCTGCGTCGGTGGTTTGGCTTACCGACTTCACAGCCCTGGCGAGGATACTGAGCCATACTAATCAACTTGCAATTAAAAAGGCAGTAAAATAAGGTAAAAAAGTGTTAAGTTAATATTTAGCAGCACGCCGCTTCATTGATTGGTTGCCGTCAGCCGCGGCGACCAATCAGCGGCGCAGGATTCATAACCCTGACAAGCCGCAGGCCGTTTCGCTGATTGAGGCGATCAATCAGCGAAGCGTGTTTTAAAATAGGCTGAGTGCGGCGACCAATCAGCGATATTGGCGTGGAATTTAACCCCCACTCATAGCGCGACGTAGTTAACTCATGTTTACAAGTTCTGTCAGTCATAGTGTGACGTCGTTCAGTCAAGTTCTGTCAGTCATAGTCACCTACAGTCACCTACTTCAGTCACTTTTACTGAATACCTTCTGTCAGTTACAGTGTGACATACTTTAGTCACGTTTACTGGACAAGTTCTCTCAGTCACAGTGCCACATATTTCAGTCACGTTTGCTTAACACGTTCAGTCAGTCACAGCGCGCTGAAGATGATACATAAATATAGCATACACTAGCTGTGAGCCCGATGCAAATGCATCGGGTGTCTAGATTATTTTTAAATTTATTTTAAGATTTTCAAATAATAATCCAATTATTCCAATGACATCTTTACACCAACTACATATATTTGTATGGTTGATATCATTTAAGGAAAATTGAACTATTATGTTGTAAGGGTCTTAGAACACAAAGTAGCAACTCGCCCTATACTTTCTATGGGGATTACCGCAACCGCGCCGCAAGTAGACTCGCAATGGCCTCGCGGCCATTGCACGCGCTACACAGCGACTCGCAATGGATCCCCATACAAAGTATAGGGGGACTTGCGGCAGGTGCGGCGGCTGAGGGTAGCGACTCGCAATGGCCTCGCGGCCATTGCTCGCGCTACACAGCGACTCGCAATGGATCCCCATACAAAGTATAGGGGGACATGCGGCAGGTGCGGCGGCTGAGGTAGCGACTTGCAATGGCCTCGCGGCCATTGCTCGCGCTACACAGCGACTCGCAATGAATCCCCATTGAAAGTATAGTGGGACTTGCGGCAGGTGCGGCAGCTGAGGTAGCGACTCGCAATGAGGCCATTGCTCGCGCTACCTCAGCGGTAAATCGCTAAGTTTGTGGCCGAGCCTCTGGTTCTATTTTCGGCCAGCGACTCGCAATGGCCGCTTCGCGGCCATTGCTCGCGCGTGGTGACGTCACAGTGTGACATAGCCACGGCGTTTTCGGGGTCCGACACGATTTTGCCTACGGCAATTATAGAGTAGATAGACGATAGACACATAGGTAGATGATAGATAGATAGATATCCTACTATATATTTTCATGATATGTTTAAGAATTTCATTCAGTTGTATTAAGTTCTATAAGCAATAACATTTAATGACAATGTATATATTGTACCCAGAAAAACCTGTATATTCATTGCATTATTCTTAAATCTTCATAAACAAACTACATACATATTCTAGAATACCCGATGCGTTAGAATCGGGCCACTATCTAGATATAGATATACATACACACACACACACATATATATACACACACAAGCAAATAAAGAAAACTATTTTTAAACATGAGGTATCGCTGAGTGTATTGACCCAAAAATGAGCGTTTTTGTAACACTTTTAGCACTCAGTGAATGGGGTAATAAAAGTCTAGTAAATAACTGTTTATGACTTGTTGGTTTTTGTAAAAAATGGAGTCTAAACTGACACTAACTCATCTCACGAAAGACAACCCCCGACGCAGCTCAGGAGGAAAAAAAGAGAATTTTGTTTACGTACCGTAAATTCTTTTTTCTTTAATCATCAATGGGAGACCCAGACAATGGGGTTTAGGGCACTGCCCTCCGGAGGTCACACTAGGTACTACAAGTTTGTAGACACCGCCTCCTCCGCTTATAAACCCCTACCGCAGGGAACATCCTCAGTTTGGTCTACAAGCTGCGAGGAGGAAATAAACCACACCCGAAACATCGGGAAGAATGCCGTACACAAAACGGTTCAACAACCCGGCAAACACTGTCTCAACAGAGAACAGAGCAAATGCAAAACATGCAAAGGAACAACTGGGTGGGTGCTGGGTCTCCCATTGATGATTAAAGAAAAAAGAATTTACGGTACGTAAACAAAATTCTCTTTTTTCTGGTCATCATAATGGGAGACCCAGACAATGGGGATGTCCTAAAGCAATACCCCAGGGCGGGAAGAGTTCCTCAACAAGACGGAAAACACATGGTTCCCTTAAAGGTGGGCAACCGCCGCCTGGAGAACCCGCCTGCCCAAACTCGCATCCGCAGAGGCATGGGCATGCACCATATAGTGCTTAGAAAAAGTGTGCAGGCTGGACCAAGTGGCCGCCTGACACACCTGTAGAGCAGACGCTCTATGTCGCAAGGCCCAGGAGGCATCTACAGCTCTAGTAGAGTGTGCCTTCAAACCCACCGGGAGAGGCAAACCAGAAGACCGGTAAGCCTCCTGAATGGGAGCCTTGATCCATCTGGCCAAGGTCGACTTCGAAGCCGCGGACCCCTTACAGCGACCCATCGTGAGGACAAATAAGGAATCCGAACTCCTAAAGGAGGCGGTCCTGGACACATAAATGCGTACAGCCCTCACGAGATCCAGAGTATGGAGGTCGCGCTCAACCTGATGAACGGGAGCGGGGCAAAATGATGGGAGAACAATCTCCTGGTTTAGGTGAAACGTTGAAACCACCTTCGGCAAGAATTCTGGCCGTGGGCGCAACACCACCTTGTCTTGGTGAACCACCAGAAAGGGTGACTTGCACGAAAGTGCAGCCAATTCTGAGACCCTTCTCAGGGACGTAATTGCCACCAGAAAGACCACTTTCTGGGACAGACGAGAGAGAGAGATGTCTCTCAGTGGCTCAAACGGCGGTTTCTGCAGAGCCGCCAGGACCATGTTGAGGTCCCAAGGGTCCAGAGGTCGCCTGTAAGGCGGAACCACCCGAGCTACCCCCTGCAGAAATTGGCGAACCTTCGGCAGGAGCGCCAAGCGCCTGTCAAACAGCACTGAAAGTGCTGATACTTGACCTTTCAGAGAGCCAAGGGATAATCCCAACTCCAACCCCGACTGTAGGAAAGCCAACAATGTCGGGATGGACAATGGCCACGGTGAGCGTCCACCAGAGGCACACCAGGAGAAAAAGATTTTCCACGTTCTGTGGTATATCTTCCTGGAGACAGGTTTCCTAGCCCTATTCATAGTGGCAACCACTGTAGGAGAGAATCCTCTGGACGTCAGCAGCCAGGTCTCAAGAGCCATGCAGTCAATCTGAGGGCCCTGGAATTGAGGTGGAAGAATGGGCCTTGCGCGAGTAGATCTGCGCGTTCTGGAAGAGCCCACCGGTGTCCGCCTGACAGTTGCCACAGGTCCGGGTACCAGGACCTCCTGGGCCAATCTGGAGCCACTAGAATGGCTACTCTGCATTCCATCCTGATTTTCCACAGGACCCTGGGAATCAGAGCCAGAGGCGGGAACACATATGGCAGCTGGAAGCTGGACCAACTCAGGATCAGGGCATCCGCCCCCAGAGACTGAGGATCCCACGATCTTGCCATGTATTGGGGCACCTGATGATTCAGCCGTGAGGCCATCAGATCCACGTCCGGAGTGCCCCATCTGCCGCAGATGTCCCGGAAGACGTCTGGATGAAGAGACCACTCTCCGGCGTCCATGCCCTGTCGGCTCAGGTAGTCGGCCTCCCAGTTCTCGACCCCTGGGATGTGAACTGCGGAGATCAGGCAGCCGTTTTCCTCCACCCAGGCTAGAATGCGGTGGACTTCGGCGAGGGCCTGAGCACTTCTGGTCCCTCCCTGATGATTTATGTAGGCGACGGCCGTCGCATTGTCGGACTGCACCCGAATGGGGTGTCCTGACAGGAATTTCTGAAACGCCAGGAGCGCCAGATAGACCGCCTTGATCTCCAGCACGTTGATCTGCAATGCCGACTCCGACTGAGTCCAGAGGCCTTGAGCCCTGTGGTGCAAGAACACCGCACCCCAGCCCTTCAGACTGGCGTCTGTGGTCACCACTAACCATGACGGTTTTAGGAAGGACCGGCCTCGTGACAGGTGACGTGGCTGGAGCCACCACTGTAGGGAGTCCCTGGTCGGTTGTGACAGTGTCACCAGCCGATTCAGCGAGATCGTCCTCTTGTCCCATCTGTGAAGAATCTCCAGCTGGAGAGGACGGAGGCGAAACTGTGCGAACGGCACCGCCTCTATCGCCGCTACCATGCGTCCCACCAGTCTCATCAATACCCGTAGGGATGAGTGTGGTGACAGGAGGACTGCTTGTACTCCTGATTGGATCGCCATCTGTTTGACTCGTGGCAGAGACACCAGGGCTGAGGCTGTGTTGAAGTCCATGCCCAGATATGTCAAAGACTGGGTCGGAACTAGCGTTGACTTCTGAATATTGAGGAGCCAACCGAACTGTTCCAGAGACCGCATGGTCACATCCAGGCTTTCTTGACAGAGGTGTTCTGACGGAGCCCTGACCAGCAGGTCGTCTAAATAGGGAATGACGGCATGTCCCTGCATGTGCAGGAGAGCCATCATGGAAGCCATCACTTTTGTGAACACCCGCGGTGCCGAGGCTAGCCCGAATGGCAGTGCCACAAATTGGAAGTGTTCTTCCCCCACTGCGAATCGCAACCAGCGCTGATGAGCCGGTGCAATGGGTACGTGAAGGTAAGCGTCTCTGATATCTATGGACGCTAGGAAGTCCCCCTGTGACACAGCTGCGATCACGGAGCGCAGTGATTCCATACGGAACTTCCGAACCAACACGTGATGGTTGAACAACTTCAGGTCCAGTACTGGGCGGAAGGATCCGTCCTTCTTCGGGACGATAAAGAGGTTGGAGTAAAAACCCCTGAACCTCTCTCCGGAAGGTACCGGGACCACCACTCCGTCTCTGCGGAGACCCTCCAACACCTGGTAAAAAGCCTGAGCTTTTTCTGGTGACGGGACCGACCGATGGAATCGGGATATCGGTTTTGACGTCAGCTCTATCCTGTACCCTCGCGAGATCACGTCTCGAACCCACTGATCTTGAACGTGAAGCAGCCACTTGTCCTGAAAGCGAGACAAGCGGCCCCCCACCTGTGGGGAGGCAGGATGAGAGAGCGAGTCATGTAGAGGCGGGTTTGGGGGTGGCAGCTGCCGCCCCCGCCGGCTTCTTTGGACGACTCTTAGAGCGCCACTGGGAAGCGGGCTTTCCCCCTCGGTCCGTGCGAGCGGACGGTGCTGATGACTGCGAGCTGGAACGAAAGGACCACTGTTTTGGGTTCCTTTTAACGGTATACCGTGGCTTAGGCTTATTCTGCGGTATCTTAGACTCAGCAGAATCCTTAATTAGCTTGTCCAGTTCGGTGCCAAAAAGCCTGTCACCAGCAAACGGAAGATTCTGCAAAATCTTCTTGGATGTGGCATCTGAGTCCCAAAGACGCAGCCACAACAACCTGCGGATCGCTATAGCATTGGCCGAAGCCACAGCTGAGCGAGTGGCAGTTTCCAGAGTCGCCGTCCTGGCGTAGTCCGCATAGGCCCTTGCCCTTTCGGTAAGTGCTAGGACCTCTGGACTGGATCTTGCCATGTCAGAGATACCATCCAAGCAGGTAGTAATCGCTTGTAAGGTCCAGACCGTGGCAAAATTAGGGGCAAATGAAGACCCCACAGCCTCATAGGAAGACTTGGCGAGCTGCTCGACCTGTCTATCAGTAGCATCCTTCAGTGAGGAGCTATCAGAGGCAGAGAAAAGGGAGCGTGCAGCAATCCTGGTCATGAAGCGTCCACCTTCGGGGACTGCGACCACTCCTGAAGCACCTCCTGGGGGAAGGGGAAGCGATTGTCCTTGGTTTTACGGACATAACGCCGCCCAGGATGTAACCTGGGAGCTCTAACCACCCTTCCAAAATTAGTGTGGTCCATGAAGGAGCCACTTGGTCTAGCCTCCGGCCGCAGCCATTGATAGACCTCCTTCGGGTGCACCGTCACCTCCTCAGGGGGTGTCACGAGACGTAAAGTCTCGTTGATAGAGGACACCAGATCCTCCACCCCGTCTGGTGGTTCAGATACAGACACAGACCCGAAATTTGAACCCCCATCATCTTCCTCACCATCAGAGGAACGCTCCTCCTCAGAGAGAGCCTGGAGCTCGGGTGACTCCTCACGACGAGCTCGCTTAAGGGGTCTCACAGCAGAAGAGGGAGACACCCGGGGGTAACTGGACGGAGTAGCTGGGCTATCCAGTCTCCTATTAAGTGCCTCCAGGGATTGCGACATGGAGGACAGCTGAGACAACAGATTTTCATTGATCTTATTCTGAGTCTCCCATGGCCCTGAGATCACCTGAACCTCAGGGTATAGCACCGGAGCTGCTGACTCAACAGTGCCAGCCCGGGCCTCTGGGCGTCCGCAGTTATTGCAGGACCCCTCCACCAGTGTTCCATTGCATGTAGCACAGGTAATGGTGGTCTCTGCCGCCCTAGCAGCACGCTTCCCGGCTGAGGACATCGCCACAGTAGGGGAAGATAAGCCAAAATGCAGACAACAAAACCGGGAGTCCCGGTGGCTTACCGACCGCAGTAAAGCGGTATGAGGAAGCGGTGCGTGTGTGTGACCTCCGCGACTGTTTCCGGTCTCCCCTCTTGGAGTGCAGGCGCACGCTGTATACAAATCCCAACCGGGAAGTGAGGGTAAAGATGGCCGCCGACAGTGAAACTGTGGGCGGCGCCGAAGACACGCGGGAAACACACACACACGCCCATCGATGACGTCACCGCACGGGCTGCTTCCCATCCTCCAAGCAGCCTCAGCATGAGGGAGCCGGAGCCCGCAGCGCGGGAAAAAGTGTAATAAGTCATACACAGGCTGCATGCACAAACAAACATCCGCAGCCCACGGCCTCAGCCCCTGTGACACACAGGGCGGTCAGCCAGGGTGACCCCAGCACAGGGTACACCCGCAGAACCGCGGACCCGAGGGTAACGCGCGGTCTGAGTGTCATGAAACACATGAAGTGCCAGACACTACCCCCAGGCACACAGGAGACACTGAGTGCCTCAGTGCCGGTCCGGTCTGTAAGCACCATTTAGGGAGGCCTCGGACGGGGGTTCAGCACCAGTCCGGAGTGTAAGCACCATTTAGGGAGGCCTCGGACTGGGCTGGCTCCAGTCCGGTCTGTAAGCACCATTTAGGGAGGCCTCGGACGGAGCGGAGCTGTGCAAGGCTCCCATCTCCCACTCTCCAGAGCCCCCCAGAGAGGGATGGAAAGGAGCGCAACAGCGTACCGGGAGAACACAAAGTGTCCAGGCTCTAGGCCCTCCGGTACCTCCACCAGCGTGTTCCACAAGGGTGAGCGGGGAGGCTGTCGCAGGTCCCGACTGGAACCTTTTTACCTTGTCTTCAGACGCCATCACGTAAGCTGTGAGAATGCAGTGAAGTGCAAGCAAAGCGTGATCCTCCGAGCACACTAAGTTTAAAACTGAGGATGTTCCCTGCGGTAGGGGTTTATAAGCGGAGGAGGCGGTGTCTACAAACTTGTAGTACCTAGTGTGACCTCCGGAGGGCAGTGCCCTAAACCCCATTGTCTGGGTCTCCCATTATGATGACCAGAAAATAAAGTTCTAGCTCTCAGGATACAGGACGCTGCTGGAGCAGTGTTCAGCTAATTGTGGAGATGTTGGACCATCACTGATCTCATACTGTAGTGAGTTGGTCATCAATTGCCAAATTCTGGACAACCCATGAAATCGATTCGGCACATGTCTCCAGAAGTACAAGCCAGGCACTATGTACTGGGCACTTCAGTGGCATATTTGCCATATATTTTCTATTTAGTCCCAGAATGAGTCATCATCTTTCCCTGGTCCGATCGTTTTTGCATTGCAGGGCATTAGTTCAATGTATCAGACACAAGCAGGAGGAGTCAGGTGACCCCCACAACATCAGAGGGGTTAAACGTCTGCGATTAGCGCTAGCACCAATCGTGGGTGGTACAGCATTGTGTTACCTATAATACATACCGTAGTTGACACCTGCTGATGAGTTTGCTAGCGCGACATGTGAGCGTGCGTGATCACTGCGATGTACATATACAGTGGTTTGCGGGAATGCACCTCTCATATGTAATGTGAATGAAATATACACTTCACCATCACAAACCATATGAATGCGGCGAGAGATGCAATCATTCTCTCATACATTATGTATATTTTTGTTCTTCTTTACTTATATCTGTAAAGGGTTGTTTAAAAGGTTTATCTTTCGGAGCACAGTGCTCCTTGGCCTCCCTGATTCCCCTTAGGCTGGCTTCACACTGCAGTTTTTTCACTGATCAGTGTCCATCAGTGTTTGGGTGCCAAAACCAGGAGTGTCTCCAAAACTCAGAAGAGGAGTCAATCTTTCAATGATACTTTTTCTCCGCAAGTTCCTTTTCTGGTTCCTCTCCTGGTTTTGGCACACAAACTGGATGGACGCTGATCAGTCAAAAAACTGCAGTGTGAAGACAGCCTTAGCTGGGGCAGTGTGCTCCCGAGGACTGACCGTACAGTGGAGTGCCATGGCTATGCTGATGGCCTGAAATGTGCACTTACAAGCTCTGCCCAAGCTTGGCCACTGCTGCTGGACTGCTGTGGTGGTCAGTAACCTACACAACAAGTACTAGACAATAAGGTAAAAAAATGTTTTTTTCCAAATTAAGAGGATTTTTAATAAGATTTATTTAGCACGTTTGCTTGTTTTTACAAACCCTTTTCAATTATAGCCATTAATTCTGTTGAGAAAACCCTTTAAAAGTATGAGAGACCAGACCAGGCTAACAACAAAACATTTCACCCATCCCATTCCATATACATGAAGAAAAAACGGTGACTGAAAAGGAAAACCTACTTTTCTGCGGACTTATCAGACCCTCGCTCCACTGATCTTAATATGGAGCGCTCTGGAGATAAAGACGGTGACTTCATAGTTGATGTAAGCGGTGATGAGGAACGAATGGATGACGCAGACAGACCGTGACGACGTAACTCCTGAACTGCTCGCTCCCTGGTTTAATGCACAAGTAAACATATTATAGCTCCCTACTCTTATTACGGGATGGTATTAGGACACAAAATGACAGTGCAGTTTAGCTTGTAATACCCTGTAAAAAAAACCCAAAAAAAAACATTCTCCATCATATAATGTCGCCTAGAACTGAGGAAGGCTCTGCCTGATAGACAAGTATTGAGATCAGTGCTTCTGGGGGGGGTACGGACCTCAGTGCAAGTATGTCTCTGATGGGCAAGACATGGGTTTTGAAATAGGAACATTATATGCTCAGGTGTCGAGGAGAGGTGATGGGGATTCTTATTGCAATGTGTTTTTGGTTAGCACAAGGGGCAAGCTATTCTCCTTAGTGACAAGCCAGATCTGGCATGCCATAAGACATCCATATTGGCATGCAGGTCATAGAAATCTGAATAAAATGATACCTCAATATCTGCGATTCAATGACTTATTCCAGAGAAATCCACATTTTTCTTAATAAGTATATACCGTATATACTCGCGTATAAGCCGAGTTTTTCAGCCCAAAAATTGGGCTGAAAAGTACCCCCCTCGGCTTATACGCGAGTCAGTGCTGTATACCGATGTATACATCGGTACATACCGATGTATACATCGGTATACAGCAGCCCCCGCATCCCCAGTAATGCAGGGCCCCCCCAGCGTCTCTCCGGTCACCTGTAAAGCAAACTATACTTATCAGTGTCCCGCTGTCCGCCCCCGCCGCTGCCGACATCGCGATCCTCCATCTTCATGCGTCTTCTTCCTGTTTCTGTGCTCGTCGCCGGCAATGACGTCATTCCCTGCGATGAGCACAGGAAAAAGACGCATGAAGATGGAGGATCGCGATGTCGGCAGCGGCGGGCGCGGACAGCGGGACACTGATAAGTATAGTTTGCTTTACAGGTGACCGGAGAGACGCTGAGGGGGCCCTGCATTACTGGGGCTGCCTGTATACTACCGCTGGGGCTGCTTTATACCTCTGGGGCCCTGTATACTACCACTGGGTCTGTATAAACTTCTGGGGCCCTGTATACTACCACTGGGGCTGTATATACTACCACTGGGGCTGTATATACTACCACTGGGGCTGTATATATACATGGCTGTATATACTACCACTGGGCTGTATATACTACCACTGGGCTGTATATACCTCTGGGGCCCTGTATACTACCACTGGGACTGTATAAACTGCTGGGGCCCTGTATACTACCACTGGGGCTGTACATACTACCACTGGGGCTGTATATACTACCACTGGGGCTGTATATACCTCTGGGGCCCTGTATACTACCACTGGGGCTGTATAAACCACTGGGGATGTATATACTGCTGGGGCCCTGTATACTACCACTGGGGCTGTATATACTACCACTGGGGCTGTATATACTACTAGGGCTGCGTCTATACTACCACTGGGGCTGTATATACCACTGGGGCTGCTTATATACTACCACTGGGGCTGCTGTATCTACCTCTGGGACTGGTGTATACCACACTGCTGGGGGCTGTATACTTGTGCTAGGGTCCACCCTCGGCTTATACACGAGTCAATAGATTTTCCCAGGTTTTAGGGGCAAAAAAGAGAATTTTGTTTACGTACCGTAAATTCTTTTTTCTTTAATCATCAATGGGAGACCCAGACAATGGGGTTTAGGGCACTGCCCTCCGGAGGTCACACTAGGTACTACAAGTTTGTAGACACCGCCCCCTCCGCTTATAAACCCCTACCGCAGGGAACATCCTCAGTTTGGTCCATAAGCTGCGAGGAGACAAATAAACCACACCCGAAACGTCGGGAAGAAACCGTGTACAAACGGTTCAACAACCCGGATAACACTGTCCCAACAGGGAACAGAACAAATGCAAAACATGCAACGGAACAACTGGGTGGGTGCTGGGTCTCCCATTGATGATTAAAGAAAAAAGAATTTACGGTACGTAAACAAAATTCTCTTTTTTCTGGTCATCATAATGGGAGACCCAGACAATGGGGATGTCCTAAAGCAATACCCCAGGGCGGGAAGAGTTCCTCAACAGACGGATAACACATGGTCCCCCTCAAAGGTGGGCAACCGCCGCCTGGAGGACCCGCCTGCCCAAACTTGCCTCCGCGGAGGCATGGGCATGCACCATATAGTGCTTAGAGAAAGTGTGCAGGCTGGACCAAGTGGCCGCCTGACACACCTGGAGAGCCGAAGCTCAATGTCGCAGAGCCCAGGAGGCACCGACAGCTCTGGTAGAGTGAGCTTTCAATCCCACCGGGAGAGGCAAACCAGAAGACCTGTAAGCCTCTTGAATGGGAGCCTTGATCCATCTGGCCAAGGTTGACTTAGATGCCGCGGACCCCTTACAGCGACCTGTCGTAAGGACAAATAATGAATCCGAACTCCGGAAGGAGGCAGTCCTGGACACATAAATGCGGACAGCCCTCACGAGATCCAGAGTATGGAGATCGCGCTCAACCTGATGAACGGGAGCGGGGCAAAATGACGGGAGAACAATCTCCTGGTTCAGATGAAAAGTGGAAACCACCTTTGGCAAGAATTCTGGCCGCGGGCGTAACACCACCTTGTCTCGGTGAACCACCAGGAAGGGTGACTTGCACGATAGTGCAGCCAATTCTGAGACCCTTCGCAGAGACGTAATTGCCACCAGAAAGACCACTTTCTGGGACAGACGAGACAGGGAAATGTCTCTCAGTGGCTCAAACGGCGGTTTCTGCAGCGTCGCCAGGACCATGTTAAGGTCCCAAGGGTCCAGTGGCCGCCTGTAGGGCGGAACCACCCGAGACACCCCCTGCAGAAATTGACGGACCCTGGGAAGGAGCGCCAAGCGCCTGTCAAACAGCACTGAAAGAGCTGACACTTGACCCTTCAGGGAGCCGAGAGATAAACCCAATTCCAACCCCGACTGTAGGAAAGCCAACAAAGTCGGTATGGATAAGGGCCACGGGGACCGTCCACTCGAGGCACACCAGGTAAAGAAAATCTTCCACGTTCTGTGGTATATTTTCCTGGAAACCGGCCTCCTAGCTCGAGTCATAGTGTCGACTACCATAGGAGAGAAGCCTCTGGATGTCAACAGCCAGGCCTCAAGAGCCATGCAGTCAATCTGAGGGCCCTGGAATTGAGATGGAAGAATGGGCCTTGCGCGAGTAGATCTGCGCGTTCCGGAAGAGCCCACCGGTGTCCGCCTGACAGTCGCCACAGGTCCGGGTACCAGGACCTCCTGGGCCAATCTGGTGCCACTAGAATGGCTACTCTGCATTCCGACCTGATTTTCCACAGAACCCTGGGAATCAGAGCCAGAGGCGGGAAAATATGGTAGATGGAATCTGGACCAACTCAGGATCAGGGCGTCTGCCCCCAGAGACTGAGGATCCCATGATCTCGCCATGTAGTGCGGCACCTGATGATTCAGCCGTGAGGCCATCAGATCCACGTCCGGAGTGCCCCATTTGCTGCAGATGTCCTGGAAGACGTCTGGATGAAGAGACCACTCTCCGGCGTCCATCCCCTGCCGGCTCAGGTAGTCGGCCTCCCAGTTCTCGACCCCTGGGATGTGAACTGCGGAGATCAGGCAGTCGTTGTCCTCCACCCAAGATAGAATGCGGTGGACTTCGGCGAGGGCCTGAGCACTTCTGGTCCCTCCCTGATGATTTATATATGCGACGGCCGTCGCATTGTCGGACTGAACCCGAATGGGTTGCCCTGACAGGAACTTCTGAAACGCCAGGAGCGCCAGATAGACCGCCTTGATCTCCAGCACGTTGATCTGCAACGCCGACTCCGACGGAGTCCAGAGGCCTTGAGCCCTGTGGTGTAAGAACACCGCACCCCAGCCCATGAGGCTGGCGTCGGTGGTCACCACTAACCATGACGGTTTGAGGAAGGACCGTCCCCGCGACAAGTGACGGGGCTGGAGCCACCACTGCAAGGAATCCCTGGTCGGTTGGGAAAGTGCCACCAGCCGATTCAGAGAGATCGTCCTCTTGTCCCATCTGCGAAGAATCTCCAGCTGGAGAGGACGGAGGCGAAACTGCACAAAAGGCACTGCCTCTATTGCAGCTACCATGCGCCCCACCAGCTTCATCAAGATCCGTAGGGATGATTGTGGTGACAGGAGGACTGCTTGCACTCCTGATTGGATCGCCATCTGTTTGACTCGTGGCAGAGACACTAGGGCTGAGTCCGTGTGGAAGTCCATGCCCAGATATGTCAGTGACTGGGTCGGAACCAGGGTCGACTTCTGGATATTGAGAAGCCACCCGAACTGTTCCAGAGACTTCATGGTTACCTCCAGGCTTTGCCGACAAAGGTGTTCCGATGGCGCCCTGACCAGCAGGTCGTCCAGATAGGGTATTACGGCGTGCCCCTGCACGTGCAGGAGAGCCATCATGGAGGCCATCACTTTTGTGAACACCCGCGGTGCCGAGGCCAACCCGAAAGGCAGCGCCACAAATTGGAAGTGTTCTTCCCCCACTGCGAATCTCAACCAGCGCTGATGAGCCGGTGCAATGGGCACGTGAAGGTAAGCGTCTCGGATATCTATGGACGCTAGGAAGTCCCCCTGTGACACAGCTGCGATCACGGAGCGCAGTGATTCCATACGGAACTTCCGAACCAACACGTGACGGTTGAACAACTTTAGGTCCAGAACCGGGCGGAAGGAGCCGTCCTTTTTTGGGACAATGAAGAGGTTGGAGTAAAAACCCCGAAACCTCTCCCCGGAAGGCACCTGGACCACCACTCCGTCCCTGCGGAGACCCTCCAACACCAGGTAAAAAGCCTGAGCCTTTTCTGGGGATGGGACCGACCGATGGAATCGGGGTATCGGCTTTGACGTCAGCTCTATCCTGTAACGTCGCGAGACCACGTCTCGAACCCACTGATCTTGAACGTGAAGTAGCCACCTGTCCTGAAAACGAGACAGGCGACCCCCCACCTGTGGGGAGGCAGGAAGGGAGAGCGAGTCATGTAGAGGCGGGTTTGGGGGTGGCAGCCGCTGCCCCCGCCGGCTTCTTTGGACGACTCTTAGAGCGCCACTGAGAAGCGGACTTGCCCCCTCGGTCCGTGCGAGCGGACGGTGCTGATGACTGTGAGCTGGAACGAAAGGACCACTGCTTTGTGTTCCTCTTAACGGAGTACCGTGGCTTAGGTTTATTCTGCGGGATCTTAGACTCAGCAGAATCCTTTATCAGCTTGTCCAGTTCGGTGCCAAAAAGCCTGTCACCAGAGAACGGAAGATTCTGCAAGATCTTCTTAGATGTGGCATCTGAGTCCCAAAGACACAGCCACAACAACCTGCGAATCGCAATAGCATTGGCCGAAGCCACAGCTGAGCGAGTGGCAGTTTCCAAAGTCGCCGTCCTGGCGTAGTCCGCATAGGCCTTTGCCCTTTCGGTAAGCGCCAGGACCTCTGGACTGGACCTTGCCAGGTCAGTGATACCATCCAAGCAGGTAGTAATCGCTTGTAAGGTCCAGACCGTGGCAAAATTAGGGGCAAATGAAGACCCCACAGCCTCATAGGAAGACTTGGCGAGTTGCTCGACCTGTCTATCAGTCGCATCCTTCAGCGAGGAGCTATCAGAGGCAGAGAAAAGGGAGCGTGCAGCAATCCTGGTCATGGAAGCGTCCACCTTCGGGGACTGCGACCACTCCTGAAGCACCTCCTGGGAGAAGGGGAAGCGATTGTCCTTGGGTTTGCGGACATAACGCCGCCCAGGATGTAACCTGGGAGCTCTAACCACCCTTCCAAAGTTAGTGTGGTCCATGAAGGAGCCACTTGGTCTAGCCTCCGGCCGCAGCCATTGATAGACCTCCTTCGGGTGCACCGTCACCTCCTCAGGGGGTGTCACGAGACGTAAGGTCTCGTTGATAGAGGACACCAAATCCTCCACCCCGTCTGGTGGTTCAGACACAGACACAGACCCGAGAGTCGAAACCCCATCATCTTCCTCACCATCAGAGGAACGCTCCTCCTCAGAGAGAGCCTGGAGCTCGGGTGAATCTTCACGACGAGCCCGCTTAAGGGGTCTCACAGCAGAAGAGGGAGACACCCGGGGGTAACTAGAAGGAGTAGCTGGGCTTTCCAGCCTCCTATTGAGTGCCTCCAGGGACTGCGACATGGAGGACAGCTGGGACAACAGAGATTCATTGATCTTATTCTGAGTTTCCCATGGCCCTGGGATCACCTGAACCTCAGGGTACAGCACCGGAGCTGCTGTCTCAGCAGTGTCAGTCCGGGCCTCTGGGCGTCCGCAGTTATTGCAGGACCCCTCCACCAGAGTCCCATTGCATGTAGCACAGGTAATGGTGGCATCTGCCGCCTTAGCAGCACGCTTCCTAACTGAGGACATCGCCACAGCAGGGGAAAATAAGCCAAATTGTGCAGACAAAACCGGGAATCCCGGTGGCTTACCGACCGCAGCGAAGCGGTAGGAGGAAGCGGTGTGTGTGTGTGACCTCCGCGAGAGTTTCCGGTCTCCCCTGGAGTGCAGACGCACGCTGTAGACAGATCCCAGCCGGGAAGTGAGGGGTAAAGATGGCCGCCGACAGTGAAACCGTGGGCGGCGCCGAAAACACGCGGGAAGCACACACACACGCCCATCGATGACGTCACCGCACGGGCTGCTTCCCATCCTCCAAGCAGCCTCAGTATGAAGGTGCCAGAGCCCGCAGCGCGGGAAGTAGTGTAATACACCACACAGACCGCATGTACAAAACACACATCCGCAGCCTACAGCCTCAGCCCCTGCGACACACAGGGCGGTCAGCCAGGGGAACCCCAGCACAGGGTACCCTCCAGATCCGCGGACCCGAGGGTAACACGCGGTCCGAGTGTCAGGACACATAAAGTGACAGACACTACCCCCAGGCACACAGGAGACACAGAGTGCCTCAGTGCCGGTCCGGTCTGTAAGCACCATTTAGGGAGGCCTCGGACGGGGGTTCAGCACCAGTCCGGAGTGTAAGCACCATTTAGGGAGGCCTCGGACGGAGCGGAGCTGTGCAAGGCTCCCATCTCCCACTCTCCAGAGCCCCCCAGAGAGGGATGGAAAGGAGCGCAACAGCGTACCGGGAGAACACAAAGTGTCCAGGCTCTAGGCCCTCCGGTACCTCCACCTGCGTGTTCCACAAGGGTGAGCGGGGAGGCTGTCGCAGGTCCCGACTGGAACCATTTTACCTTGTCTTCAGACGCCATCACGTAAGTTGTGAGAATGCAGTGAAGTGCAAGCAAAGCGTGATCCTCCGAGCACACTAAGTTTAAAACTGAGGATGTTCCCTGCGGTAGGGGTTTATAAGCGGAGGGGGCGGTGTCTACAAACTTGTAGTACCTAGTGTGACCTCCGGAGGGCAGTGCCCTAAACCCCATTGTCTGGGTCTCCCATTATGATGACCAGAAAAGTAGGGGGGTCGGCTTATACACGAGTATATACGGTAAGCTATTTAGATCTATGGGCTGGACACAGATTTCCCTGAGAATCTGCCTCCAGAGATTGTTACATGAAAGGAGCATTACCAGTGTGACACACGTTGATCAGGAGAGCAGACTGTCAGTCATTACATGTCTCACACTGGTAATGCTCTCTTTCATTTACAATACGCTCTGAAGGTAGATTCTCAGCGAGATCAGTGTTCTGCCCATAGACCTTAACAGCTCATTTATATTGAAAAAAATATAAATTTTTTTGAAATAATACACCAGTGTGCAAATATCAAGGTATCATTTTATTAATCTTCCTATGACCCATTTGCCCCCGATAGATGGCTTAGGAGGGTTGATCCTACTGACAGATTCCCTTTAAAGTGTATTCTTACCTTTCAAACTTCTCTGTAGTCAGCTGTCTTTTTGCTATATCGTAGTCAGACTGCAGCTGTGTCAGTTTGTTACGGAGCATGGTGGCCTCTCGGGAGTGACTGTTACTAGAAAGGTACAAGAATTGCACAGAGATTTACTAGCAGAATACAACAGGTGAGATCTACGGTAAAACATCACAACATTTAATTATTATATGTACATGGATGGAAGATGATTTTTGGTACTTACCGTAAAATCCTTTTCTTGGAGCTTCAATTGGGGGACACAGGAAGACCTTGGGTGTATGCTTGCTGTCATCTGGAGGCTGACACTATGCAAAATAACAGAAAAGCAACTCCTCCCCAGCAGTATACACCCCCTACTGGCACAAGTGCAACTCAGTTAGTGAGAATAGCAATAGGTGCAACCATAAAACCATCAACTTGCTCAACTATATACACAGGGAGGGAACTGTGTCTTCCAATTGAAGCTCCAAGAAAAGGATTTTACGGTAAGTACCAAAATTCCCCTTCATTGAGGGACACAGGAAGACCTTGGGACGTACAAAAGCAGTCCCGTCGGGTGGGTGTAATAACAGAAGTATTCGAACGAACTCAGACCACAGCGGCCTGTAGAATCTTGCGCCCCAGAACGGCATCTGCAGATGCTTGAGTATGAACTCTGTAAAATTTAACAAACGCGTGAACTGACGACCAGGTAGCTACTTTGCAAAGTTGAGCTGCCGAAGCCTAATGACTGACAGCACAGGATGCTCCCACTGCTGTAGTGGAATGTGCCCTTAGTCTGGATGGGCAAGGAAACTGTTTAATGCGGTATGCCTCCGAGATAGTGGAGTGATTCCACCGGGCAATTGTAACCTTAGAGGCTGCCAATCTCTTGCGAGGACCGTGAGGGACCCGTAAAAACTCCTCCCTCGCGAATGAGATGGGGCTGGGCAAAGGGAGGGTAGGGGAATTTCCTCATTGATGTGGAAAGAAGAGACTACCTTTGGTAGAAGGTCTACTTTGTCTTGATGGAAGATCAAGAAAGAGAACGGCATGAGAGAGCCGCAAGTTCAGACACCTTCCGAATGGAGGTGATCGCCACTAGGAAGGCGACCTTCCAAGTTAGGAGAGGTAAGCTGACTTCTTGCCCTCGAAGTATATATATACCAAATTCAGATTTCACGGAGGGGCGACGTGAGCCACTCCTTGGAGACACGTCTCGACCTGTGGGCGTGAGGCGAGCGGCCTCTGGGAAAGCACAAGCCAAGTGTCCACCCTTTCGGGGAGCTTAGGGATAGATCTGTATCAAGGCCAGACGGGATGGAAGAGAAAAGACTCTTGAGGAACGATTGTGCTCCTCGCACCATCAGAAGAAAGCTTTCCACGTGCAGGGATAAGCGCGTGATAAGGATGGTTTCCTGGCTTTCAATATAGCCTCGATGACTCGTTCAGAAAGACTTGACGGTCTCAGTACTGCGGCTTCAATAGCCACGCCGTTGAATTGAGCGACTAAGAATTCGGGTGTTGAAAAAGACACTGAGTCAAGGGGTCCGGGAGATTGGGGAATGGCCATGGAGAGTCCGCGAGGATGTTGACTACCTCTGCGTACCAGAACCGTCTAGGCCAATCTGGAGCCGCGAGGATTACGGTTAGTCCTTCTGCTCAGACTTTCTTGAGAATCCTGGGAATGAGAGGGATGGGGGGAAAGAGATAAGGGAGGGAGAACTAGGCCCATGGAATCGCGAGAGCCTCCGTATTGAGGGCCTGGGGGGTCCCTGGGTCTGGCAACAAAGGGGCGGGGCTTGTAATTGTCCCTGGAGGCCATCAGGACTACATCTTGGGACCCTCATCTGAGGCAAATCTGGAATACCTCTGGGTTCAGGGACCACTCTCCTTGGTCCAACCCCCCACGACCGAGATAATCGGCCGCCCAGTTGTCCCGTCCAGGAATGTGGATTGCTGAAATTGCCGGAATATGTAGCTCGGCCCATTGAAGAATCTAGGTCACTTCCAACATGACTGAGCGGCTCTGAGTCCCTCCCTGGTAATTTATGTACGCCACCGTCGTCGCGTTGTCCGTCTGAATTTGGACACAGCGGGCTCGGAGGATCACCCTGGGTTCTAGAATGTTTATGGGCAGGAAGGATTCCTGGGAGTTCCACGTGCCCTGGGCTGTGTGGTCGAGGAAGGTTGCACCCCAATCGGAGAGACTGTCGTCGGTGGAAATGATCGTCCACCTGACTGGGAGAAACGATCTGCCGCGAGAGAAGGGGGGACTCGATCCACCAGAGGAGTGACTATCTCGCTGATCTGGAGAGGTGAACTGGGCGATCGAGACTGCAGATGAAGCGATCCCATGTCGTTAGCAGAAAGTGCTGGAGGGGCCTGGTATGAAATTGGGAGAATGGGACAGCCTCGATGGAGGTGACCATTCTGCCCAGAACCCTTATGGAGAGTAGGAGTGATGGAGGAGAGGACTGCCTGAGACGGGGAATCCCAGACAGCAGGGCGACCCGCTTGTCTAGGGGAAGGAAAATGTGGGACTGTGCTGAGTCGAATATCATGCCTAGAAAGGTGATCCGCTGAGTCGGGACAAGGCATGACTTCTTGACATTGATAATCCAGCCCAGGCGATGGGGGGAATCCAGAGATATTTGTAAGTTCTTGAGACACACTGAGCGAGAGAGGACCTTTATCAGTATGTCGTCTAAGTAGGGTAATGCTAAAATTCCCTTGGATCGAAGGATGGACACCACCGTTGCCATGATTTTCGTAAAGATCCGGGGAGCTGTGATAAGGCCGAATGGTAGGGCGGCAAACTGGTAATGTTGGGACCCCACAGCGAAGTGCAGGAAGCGTTGGTGAGACGCAAGGAGAGGAACGTGCAGGTAGGCGTCTTGGATGTTTATGGAGACCATGAATTGTCCTGGCTCCATAGACGCTATCACTGAATGAAGGGACTCCATCCTGAAGTGTCTCAATTGGAGTTTGGTGCTGAGAAGCTTCAGGTCCAAAATGGGATGAACGGAACCTCCCTTTTTTTGGTACCACAGAGATTGGAGTAAAATCCCGTAGAGTGTTTGTGCTTTGAAACAGGAATGATAATGCCTGCCTCTTTGAGGGAAGAAACGGTTTGGTGGTAGCCAGGAATGAGCTCTGGGTATTTCGGTGGCATCGAGACAATATCTCGGACCCAGGCATCGTCGATTACGGATAGCCAAACTGAACTGAAAGCCCTGAGACAGCCCCTAGAGTTGGGATGTCGTCCCTGAGACGGCCCCCTAGAATGGGATTGGCATCATGAGCGGTTGGCATCATGAGCGGTTGGATCGGGAGCTAAAGGGCCGAGAGTGGGCGTTGCGTGGACACCAGAATGGGACGGGCTTGTAGGAAAGTCTCTTTCTATCCTGATGGACGGGGGAGCAGTCATGTCGATTGGCGGGTCTGAGAGCTGAGGACCGAAAGGAACGAAATTGGAAATTTCGCTTTTTGGGTGCTGAGTGCCTAAGCTTTGCCTGTGGAAGAGAAGTACTGTTCCTGCCTTTGGCATCTGATGTAATCTTATCCTGTTTTGTTGCTGAATAGGCGAAAACCCTGGAAGGATTGGCAAGCGATTTTTTAGATGCCGAGTCGGCATTCCATGCCTTCAGCCATCGGACTCTGCGAATGGAGATTATATTGCCAGAAGCCTATGGCCCACAAGAGCCGGCATCGAGGAAAGCGGTGGTATTTTCCTGCTTGAGAGATCTGATTCGCCAAGGCCGATAGTTTCGTAGGAGGTGCGTGGGACAGAATACCCCTTTGGAGATTCTTGGCCCAGGAGGACACGGCTAGCGAGACCCAAGTGCTGCGAAAGAAGGGTAAAGGGATTCGCCGGCGGCTTCGAAGGCCGAATTTGCCATAGCCTCTGTGTGTCTTTCTGGGCCTTCCTAAGGGAAGCCCCGTCTGCTAGGGGCAGAATGGACGTGAAACTGGGGGGTCCACTGTTCGTGAGGCGGTCCATATCTGGCGAACCTTCTTAGAGAAGAGATATAGAGCTTCCAGACGCTTTCTGGATTGAAAACCCTTCTCCGGGTGTAGTCATTCTTTGGCAAAGATGTCGTCGAGGTCTTCTAGGCAAGAGAAGACCCTAGGAGCTGGTTTCGAGCGATTGACAGACACATTTCGTGTAGGCGGCTTGTCGTCTGAATCGACCTTAAGTGTCTTATTGACTGCTAGAATCAGGGTGTCAAGTGTGTCCTTGATTCCTGCGATCTGATCGGAGTCTAGATCCAGATCAGTGTCCGAGCACGAATCGGAATCTGATAGTGCTGACCTTGCTGGAGAAGGGGGATCTCGACAAGGAGAAGAGGAGAACCCGCTTCCTCTGTGAACAATCTAATCTCTCAGGTTCCGAGGGCGGTCTGGGAGAGGATTGGCCTGGCTGGATAGGACTCGAGTGCTCCAGTGGGTTAGGCTTAATCGTGGAGGAGGCACTCTGCGTGGGCAGTTGTTGTAGAGCTGCCATCAGGGTTTCTAAAGAAAATCCTGCTACTGCTTGGGGTTGTGAACCTTCTTCATATTGGCAAGCCTCCATGACACATTGAGGTGATGTGTGACTTTCATGGGTGAGTCTGACTCTGACCATAGACTTTAAGCAGATTAGAGGCAGAGTGCGATAAGGAAAAGGGCCATGTCAGGTGGGGCAGAGACCACGGACGGATCAGTGGTAGGCTCCTGAGCTGCCTGCATGGTCTGTGGGCTACAAGCGAGGCACAGTGGCGAACTCGGAGCTGAGGGTAGCTTCTTATCTCACACTGAGCAGGCGCAGTACCGTGTGGTGGCTGGCCGGGAGCTCCTTGAGGCATTTACTAAGGCTAGTGGTGAGTGCCAGTAGCTGGGGGAGGGAAAAAGTTTGTTTACTATGGCCCAGGCTTCTGGTGTCTCCCTTGCAGGATACTTGCAGTGGAGCACAGAGACTGTTGCAGCGTCCTGTGCTGCCTGTAATGGATCCTGTGCTGCCTGGGCTGTTAAAAGCGAGGGCTTCTGCAGGAAGGAGGTAGGCGGAGCTAGCCGGGGCCTAAACCGGCACACAGAGAGCCTGCCCTCAATCCCCATTGGTTGGGGGGGAGGGACCGGGCTTGAGCTAAGGGAAAACCGCTGCCCAAGACAGCTGGGGGCGTGGTTAGTTCGGGGTGACGGTCGGCCCCTTCTGCTGTCTTGCTGGAGCCGAGGCGGAGCCCGGAAACCGTGTCAATCCGAGAAGCCCGCCTGCGGACACTCGTGATTGGTCCGGGGACGGTCCGTGTGCGGGCGGAAGTGCCATGGAGGCCGCAATAAGGCCTGGGGCTAAATTTATGGCGGCGGCCCGGATTGGGAGGTCCGCGGCACGGAGCCTCAGATCCGGAGCTGTGCTAGGCAGAGGAGCAGATGCTGTAGTTAGCCCCTCTCTGCCTGGCGCGGCAGCAGTGTCCCCAGCTCAGTACAGTGTATTGATGACAATCTGAGAGCATGGGTGGATTAAGGCTAGCCAGGGCCCCGGGGATGTTCACTCTGTAGGTCCCCCTGTCATGTGACGTGTCATGTTACGTTACAAATACTGAGGTAAAACCTCAGCAAATACTCAGCGTGTGCACCCAATGCCCCTCAACCTTGGATAGACACATGTGAAATGCCTCTACATGCTGTGTGTGCCCCTCTATCTGGATAATTTGCTTGAATCATGTATGTATGGACTCCATACATACACGATCCAAGGAAAATATCCACATATAGGGGCAGGACACACACAGCTTGTAGAGGCATTTCACATGTCTTTATCATGATAATCAAGATGGTGGGGCATAGTTTATATGGGGCAAATCTATCAGACTGGCACAGACAGCACAGCACAGCAGCAGGACAAATGAACAACATGTCATTCATACTCACTGACAAGCCAGCCCAGGCACATTCCTTCTCTGTGCTGTGACTGTTGGACTAGGTGGTGAACGCTGGTCTCTCTAAGTAGGCCAGCCTGGAGGTGGTGGACGGCGACCGGTGACAGACTCAATCAGGAGGACTGGAGTCTGGAGAGCTGGTGAGCTGCCACAGATTGAGCAGGCCGGCGGCAGAATGAGCCGCTCTGCTCGGATGGCTCCTCTTTGGCAGTGTGAAAAGGCAGGCCGCTTGAATGAAAACCCGCTGTGTTTTGCAACGTCCTCCGCACTTCTACATCATGACGTGCGGGAGGAAGAGGGGGTTGGTAGCGCCGCTGTCAGAGTGTGGCAGGCAGCAGCGGTGGGGACAGTGTACCATAACATGGCGGATTATAATAGGGTCATTTACCCAGGACTGCTGGGCACCCCACAGCACTGGGCCCGGGGCTACCACCCAGATTGACCTCATTATAATCCGCCACTGCCTGAGAGAGGTATAATCGACTGCGAAGATGTTCCTGTATGTTCTCAGACAGAGAATCTCCTGCTGTAGACATCTAGTATGGATTTGGGCCCACTGAACTGCCGGAATACAGGATGTTAGAGACCCTAACAGAGACATAGCTTTCCGTAAAGACATCTGAGGATGGTCAATAGCCTCCCTAACCTTTCCTATGTTTTCTTGTCTTCAGAAGGAGGCACATCTGATTTATGGAATTGAGGTGAAGACCCAGAAATTATTGAAGAATCAGAGGAATCAGCCTGGATTTGTTCCAATTGATCATCCAGCCGAGAGCCTGCAATGATGAGATTGTGTTAGCAAGGCGATCTCCGCATTGAGCGGTAGATCTCTCTACCACCAGAAAATCATCCAGGTATGGCACAGCAAGTATATCCTGTTGACGCAAATAGGCTGCACTTCTGATATTAATTTGGTCAATACATGGGGGGCCATGAAAAGGCCAAACGGCATTGCTGTGAACTGAAAATGGTGGGGATGCCCATTGATGGTGACCGCCACTCTGAGGAATCGCTGATAGTTGGGACGAATCGCCAGATGGTAATAGGCATCCTTCAGATCCAGGACCATCATGAAGCATCTTTTGGTTTGGCCTCCTTCCTGTCCCAGTCCCTATAGGGTTTCTAATGACCGAATGGACATCGCTTGAACGCTCTCCTATAAGATGGAACAGATGGATTCTTTATTTCAGCTGCTTTGGAGAGAATATCATCCAAAGCCTTGCCAAACAGGTACTCACCCTGACATGGCAGCGTACACAACTTAGATTTTGCTTGTGCCTCCCCCTTCCAACCCTATATCCAAACGGCACGTTGAGCAGAATTAGTAAGGCCCACTGATCTGGCTGCCAGTCGCAGGGAATCCGCTAAGGCATCTGCTAGGTACGCTGTACCTCCATGTATTAATGGAATTGAAGACAGTAACTTTTCCCTGGACACACCTTTCCTAATATGTTCATTCAACTGATCAACCCAGATTAACATAGACCATGCCACAAATGTTGCTGACATGGCCAGTTTAAAGGCTCCTGTACAGGACTCCCAGGAACACTTAAGGAGCATGTCTGCTTTGCGATCTAGTAGGTCAGACAGAAGCCCCGAGTCCTCCAAAGGCAAGGTCGAACGCTTGGAAGTAGATGCCACCGCCGCGTCTACCTTAGGGACCTTGGACCAATTTAGTAAGTCCTCATCCTCAAAGGGATATCTGCTTTTTGAAGACGAAGGAAGGGATCCTCGCCTCTCCTGCTTCTCCCATTCCCGTCTGACTAGATTCTTGACTGCTGATTTTACTGGAAAAGGGAGTCTTTTCCTCTGGGAGAGTCCCGCAAAAAAAATGTCTTGCGAGGACTTAGCTTCCTTGGAGTCTGTAATCCCCATGGTGTTACGGATAGATTTCACCAGATTGTCCATGTTTTCCAAAGGGAAGCAGGATTTCCCCTTGTCATCTGAGGATGATGGTGATGATGATGATGATGACATAGACAAGCCAGAGGAACTGTCCTAGTCTCTCTCATATGAGGGACTAAATGTGTTTTTTAGGATGGGCACTGCTTTTAAGGGACTGTAACTCCTCCTTAATCATAGTCCGGATGTCTGTTGATCGAACTGAAGACTCTTCCTGCAATGTCTGATCAATGCACTGCTGACACAGTCGTTTAGAATAAGTGTCAGGAAGGTGTTGGGAACATAGAGCACACTGCTTGTGTTTGAGTGTCTTTATTTTCTTAGCCTAGAGAGGGCGCATACAGAAAGAAGGGGAATCAGCTTAATAGGCAGAGACTGTAACACTCACCCAGTGAAGCTCATAATGTGGTACCGTACTGGAGGGGGAGGCACAGCCTGAGATAAAGACCGACCCGCTTTACTCCGCTCACGCCGAAAAGTAGAGCCGCCCTCTTTGGAGCGCCCACTGCTGCTCTTGCTTCTGCTGTGCTGCACATCCTCAGGAGGGTGCAGTCTAAAGCCCCTGGAGAGGACATCGTTCAGGCACCCAGGCCGCCTGTGGCACCTGGATTTATGTCCTTCCTGCTCTCCATGCCGCCACACCTCCCCTGGCCCGCCCTGAAGCGCTACTCCATCACTTCCGGGTCAGAACACTGAGTGGCCAGTGTGCATCCGCACCGGCCGAAAACCAGAAATCACTGCCGCTAGAGGCGCCGAGAGGTCGGCCGATGCCACCATACCCTGCGCCTCCCCCACATACCGCTGGAGACCCACGGCAATCAATGCCTCCACTGACTGCTTCACCCTGCGCTGTGATGAAGTGCAGCTAGTTCCTCCACCGCACTGCGTTCTCCACGAGTGAGGGCGGCCCAATCCGAATGCTGACATCGTGGCATCCAGGTCAGACGAGGGGAGAGCCTGCAGGCAGGACTTTCCGACACTGCTTCTGGTGCCCCAGTCCATGCCGTTCCCATGGAGAACGCACAGAGGCTGATTGGACCCAGGTATGCTTCAATGCTGCAGGTTCCCATCAGGGACAGGAAACCAACTGAGGAGGCGAGGGGGCCGCTGTTTTTTATCTGTAGGTTTCCTGCCCCGGTGGGCGGATCCTCTCTCCCCAGTGGGTACAATCATGGCGAGGAGAAAAAGTATTTAAGATTGTTTATTAGATGCTAATTAGGGCTTTGATTCCTGACTAGCCAGTCTACTTAACATGTTATATCCCTGTGGGTGTGATAACATGCTTTCCATAGCCAGGTGTTCTCTGCATCTCTACACAAAGCCACACATGCGTGCAGCTTTGTAACTCTCCGCATTGAGCTTCTATGACGCTGGGTGTGCGTGTCTCGGCTTCAGAGAGGCTCACTGCCTCACTGAGCCTCTCTGAAGCTGGGACACATACACCCAGCGTCAGAGAAGCTCAATGCGGAGAGTTACAAAGCTGCACGCATTTTAAACAATCATGCAGCCCCTCACCAGGTGCCCACAAATTATATACATGCTCACAATAAATTTTAATCACTTTTACACAAATTAACATAGGGCACAAGCCAGTTTCTGAGGCAGGGGTTGGTGTATTTAGTGTGGGAAAACTGGCAGCAAGAATTTACAGGCTTCAGGTTTTTCCGCACTAAAATACGCAGCATATCTGCTGCATATGTTAGCATCACCTTGCAGACAGGAATTAGCAAAACCCATAGACTTTGCTGGGAAAACATGATGCTGCAGATTTAGTAGTATATGCAGTCAACCTGCGCATACGCTGCAGATACGCCCCAAATACGCATCGTGTGAACAGGCCCTAAACAATCATAATCACTAGTGAACAAATTGTGGAGTATTGGAATATAAGCATTTTTACAGGTATCTCAAGAAGAGCGGATACTCACAGTTTACTCTCTGCTAGGGTCAGCTTATCCTTCAGCAGCTGAATCTCAGACTCCTTCTCATGTGTGCTCAGATGACTCTGGAACTCCTTCTCCCGGTTAGTTGCCAGCAACGTCTCCAGGTTCTTAATTGTGAGTCTTTCACTTGCCAATTGTTTCTTTAAAAGTTCAGCTTCAGCTCTCATATCCCCAGTTCATCTAGGACCTTGAGAAGACACAATTATATTCCTTGATGAGAAAGTCCAAGTCATTGTAAGTTTCCCCACTGGAGGTATGAAAAACACTAAGGCTATGTTCACACTGGACATTTCTGATCTGTGTATTTGGTGCCGCGTTTTTTATTTTTTTTAAATGGATCAGTCACTGCGTTTGCCATGTGATTTGCAATTTGCTGTGCAGACGTCAGCGTTTCTGACTGCTGCGTTAGTGGTGGAGAAAGCGCATCCAGAAAATAATGAGCAGCAATTATTGCTCTGTTTTTCTGGTGTACTTTCTGCACCACCAAGATCCAATTACATATCCTTCTGGCGATCCCACGGTGAAGTCTTCCTCTAGGCATCGGCAGGACCTGTGGGCAGTCGGGTATGGTAGTAATAGGACCTGCCCATGTGACTGAGCCTGAGAGTCACATGGTCTTAGGTCCAGTAAGTACTCGTAGTACCGACAGGTTCTGCCAATGCCCAGGAGGAAGATTTCAGCAGGGCTCACAGTGGGATTGCCGAGGCGGGTACGAAAGGGTGTTGTGTGTGTGTGTCTGGAAGTGCTATGACTTCTGATCATGTGTGGTAAGCCTCTCTGAAGCCAGGATACACCCAGCATCAGAGAAGCTCAATGGTCAGGGATACAAAGCCCTAATTAGCATCTACTAAACAGACTTTAGAAATTATTTTTTTTTCTAAAGATCGTTTTATGTATGCCGCAACATGCTGGGACTGTTAGGTAGGAATTAAGAGATATGCACCCAGAACTTGTGGTTCTAGGTGTCCAGGGGATCCAATAGGTTCCCTTTAACCCTTAGAGCATGAGGTCCTCAGATTACATAGCAAAAACTTAGATTACTTTAAAGAAGCACACCAATCAAAGTTTTTATCCTCTTAATATTTTGCCATCATATTATGCAGCATTGAATGCTTAAAATGACTCATTTTACCATTCAACCTAGTTAATTCTTCTCTTTTCTCTGCTCTATGTAGAAACAGGACGTCTTGTTTTCCTGCATGAATCATTCCCCTCTTCAACTTCTTTTCAGCTGCTTTACTCCTCCCTCTGCCAGGGACTTTTGCAGTGATGACTCAAGCAAGGAAAAGAGACCTTCTGTTCCTACATAGAACTAAGGCTACTTTCACATTACGATTTTTTAAAATCCGATGCTGTCCGATATAAATCGGACAGCATCGGATATAAACTGATCCCTGCAGTCGGAGGCACCCAATCCGACATTTGCAGGATCAGTTGCTGTCATAAGACCTGTCAGCTGTTCTCCCCTGTGTCCCCCTCATCTCCCTGTGTGTCCCCCTGTTTCCCCCTCTTCACCCCTATGTGTCCCCCTCTTCACCCCTGTGTGTCCCCCTTCTTGTCCCCTGTGTGGCCCCCTCATGTTCCCTGTGTACCCACTCTTCTTCCCTGTGTGGCCCCCTCACGTCCCCTGTGTGGCCCCCTCACGTCCCCCAGTACTCCCCCTCCTTTCCCCTGTCCTCCGGAATAAAAAAAAAAAAAAAAGTTTATTCTCACCTCTCCCGAGCCCTCGCCGTCTCCCGCCGTCTTCCTGCAGGCTCCCGGTGTCAGCAGAGGTCTTCTTCTGCTGTTCAGGACCTGCGGTGAGGTCACAGTCACGTGACACCAGGTTACACCATGGTAACCCGCGGTCACATGACTGACATCACCGCAGGTCCTATACAGCAGCAGAAGACCTCTGCTGACACCGGGAGCCTGCAGGAAGATGGCTGGAGACGGCGGGGGCTCGGGGGGAGGTGAGCATAAACGTTTTTTTTTTTAACCCTTACGCTCCCAGTTTGGAGCAGTTTTACTGTACTGAGCATGCTCAGTACAGTAAAATCGGGTCCGAGGAGACATCAGATGTTTCCTCGGACCCTTCTCCATAGGGCCCCATGTTATAGGGATCGGGTCGGATCGGATGTGCACTAAATGCCATCCGATTTGGTCCGATCCGATTCTGTCAGATTTTATTTTCGGTGCAAAAATCGGAGCATGCTCCGATTTTTGCACCGATAAAAAAAATCGGACAGAATCGGATCGGACCAAATCGGATGGCATTTAGTGCACATCCGATTCTGTCCGATGCCCATAGGACTGCATGGGGCCGAATTCGGACAGCATCGGATCTGAAAAATCCGTAGTATAAAACCAGCCTTAGAAGGATTCAGGTAGTCTGATTTAAAACATGTTTGTCATGGACTAGTGATGAGCGAGTAGATGCATTACTCTTCGCTACTAGCATAGATAGCACTGTATTCGTGATACCCATTACTCAGTGAGTATCACCGATTCTCGCGAGTGATGTGTCGATCGTTATCAATCTGACAGCTCCCTTCAGTACACAAAGTGAGCTGCCACCTCAAGGAGAGCAGATTGAATGTTAGACTCTCTCTAGGGGCATAGGAAGGTGTTTCAGACATTGAAAATGTAAAAAAGACCACCCTCTACCCGTTTCCCGGAAAAAAACTCGTTTTATATCTTAATGTATGTGGGCAGAGCCTATTACTTGACTAACATTGACTCGCTATTCAGACAAATATGCGAGTATTAAAAACTACTCGCTACAAGTATAGCGAGTGCGAATATTTGGCTACTCGGTCATCATTATCATAGACCTAATGGAAAAGAGAAGCAGAATTAATTGGGTACATGGGCAAAATGAGCAATTGTAAGTACACAATGCTATATCATATGATGATTGCTATATTATAAATTGATATATCAAGAGGATAAAAATTTTGACGGGGGGCTTCTATAATGGAAAAAGTGGACCCCAAACACATTAGGTTGTTGGCAAGTCCTGACGAAATTACATTTAGCCTGAATTTTGTGCACAGGTGCAATCATTTAGCTATAGTTTCCAGCCCTTGCATAATTTACATATAAAAAAAAAAAAAAAAGGACTTGAGAATTTAAAGCGATGACGGAATCATAATTGAGAAGCTGCTAATTATAAGTAATTAAGAGTGAATATTAACGTTATTAAAGCATCAATCATCAAGTGTTGACTACTCAAGTCATTCTCAAGTTAAGGCACAGTGAAAGCCTGCTGCTATGTAGCACATAAAGAGACGCTAATAAAAACAGAACAGCAAGGTTTAAGGCAAATATTCTTATCCTTAACCTATATTTATACATCACACAATATGACTGTATTAATGTGCATATTTGGCATAAACAGCACCTGAAATAAGTATTGAACACGCCACCAATTTTCTAAGTAAATAGATTTCTAAAGGTGCTATTGACAGGAATTTGTTACCAGATGTCAGTAACAACCCATCCAATCTGCACAGGCAAAGAAATCACATCATAGATGTCCATGGATTTAATGATGAGCCATAATAATAAATGTGCAGGAAAAAGCATTTAGCACTTACCGAACTGGGTTTTTATGGTGTTTATGGGGTGATCTGTATTTTGGACTCCAAAAAAGGAGATTTTTGTGTACTCACTGTAAAATCCAACAGGGAGGGAGCTGTGTCCCCTTAGAGACTAAGAGAAAAGGATTTTACGGTGAGAACACAAAAATCTCCTTTTCTCCTTCACCTCATTGGGGGACACAGACTTTGGGCCGTCCCAAAGCAGTCCCTAAGTGGGAAAAGCAATGGAACGAATATTGTGTAAAGACAGTATCCTACAGGTGGGCTACTGCCGCCTGCAGGGCGCGTCTACTCAGGCTCGTGTCCACTGAAGACTGGGTATGGACCATGCAATATTTTGTGAACATGTGTAAGCGAGTCCAGGTGGCTGATTTACACACTTGTTGTGCCGATGCCTGGTGCCGAATGGCCCAGGACACCCCTACCGCACGGGTAAAATGCGCTCTGATACCAGCTGGAAGTGGCGAGTTTTTGAGCCTATAGGCATCCTGAATCGGGTCTCTGACCCATCTAGCAAGCGTAGCCTTTGAAGCTGGCAAGCCCTTGCGGCTTCCTTCCGGACGAATGAAGAGAGAGTCCGACTTCCGAAAAGGCGCCGTTCTAGATACATAGATACGCAATGCCCTTACAAGGTCCAGCGTATGCAGAGCCTTTTCAAACCTATGAACCGGTGCCGGACAAAGGGATGGCAAGGATATTTCCTCATTGA
Organism: Allobates femoralis; assembly: GCA_033576535.1. Classification (NCBI taxonomy): domain Eukaryota; kingdom Metazoa; phylum Chordata; class Amphibia; order Anura; family Aromobatidae; genus Allobates; species Allobates femoralis. The sequence continues at coordinate 115,811,110 of JARQOC010000003.1, read as the reverse complement.
TGTGGAAGTGAAGACCACCTTCGGGAGGAAAGAAGGGACCGTACGGAGAACGACCTTGTCCTGGTGAAAAGCTAGGAATGGCGGCCTGCAGGAGAGCGCTGTGAGTTCAGACACTCTGCGAAGGGAGGTGATTGCCACCAGAAAAACCACCTTCTGGGATGGAAGGCAGAGTGAGATCTCTTTGAGAAGCTCAAAGGGTGGTTCTTGTAACGCCGTCAACACCAAATTGAGATCCCACGCCTCCAGACTTGGAATTGAGTCCAGTCCTGAACTAGGGCGTCAGCTCCAAGGGACCGGGGGGTCGCGTGATCTGGCCATGGAGTTGGGAACCTTGGCATTGAGATGTGATGCCATTAGATCCACATCCGGAGTCCCCCAGCGATGACAAATTTGCTGAAAGACTTCGGGATACAGGGACCACTCTCTGAGTCCATGCCCTGGCAACTTAGAAAGTCTGCTTCCTAGTTGTCTCCTCCCGGGATGTGCACGGCGGACAGGGTCGATCCTGTTGATTCCGCCAAGCGAAGGATGTGCGTTACTTCTCGCATTGCCTGGGCACTGCGGGTTCCGCCCTGGTGATTGACATATGCCACGGCCGTGGCATTGTCCGATTGTATCCTGACGTGAGAAGCAGTCAGGAAGTGCTGGAAGGCCCGCAATGCCAGGAAGATGGCTCGAATCTCCAGGACGTTGATGGGCATGGTAGATTCCGATGGAGACCATTTCCCCTGAGCTCTGTAGTGTCGGTACACCGTGCCCCATCCCGTTAGGCTGGCATCGGTTGTCAATCTTCCAGGGACCTGTTAAAAAAGATCTCCCCTTGGAGAGAGAGATTGGTTTGAGCCACCAGTGTAGAGATTGCTTGACCATCGAGGACATTCGAAACAACCTGTCCAGGGAAAAAGGACTCTTGTCCCAGGACTTGAGTATGGCCAGTTGGAGAGGCCGGAGGTGAAGCTGGGCGAAAGGAACTGCTTTTATCGCAGCGACCATCCTGCCCAGAACTCTCATGGCGAATCGAAAGGATCAAGGTGCTGGCTGAAGAAGGGCGCGAACTCCCAGCCAGAGAGCATGTGCCTTCTCCTTGGGAAGGAGCACTAGACCCTTGGACGTGTGAAATTGCATGCCCAGAAAAATTAGTGACTGACTTGGGATTGGGGATGACTTTTTAAGGTTGACCAACCAGCCCAGGCGACTTAGTGTGTCTACCGTGAGGGTGACACGGAGTTCGCAATCCTTGAAGGTGGGAGCCTTGATAAGTAGATCGTCCAGGTATGGGATGACGACTACGCCTCTGGAGTGTAGTATAGTCATGGCGACCGCCATGACTTTGGTAAACACTCGGGGAGCCGCGACGAGTCTGAACGGGAGAGCTACATACTGGTAATGGGTCCGGCCGATTGAGAATCAGAGGAACTTTTGGTGAGCAGGGGTGAGCAGGATATGCAGGTAAGCATCCTGAACATCTATGGAGGCGAGAAATTCTTCTTCCATGGACGATACGATAGATCGGAGAGACTCCATGCGAAATTGTCGTACTTTTATGCACTTGTATAGTTGTTTGAGATCCAGGATAGGTCTTACACTGCCTCCTTTTTTGGGAACCACGAATAGGATGGAATAGAACTCGTGAAAGCGTTCGGCCGGAGGGACTAGGACAATTACTCCGGTTTGGATAAGCGACCTGACCGCCTTGGAGAAGGCGCGAGCCTTGGACGGTGGTCTTGGAGGTACGGAAAGAAAGAATTGATTTGGTGGGAGGGAAATGAACTCTGGAAAAGTCGGCCGCCCACTGGTGGGGTGTCTTCCGGGAATAAGGAGTCATGAGGAGGAGAAATTTTGGGACTTGGATCCCTTGGACTGGCTAGATTTGGACTGCCAGGTTTTGTTCGACCTTTGCGAAGGCCTCGAACCCTCCCTGCGTGGTGAACGACTACGGGTCTGCGCTGGGCGGGAGACAGACCAGCCAGACAAATTCCGAAAGGAACGGAATCGCGCTTGGTTACGGCGGTTATAGGTGCGTTTAGGCTTTTGTTGAGGTAGGGAAGTACTCTTCCCTCCTGTAGAGTTAGATATTAATTTATCCAACTCTTCACCGAAAAGACGTCCGCTAAGATATGGAAGGGGGAGTGACTTTTTTGACACTGCATCAGCCTTCCATTCCCGTAGCCAGAGTGCACGCCTGATAATGATGGCATTCGATGCAGCCACTGCCGCACAATTTGCGGAATCGACAGCTGCGTGTAGAATATAGTCAGCCACGACGGAAGCTTGAACCGCCTGGTCTGCCAGCTCGGAGTCAATTGAACAGAGACCGGCATGTAAGTTGGTCGTCCAGGCCATGATAGCCTTGGCTGCCCAGACTGTAGTGAATTCTGGTGCTAGGGAGGACCCTGTGGCCTCAAAAATCGATCGGGCCATGTGTTCCACCTGACGGTCCGTCACGTCCTTTATGGAGGAACTATCTGGCAGGGAGAGAATAGTCTGAGCCGCGAGTCTAGATACCGGGGGGTCCACTACGGGCGTATCTGCCCAGGTCTGTGTTACCTCTTGCAAGAAGGGGTAACGCCTTTCTAGTGCCTTACGATTGCCGAATCTCTTCTCCGGGTGTGAGCGATGATTTTTAAGAATCGCTCTGAACTCAGGGTGATCGGAGAAATATTTAGGTGGCTTCTTAGCCCTTTGAAAAGCAATCTCGTGCTCTGGGCATCTGGAGGTGGTTCAGATACCTTCAACACCTGGTTGATGGACGTGATTACATCCTCAACTAATGCATCGGCGTCTGGTTGGTTTAGGTCTAAGGACCTGTCTGGATCCAGATCTGAGCTGGAGCCACAGAGGCCTTCAGACTCCTGCGTATCGCGGTGGTCTTCTCCAGTAGCCTATGACACTAAGCAAAAACTGGTCAGGGCAGTGCCTGTCCAGGGGTGTATACTGCAGAGGAGGAGCCACTGTTAATCTTTTACAGATTCTGCCTAGAGTCGCCTCCTAGTGGACAGCAGCATAAAATCCACGGTCTGTGTCCCCCAATGAGGCGAAGGAGAAAGGTGTGTAATATGGCATCCAACGACTTCAATTTGGTATCATCTGAATAGACTATAGTCTCCCAGTATTTCACAGTACTGTCTAAATGTGGTTGTGTAAACTTTGAACGTGCTTGAATATGATTTTTGTTCAACAATGTAGTTTTGTGTGGTGAGTGTGCTCAAAGGCCTTGGAAGTTGAGTGCCTTACTTACTGTTTTCTTTGAAATAACTGTGCCTGCTGTTTCCAGGTCTTTGTGTAGCTCTCCACAGATGGTCCTTGGCTTTTGGACAATTCTTCTGATAATCCTTCCCATGTTCTGTCTGAAATCTTGCAGTGTGCAACTGGTCGTGGCCGGTTTATGTGGAAATAATGTTTCCACTTCTGGATTATGGCCCCAGCAGTGCTCACTGGATTCTTCAGTAGTTTACAAATTTGGCTGTAACCAACGCGATCAACAAGTTTTGCAACAATAAGAGTGTGAAGGTCGAGATAACCCACTGGTTTTACCCATCGTGATATGTTTCTTGTGTGGAATCTTGGTAATGAGACCTTTTTATAGGCCATCAGCCGATTCACAGATATTTTTCATGTGGTAGGATTGCTTTCTAATTATTGATAGATTTCAGCTGGTGTCATGACTTTCAATTTCTTTCTTCATGTGTTCAATATTTTTTCCATGTGTCATTTCTAATTACTACACAAAACTTAATTTATTTATATCTTTTGTTTGATTTCTTAGCCTGTGTGCATTAAATGAGTTGTTACTGACATCTGGTGAGAAATTCATGTCAATAGCACCTTTAGAAACAGATTTACTTAGAAAACTTGAGGTTTTCAATATTTACTTCACTTGCTGTATATGCACTCAACAATGTTTATGATATGCAAAAAAAATTGAAAGAATATATTAAAAACATCTCAACTCAATCTATTTAGCATTTAGTATGATCTTTACATGCAGAAATCCCTGCACTTAGAACCTTGGCTGCTATCTTTAATGGTTATCTGAAGAATGTTCTGCCACGCTGAATTCACTTGGGCAAATCATCATGATCCGCTGCTGGCAGCTCCCTTGCATTTTCCGTGCAAGGATGTTCCACATGTGCAGGATGGGAGACAAGTCTGAAGATGCTGCAGTAAATGGTAGCACATTTAGGCAATGCAGGCTGCTCACAGTAGAAAGAGGAATGTGCAGCTTGGATTTAGGTTGAAATGAGTCTCCTGGGACACTTAGGAGAAATGGCTACACCACCAGTTCCATAACCAATTTAATGTACCGCTGAGCTGTTACTGGAATGAGGACTGGAGGGGTCCGGCTACAAGGTATTATGCCTCCCCACACCATAATCACAGGAGTAGGACTGGTGTCATCTTCTCTTGTGAAAGTACCTTATTGACCTCACAAAAGAGCTCTGAAAAGTTATCAGTGCAAAGCAAGGTAAAATTGAGGCTGGAATGGAGGTCTATTCTCTTCATCAAAGAGTCCTGCTTTTGTCTTCGGCATAATGATAGCTGGAGATTGGTCTGTAGGCAACGTGGGCAACGAGATGACGGGGCTTTCATGAGGGATTGTCACATTGATCATACTCCTGGAATTTAGGTGGTTATAAATTTTGAGGTGGAACCAGTGTTACTATTCCTCAAAAGTGGCCCAAAAAACAGCCTATCAACTTGAAAACATTAAGCCGTATATATGGTTTGTGCTGTGAGCAGCCTCGCTTGGTCTAAACATGCTTTGATGAATCCACATCAACGAATCTGTGAATCCACACTCGTCTGCCATCCAGCTCATCATTGGAAGCCTTTCTCATGACCTGAAACGTTGCATGTATCTCTGTGAATAATGTCCCCTTTCACTTACTTGCACTGGAGTGCTGCTTCCGTGCTAATTTTTTTCTATATTTGAAGGCATTCGGGGAGGGGGGAAGGGGTGCAGCCCTGTTTGTCATTATTCAGTTTTGTAGTCTCTGCCTCCATTCTCCATCCCCCTGCTCCCTCCATTCCCCTGCTCCTTTCATCCTCCATTCCCCTGCTCCTTTCATCCTCCATTCCCCTGCTCCCTCCATTCTCCATCCCCCTAGTCTCTCCATCCTCTTGGTCTCTATCCTCCATCCCCCTGCTCTCTCATTCACCTGATCTCTCCATCCCCTGCTCCCTCCATCCTCCTGGTCTCTCCATCCCTCTGCGCCCTCCATCCTCAATCCCTCTGATCTCTCCATCCTCCATCCCCCTGCTCCTTTCATCCTCCATCCCCCTGCTCCTTTCATCCTCCATCCCCCTGGTCTCTCCATTCCCCTGCTCCTTTCATCCTCCATCCCCCTGTTCCCTCCATCCTCCTCTTCTCTCAATTCTCCATACCCTGCCCTGTCCTCTACCCCCCCCAGCATCTTTATTCCCCCTGCGCTGCCTGCTGCCCTCTGCGCGCTTACAGTCAAAGTCACATACCCTGGCCTGCACAGCACTCCATCTTCTCCAGCTTCTTTCCCACTGGGCAAAACACCGCCCACCCGAGTCACATGTACATGACATCATCGCAGGTCCTGCAGCTCCAGTAGCTGCTCTGCTTGTGCCTCCACTACGCGGCCGCCATTCAGATCAGAGATTTTCCAGTATGCCATACCGGCACGTACCGCCGCAAAAAGAGCACTGTTATATATATATATAAATAATTATTCTAAAGGGCCATTCTGGTCTATGGGTTATGCACCAAACTAAACAAAACCTATGGACAATGTGGGGTCTTCTCTTGACAAATGGTGCCTTTTCTACATAGAAACATCTAAGCGTCTCCTAAGGTAATTTTTTTTAGTAACTTGCAGGTAATTATACTTGAACAAAATTGATCCTTACTCGTTCATACTCCATATTTCGTGCTGTTAGCTGCCTGGAGAACTGCTCTTTACTGGAGTCCAGCTTCACACACAGCTCCCGCACCGATGCCAAGTCAGACAGAACCAAAGCTTTCTCATCCATCTCATGCCGGAGCTGCTCCTCATATTTGGACATGGTCTTGGCCATGGAAGATATTTGAGCTTCATAAGCCTGATGAGCATTCATGTGCTGCAAGAGCGAAATCCACAGATTAGTGTAGAACTGAAAACTTGTTAAAAAAATTTAAGGGTGTGTGCTGGAGGTACAGAGCAGGGGGCATATAGTGGCATACATCACCTTTAAACAGGATGACTGTCCATTTGGGGTAAGTGTAGCTACTGACACTTAAAACAGAAAACCCACAGCACCTTGCACTATGCCATACAGTTCATAAAACTTTATACTGCCATATTAACATGACAAAAGGTCAAAATGATTGACAAGTGTCAGTAGCTACACTACAAATGGACAAGGCAACCACAAATGTTATTTTAGTTTAGACATTTTTTATTTAGTTTTTTGTAATGGGGTGGGATTGGGGATTTTTATCAGGTGTATGTTAATTTGGTTGCAAGAATAGGGTTCTCTGCAAGTCATTAAATATGAAGTAGTCATATTAGTCATGTTTAAATGTACTAAAATGGTCCCACTCTTAAGGGATCATTTTCATGCTGTGCAGTAGAAAAATTGTTCCTAAAGTCAATGTCTGGGAAAGGAATCATGGGAAATGTAATCCTCTACATGGTAATTCTGCCCAGTGCACGTGTATGGTGAAGCACAGACCTGGGCAAAATGGAGAAAAATGCTACTTTTGAGCTATGCTACCTTTTCTAGATTTGTTTCTTTCTATATTTTTTATTAACTTGACCAGAGCTACACCAGCACCATCAGGCTGCAGTATTTTACATTTAATCAAATATATTAAACAAGGGAACATCTCTAACACATGAACTAATGTACATCTGGATTTAGGGAACACATTAGCAGTACGGAGTCTTACCTCTTTGATTTCATTTTCCAGGTCTTCAAGTCGTTGTCGAAGATGCCTTCTATCGGTATCCACAGAAAGCAGCTCCATCTTTACAGAACTGCTTTCACCCAGAGCATTCTGTGCCTTAGCCTCCCATTCCTCCGACTGACTATGAACCATTCTGAATTGATCTAAAAGATCTCGATTCTCTTGTTCCTAGAAGACGTGAAATGAAGTTACACATTCTGGCAAAAAAATATCAGAACCGCTACAGAGAACGGTTTCGGTTAATAGAAGGCTGCTGAACCCTCAGGTAAGAGTCAGCGCTTCATGAATGGAGGAACAGCAGTTTTTGGTACAAGATGATTGATTTAAAAACACCTTCTATGGCAGCAACTACATAGCTACATGTAGTTACAAATGTCAGTATTGTGCAAGCTAAGAATCAGTCAAAATTAAAGCGAAACCTACAACACAAGATATATGGCACCTAATATAACGCTGGGCAGGAGACTCTCACCTTGGCAGCCATTAAGGTCTCAATCCTAGAAACCTGAGAGATGTAACCATGAACCCTTCGTTTTAATTCTTCTTTTTCGCCTATTGCATTCTCTAATTCCATTGTAACAGTCTAGAGAGAGGATGAAACCGCACATTACCTTTAGAGAGTCAAACTGTAAATCTGTAAAAGCACATCTCTGAAATATACACACTTTACCACTATCTTATCCATCGGGACTGGGCAATCAATGTCAGAATAGTCTAATGGGTTTATATATCGGTTTTGTTTTGTTTATTTAGTTAAATGTCCATTCATTCCAGTTGTGCATGTATATATTTGAGTTTCTTTCAATATTTTGTCATACCAGCCTGATGAAGGCTTTTTTTTTAACACACAAGGAAGAGAACAGGGGACAGGATAGGGATTAGGTCAGGATAGAGGAGCGGGAGGACAGAATAGAATAGTGGGAGGACAGAATAGAATAGCGGGGAACAGAATAGAATAGCGGGAAGAAGAAGATGGAGGAGGCAGCAGCAGGGAGAGACAGGGGACCGCAGGATCCACACAGCTCCTGCATAGAATCGGATCGGATGGCTATTTGCCATCTGATTGCAGGGATCCGTGCCTGTCCGGGGGATCCTCCTTCAAAGTCGGATCCCACGGACAGGCACTAAATCGTAATGTGAAAGCACCCTAACACGGTACCAAAACTTTTTCTTCTATATCTGATACTTACCTGCATTTTACCTTTTAATAGTGATATTACATAGAGTTATAGACTAAAAATGAACATTAAATATGTAGCAGCAATGGAGTATGTTTTTTTTTTTTTAACTGATGCGAGACAGTGTCATCGGGATTAATAGAAGGAATGTAGTTATCTATGTACTGTAGACCGAAAAGATCATCCATACTACCAAGACGAATAAAAATACTAATATTCATTATTGAGATCTGACAATAAAGATTAACATTCCTTCAGAGATCAAAAGCCAGTATCCGCCAGAGAGCAGATTTACTTATACATACTATGTAAATTCCCTATTTGGGTCCAAAGATATACATTTATATTTTTTTCTGTGTGAACCTAAGTTCAAAGATTTCAGCCTGTGGTGTTACAATCTAAGTATGCGCACTTACATCTGGGTATACAAAGATGGCGTCCGATTGTATAAGTGCACATACCCACACATGTGCAGTTACTCAGACGGTGAGGTATGTCATCTGTTTTGGGTGTCGGTGGGGGAGGGCAGCTGCGCCACCGCTGGCGGTATTGCGCAATTGGCCAGTACCACCAGTGGGCACCATATTTGCACACTCATCACTTGGGTGTGCAAATATGGCGGAAGCCGTGGCGCATAGGACGACATCAGGATGGAAGAGGATGACAGATGACGGAAGTGAATGAATTATGGAAGTAGATGTGCATGCAGAATTAGAGTTTAGACATAGTGACAGTGGATACAACCGATTTCTCATGTACCACGCGGGATTAGTATTTGACAAGTTTATGGAAAAATCTACATTTTTGACTGTCACAAACTGACATGTGAACAACCATTTCACAAACTGCATCAACATCAGACATGTTCACACATCTCGTCAAAGCATGCTGAGGTTGGTGATAATAGTGTATATGCAGCAGAACTGCAACCATAGAAGTGACCTGGAGGTGTAAAAGCCATTTACCATTCTGTCTTTTTACACGACCCAGGCTGATGCTCCCAAAATCTACTCAGTTCCAGACACCTCCTTTCATAGGTTTTACACACATCCGATCATAAGCTTCAGTGTGGCCTTCAATAAGCGTCAGCACTTTGTACCTGGTGCTGTTAGATGCCTGTACCTGGTGCTGTTAGATGCCTGTTAGATGCCTGTACCTGTAAGGCCTTTTCTGAATTGATTTACTGCAAGATTAAAAGGTTTTATCCTGCATTATCTATTAGTTGATGGCACACAGAGCATAACCCACTTTAAATCACGCATAATTTACACAATATGCAAAATCTGAGTTTAGGAAATCTTTTTCACATCCATTGATTTATTCTTATTTTAGAGTTTCCTTGAGCCTCAATTTAAAAAGAAAAAAAAGAAAAAAACACTTCATTTTTAACCATTGTGTGTGGATTTTGCAAACAAGAGATGCGAGAAGTCTTAAAAAGGAGATTTTTGTGTACCCACCGTAAAATCCTTTTCTCTTAGCCTCTAATTGGGGGACACAGACCGTGGGTGTTATGCTGCTGTCCACAAGGAGGTGACACTATGCAGAATCTGTAAAAGATTAACAGTGGCTCCTCCTCTGCAGTATACACCCCTGGAAAGGCACTGTCCTGACCAGTTTTTGCTTAGTGTCATAGGCTACTGGAGAAGACACCCTTGGACAGGCACTGACCAGTTTTGTGGTAAAGCAGTAGGAGGAATCTAACAGTGATAACACATGAAACCATGCCTGTAAAAAGGCAACTATGCACGAGCTCAAAAAACAATACGAGAACTCAAAGAAACAGCACGCGATGGGCAACAGGGAGGGACGTGTGTCCCCCACTTAGAGGCTAAGAGAAAAGGATTTTACGGTGAGTACACAAAAATCTCCTTTTCTCCTTCGCCTCATTGGGGGACACAGACCGTGGGACGTCCCAAAGCAGTCCCTGGGTGGCAAAAGCAATGGAACGAATATTGCGTAAAGACCATATTCTACAGGTGGGCTACTGCCGCCTGCAGGACACGTCTACCCAGGCTTGCGTCCGCTGAAGACTGGGTATGGACCATGTAATGTTTTGTGAACGTGTGTAAGCGAGTCCAGGTGGCTGCTTTACACACTTGTTGTGCCGATGCCTGGTGCTGAATGACCCAGGACGCCCCTACCGCACGGGTAGAATGTGCTCTGATACCAGCTGGAAGTGGCGAGTTTTTGAGCCTATAGTCATCTTGAATCGTGGCTCTGATCCATCTAACAAGCGTAGCCTTTGAAGCTGGCAAACTCTTGCGGCTTCCTTCCGGAAGAATGAAGAGAGAGTCCGACTTCCGAAAAGGCGTCGTTCTAGATACATAGATACGCAATGCCCTTACAAGGTCCAGCCTATACAGAGCCTCAAACCTATGAACCGGTGCCGGACAAAGGGACGGCAAGGATATTTCGTCATTGATGTGGAAGGTGGAGACCACCTTCGGAAGGAAAGAAAGGACCGTACGAAGAACGACCTTGTCCTGGTGAAAAGCTAGGAATGGCGGCCTGGAGAGCGATGTGAGTTCAGACACTATCCGAAGGGAGGTGATTGCCACCAGAAAAAACACCTTCTGGGATAGAAGGCGGAGTGAGCTCTCTTTGAGAGGCTCAAAGGGTGGTTCTTGTAACGCCATCAACACCAGGTTGAGATCCCACGCCTCCAGCGGTCGTCTGTAGTGGGGAACCAAGCGGGAAACCCCTTGAAGAAACGTTTTGACTTGCGGTTTTGATGGAAGTCTCTGCTGAAAAAAAAACAGAGAGGGCTGTGACTTGGCTCTTAAGAGAGCCAAGGGACAGTCTGGCCTCCAGGCCTGATTGTAGGAAACCAAGTATACTAGGTAGCGAATAAGGTAACAGATTCTGATCACGAGATGCGCACCAGGCAAAAAAGGATTTCCAGGTGTGGTAGTAAATTCTAGCAGAGGCAGGTTTCCTAGCACTGATCATGGTGCGGATGACGTCCTGTGAGAGCCCTGCTTGTGTCAGAATCCAGGTCTCAAGGGCCACACTGTCAAATTCAGGGCTTGTGAATTCTGGTGGTAGAACAGGGCCTGAGATAGAAGGTCTGGCCTATCTGTGAGACGCCATGGGGCGTCTGCCGTGAGTTGGACGATATCGGCATACCACACGCGTCTGGACCAGTCTGGGGCGATGAGGATGACTGGGATCCCTTCTTGTCTGATTTTCTGCACTACTCTGGGGATTAGAGGCAGGGGTGGGAAGATGTATAGGACTTGGAATTGAGTCCAGTCCTGAACTAGGGCGTCAGCTCCCAGGGACCGAGGGTCGCGTGATCTGGCCATGAAGTTGGGAACCTTGGCATTGAGATGTGATGCCATTAGATCCACATCCGGAGTCCCCCAGCGATGACAAATTTCCTGAAAGACTTCAGGATACAGGGACCACTCTCCTGAGTCTATGCCTTGGCGACTGAGAAAGTCTGCTTCCCAGTTGTCTACTCCCGGGATGTGCACGGTGGACAGGGTCAATCCTGTGGATTCCACCCAGTGAAGGATGTGCGTCACTTCTCGCATTGCCTGGGCACTGCGGGTTCCGCCCTGGTGATTGACGTATTCCACGGCCGTGGCATTGTCCGATTATATCCTGATGTGAGAGGCCGCCAAGAAGCGCTGGAAGGCCCGCAATGCCAGGAAGATGGCTCGAATCTCCAGGACGTTGATGGGCATGGTAGATTCTGATGGAGACCATTTCCCCTGCGCTCTGTGGTGTCGGTATGCCGCGTCCCATCCCGTTAGGCTGGCATCGGTTGTCAGAATCTTCCAGGGACCTGTTAGAAAAGATCTCCCCTTGGAGAGAGAGATTCGTTTGAGCCACCAGTGTAGATTGCCTGACCGTCGAGGACATTCGAAACAACCTGTCCAGGAAAAAGGACTCTTGTCCCAGGACTTGAGTATGGCCAGTTGGAGAGGCCGGAGGTGAAGCTGGGCGAAGGGAACTGCTTCTATCGCAGCGACCATCCTGCCCAGAACTCTCATGGTGAATCCAAAGGATCGAGGTGCTGGCTGAAGAAGGGTGCAAACTCCCAGCCGGAGAGCATGTGCCTTCTCCTTGGGAAGGAGCACTAGACCCTTGGAAGTGTGAAATTGCATGCCCAGAAAAATTTGTGACTGATTTGGGATGACTTTTTCAGGTTTACCAACCAGCCCAGGTGACTTAGTGTGTCTACCGTGATGGTGACATTGAGTTCGCAATCCTTGAAGGTGGGAGCCTTGATAAGTAGATCGTCTAGGTATGGGATGATGACTACGCCTCTGGAGTGTAGTATAGTCACGGTGACCGCCATGACCTTGGTAAACACTCGGGGAGCCATGGCGAACTGGTAATGGGTCCGGCCAATTGCGAATCGGAGAACATTTGTTGAGCAGGGGCGATCGGTATATGCAGGTAAGCATCCTGAATATCTATGGAGGCGAGAAATTCTCCTTCTTCCATGGATGATATGATGGATCGGTGAGACTCCACGCGAAATTGCCGTACTTTTACATACTTGTTTAGTTGTTTTAGATCCAGGATAGGTCTTACACTTCCTCCTTTTTTGGGAACCACGAATAGGTTGGAATAGAACCCGTGAAAGCGTTCGGCCAGAGGGACTGGGACAATTACTCCGGCTTGGATAAGCGACCTGACCGCCTTGGAGAAGGCGGAGGCCTTGGACGGTAGTCTTGGAGGTACTGAAAGAAAGAATCGATTTGGTGGGAGGGAAGAGAAGTCTATTTTGTAACCGGACGACACCAGTTCCCTGATCCACCTATCCTTTATAATAGCAGCCAAACTTGAGGAAAGTGGAAGAGTCGGCCGCCCACTGGTGGGGTGTCGTTCGGGAATAAGGAGTCATGATGAGGAGAATTTGTGGGACTTGGATCGCTTAGGCTTGGACTGGCCAGATTTTGACTGCCAGGTTTTGTTCGTCCTTTGCGAAGACCTCGAACCCTCCCTGCGTGGCGAACGACTACGGGTCTGCGCTGGGCGGGAGACAGACCAGTTGGACGAATCGTGCTTGGTTACGGCGGTTATAGGTACGTTTAGGCTTTTGTTGAGGTAGGGAAGTACTCTTCCCTCCTGTGGCATTAGATATTAATTTATCCAACTCTTCGCCGAAAAGACGTCCGCTGAAATATGTTAGATGAGTAAGCGACCTTTTTGAGACTGCATCAGCCTTCCATTCCCGTAGCCAGATGGCACGCCTGACAATTAGGCGTTCGACGCAGCCACTGCCACACAATTTGCGGAATCGACAGCTGCGTGTAGAATATAGTCAGCCACGATGGAAGCTTGAACCGCCTGGTCTGCCAGCTCGGAGTCAATTGAACGGAGGCCGGCATGTAAGTTTGTCGTCCGGGCCATGATAGCCTTGGCTGCCCAGACTGTAGTGAATTCTGGTGCTAGGGAGGACCCTGTGGCCTCGAAAATCGATCGGGCCATGTGTTCCACCTGACGGTCCGTCGCGTCCTATATGGAGGAACTATCTGGCAGGGAGAGAATAGTCTGAGCCGCGAGTCTAGATACCGGGGGGTCCACTACGGGCGTATCTGCCCAGGTCTGCGTTACCTTTTGCAAGAAGGAGTAACGCCTTTCTAGTGCCTTACGATTGCCGAATCTCTTCTCCGGGTGTGAGCGATGATTTTTAAGAATCGCTCTGAACTTGGGGTGATCGGAGAAATATTTACGTGGCTTCTTAGCCCTTTGAAAAGCAATCTCGTGCTCTGGGGCATCTGGAGGTGGTTCAGATACCTTCAACACCTGGTTGATGGACGTGATTACATCCTCAACTAATGCATCGGCGTCTGGTTGGTTTAGGTCTAAGGACCTGTGCCTACAGAGCGCGCTCTCAGTGCTGCGGTACGCTCACTGCTATGACGCTGGCAGCATCATCATCGTCATCCGGGGGGCGTGGACAAGGCGGCGGTTCGGCGTAGGTTGAAACCGCAGCCTAAATTAGATCCCTGCGGCCGCAAACGGCGACAGGGTGGCGCAGAGGTGCTGGGGGGGTCCGGAACTAATCCAGACCCCGCCGGACCCCCTGGGCAGGCAGCGGTGGAAGTATATGGGCCCCAAAGAGGACCCAGAGTGCTGGGTCCTCTTTAACCACCAAAGTGCACCCCTGCTGGCTGCTGCAGGGACACAGGCAAGCTTTGTTCCTGCTAGGAAAAGATCTCCCCTTGTTGGGCAGGCAGCGGTGGCAGTATGTGGACCCCAGAGAGGACCCAGAGTGCTGGGTCCTCTGTAACCACCAGAATGCAGCCCTTAGTGCTGGCTTCTGCAGGGACACAGGCAAGCTGTGTCCCTGCTAGAGCTGGTTGCCCCATTGTTGGTTCCCCGGCCCCTTCAGGGGTACACAGCAAAGCTGTATGCCCTGGTACTGCAGCGAGCAGGCTGCCGCTGAGGGGTAAGGAGTCTTCAGGAGGGCTGGGGACTCCTGGGTGCCTATAGCAGGTCCTGGCTGCTGCACCAGAAGCTTTACCTGTGGCGTCTCGACCTAAATGAACCCCAAAGAGGTATTTAGGAAGGGATGCTGCTCCACCGTCAGGGGCCTTGTCCTTCGCCTCGACCTCAACCCAGTAACCCCAACAGTGGGGAAATGGGGAGGGAGGATCGTTGTCTCAACCTCAACCAACAGTGGGGGGCCAAGGAGGGGTCATGCCGGGAGTCTCGTCAGAGACCCACTTTTCTTCTTCTTGAAGAAAAAATTCAAAAAGGAAATTTTTTAGGAGCACTAAAAAATCTATGTGTGCCTCCTATGACACTAAGCAAAAACTGGTCACGACAGTGCCTGTCCAGGGGTGTATACTGCAGAGGAGGAGCCACTGTTAATCTTTTACAGATTCTGCCTAGTATCGCCTCCTTGTGGACAGCAGCATAACACCCACGGTCTGTGTCCCCCAATGAGGCGAAGGAGAAAGCTTGCTGCTTTGTAACGTCAATTATTATATTTTAAAAGGTATCACAATAATCAGGTTTATTTTATTTCTCCCATTGAGAGAGATCAATGATTTTGCACAAAACACGTGAAATTATGTACAAGCTAAATGAGCAAGAACATTTTTTATTGTAGCCAAAAATGTACAAAATAATATACCGTATATACTCGTGTATAAGCCGAGTTTTTCAGCCCAAAATTTGGGCTGAAAAGTCTCCCCCTTGGCTTATACACGGGTCTATACGGGGGCCCATGGTGTGGTGGCTGTGGTGGGGGCTGTGGAGGCTGCAGGAGGCGGGGGAGGCTGCTGTATGAGCGGCCCCGTCACGTGGGGCCGCTCATTAAATATGCACTGCTTCCCCCTGTCAATCAGCGGCAGGGGGAAGCAGTGCATATAGCCCCCAAATGCTGGCACTCGCCCCCCCTTGTAAGGCCCCCCCCGCTGCTTATACATTACCATCCCGGTCTTCTGATCATCGTCGCTCCTCGGTGCTCCTCGCTGCTCCGTCCTCTCTGCTCCCGGCCTGCTGCATCCGGGATCTCTGGCCGTCGCAATGCATATGACGTCATCGCGCGACGGCCGGGGATCCCGGATGTAGCAGGCCGGGAGCAGAGAGGACGGAGCAGCGAGGAGCAGCGAGGAGCAGCAGAGCGGCGATGATCAGAAGACCGGGATGGTAAGAGAAGCGGGGGGGGGGGGCCCTTGCAAGGGGGGGGGGGGCGAGTGCCAGCATTTGGGGGCTGCTGGGGACCCCCAGGGGGCTGTTGGGGACCCCCCAGGGGGCTGCTGGGTACCCCCTGGGGGCTGCTGGGGACCCCCTGGGGGCTGCTGGGGACCCCCTGGGGGCTGCTGGTACCCCCAGAGGGCTGCTGTGTACCCCCAGGGGGCTGCTGGGGACCCCCAGGGGGTCTGAGTACCCTGGGGCTGCTGTGTACGCCCTGGGGGCTGCTGGGACCCCCAGGGGCTGCTGGGTACCCCCTGGGGGCTGCTGTATACCACCACTGGGGCTGCTGTATATACCTCTGGGGCTGCTGTATACTACCACTGGGGCTGCTGTATACTACCACTGGGGCTGCTATATACTACCACTGGGGCTGCTGTATACTACCACTGGGGCTGCTGTATACTACCACTGGGGCTGCTGTATACTACCACTGGGGCTGCTGTATACTACCACTGGGGCTGCTGTATACTACCACTGGGGCTGCTGTATACTACCACTGGGGCTGCTGTATACTACCACTGGGGCTGCTGTATACTACCACTGGGGCTGCTGTATACTACCACTGGGGCTGCTGTATACTACCACTGGGGCTGCTGTATACTACCACTGGGGCTGCTGTATACTACCACTGGGGCTGCTATATACTACCACTGGGGCTGCTGTATACTACCACTGGGGCTGCTGTATACTACCACTGGGCTGCTGTATACTACCACTGGGGAGGCCTGTATACCACTGGGGGGGACCTGTATACCACACTGCTGGGGGCTGTATACCTGTGCTGGGGTCCACCCTCGGCTTATACACGAGTCAATAGGTTTTTCCAGATTTTTGAGGCAAAAGTAGGGGGGTCGGCTTATACACGGGTCGGCTTATACACGAGTATATAAGGTACCTTATTTTTCGGATTTTAAGATGCACTTTTGTTTCCCCCAAACTGGGGGGAAACGGGGGGTGAGTCTTAAAATGCGAATGTAAAAAAATAAATAAATAAAAATGAAAAAATTAAATATTACCTGGGCGGGGGGTGCGGTTGCCGAGCGGGGGTGCTGGAATCAGGTTCCGGAGGGTGAGGGGCACATGTGCCGGACCGGAGATCCGGGGGATGAGGGGCGGGCACCGCCATGTTCTTTGTGCCCGGCTGCATCCACTGCATTCACTAGCAGTGTGCAGCCGGCCGGTAGAGGTGGAGACTTTAAAATGGCCATGGGTCTCCATTATGGCTGTGGCCATTTTGTTGAAGTCTCTACCGACTGACTGCACAGTTAGTGAATGCAGCCGGCCACAAAAAACATGGCGCCGCCCAACGCCGCCGGTCATTCCCTGCAGCTCTGGGGCCTGCACCAGTGCCTCTCACCTCTGGAACCTGCCTCTGGCACCCCACTCAGCAGCTGCATTACACCTGTCGGTTAGCCAGGGTCCGGGGGGTAAGATGCATATACACAAAAGGACCATATATCAGGATGGGGATGGGGGCATATACACAGGATGGGGACATATATACAGGATGGGGATGGGGGGCATATACACAGGATGGTGACGTATATACAGGATGGGGCATATATACAGCATGGGGAACATATAGATAAGATGGGGGAATGAATATGCCAGGATGGGGGTATATATACAGGATGGGTGGGGGGCCATATTTATAGGATGGGGACATGTATGCCATGATGATGGATATATATACCAGGATGGGGGGCATATATACCATGATGCGTACATATATACGGGATGGGGACATATATACCAGGATTAGGGAAATTCTACCAGGATGAGCAATATATATGTACCAGGATGGGGGCATATATACAGGATGAGGACATGTATACCAAGATGAGGGACATATATGCCAGAATGAGGGAGACATATATACCGGGATACCAGGATAGAGGCTTTATGTACCAGGATGAGGGACATATATACTGAATGCAAGACGGACACTGGCAATATAAGACGGAATCCATTTAACATTAAAAAAAAAATGTTTTTCTCTTTTCCTTCACAACATTTGGGGGGGTGCATCTTATAAAGCAAAAATTACCGTATATAAAAATGTATTCAGCAACTTTATTGGAATATAACCCCTTCATGCCCAGGCAATTTTCCATCCCTTTTTCCAAGAGCCATAACTTTTTTTTTCTCTATCAATAATTGCTTGTTTTTTGCGGGACGAGTTGTCCTTTTGAAGGACATCATTCATTTTACCGATTAGTGCACAGAAAAACAGAAAATAATTCCAAGTGCGGTGAAATTGCAAAAAAGTGCAATTAGAAGTTTGTTTTTGAATTTTGTTATTCACCATGTTCACTATATGGTAAAATTGCTGTATTGGTGTGATGCTTCGGGTTGGTACGAGACCATAGATACTAAACATGTATACTTTTATCTAAGTGGTGAAAAAAAATGTATTTGGTAGGCTTGCTGGATAGTGGATCTAATCCATCTGGCTAGAGTGGCCTTAGATGCAGGCATACCTTTTCGGTGACCTTCCAGTGGGACGAAAAAAGGATCCAACCTCTGTAAGTATATGTGAAGTGCTCACACAAGATCTAGGGTATGCAAAGCCCTCTCTACACGATGTACCGGCGCTGGGCAAAGTGAAGGTAAGGAAATCTCCTCATTGAGGTGAAGTGAGACCACTTTCAGAAGGATGGAACCGGACGACGGACAACTTTATCCTGGTGAAACGCCTAGAGAGCTGCCCTGCAAGAGAGCGCTGCAAGCTCTGAGACTTGGCGGATAGAAGTGATAGCCACCAGAAAAGACACCTTCAGGGCAAAAAGGGTGAGAGAAATGTCCTTAAGAGGCTCAAATGGCGGATTCTGCAATGCAGTCAACACCAGGTTGAGATCCCATGTGTCCAGCGGTCGTTTACAAGGGGGGGGATCAACCGGCAAACCCCTTGAAGAAACGTCTTCACCTGAGGCTTAGTCGCAAGGCGACGTTAAAAAAAGGACAGATTGGGCTGAGACTTGGCTTTTGAGAGAGGCTAGGGACAGACCGGTGTCTAGACCCGACTGAAGAAAACCTAAAATAGCTGGCAGAGAAAAGCAGAGGTGAACGGTCCCGAGACCTGCACTAAGCAAAGAAGGTCTTCCACGTGCGGCAATAAATCCGAGCAGAGGTAGGTTTTCTTGCTCTGATCATAGTCTGAACCACTTCAGGGGAGAACCCAGCTTGGGTTAGGATCCAGGTCTCAAGGGCCACGCCGTCAAATTCAGGGCCCTCAAATTCTGGTGGTAAAATGGGCCCTGAGAGAGGAGGTCTGGACGATCTGGAAGTCACCAAGGGACGTCTGCGGTAAGCGGAATTAGGTTGGCATACCATGCGCGCCTGGACCAGTCCGGTGCCATGAGTATGACTGGAATGCCCCCCATTTTGATTTTCCGTATCACCCTGAGGATGAAAGGAAGCGGAAGAAAGATGTAGGGGAGACGAAAATGTGTCCAAGACCGGACTAGAGCATCTGCGGGTTGTGAGACTGAGCCATGAAGCGTGGGAGCTGGGCATTCAGACGTGATCTCATGAGATCCACGTTTGGGGTTACCTAACGTTGACATATTTGTTGTAATACAGCTGGATATAGGGACTACTCCACGGAGTCCATGTCCTGAAGGCTGAGAAAATCCGCTTCCCAATTGTCCACACCCGGAATGTGTACCACGGACAGTACCGTACCCGGTTGATTCTGCCCAATGGAGAATGCGTTTCACTTCGTGCATTGCTTGCATGCTGCGGGTCCCCCCTTGATGGTTGACGTATGCCACCGCCATGGCGTTGTCCGACTGTATCTTGATGTGACAACCCGAAAGCAGATGATGGAATGCTTTCAGTGCCAGAAAGATGGCCCTGATCTCCAGAAGGTTGATGGGCATGCTTGACTCTGATGGGGACCATACTCCCTGGCCTATGTGGTGATGGAACACCGCACCCAAGCCCATCAGGCTCGCATCGGTGGTCAGGACTTTCCAACAAGCTGGGAGGAAATATTTCCCTTGTGAGAGGGAGGATGATCGGAGCCATCAGTGGATGGACCGTCTGGTTGCAGCAGATAGATGGAACTCCCTGTCCAGGGAGAAAGGGCTTTTGTCCCAGGAGGTGAGTAGAGCCAATTGCAGAAGTCTGAGATCGAGTTGGGCAAAAGCAACTGCTTCCATTGCCGCCACCATCATCCTGCCTAGAACTCTCATAGCAAACCGGAGAGAATGAGGCGACAGGCAAAGGAGGATGCGCAGTCCTTGATGGAGAGTGTGTGCCCTGGCTGGAGGGAGAATGACTAATCCTCGTGATGTATCGAACAGCATCCCCAGAAAGGTCAGGGTCCGGTTCGGAACTGGTGAAGATTTTTGTAGGTTGACCAGCCAGCCTAGACGACGTAACAGGTCTACTGTGATCAGGACACTTTGTTCGCAGTCCTTGAAGGTAGGGGCCTTGATGAGCAGGACATCTAAATATGGTAGAATTACCACTCCCCTTGAATGTAGAATAGTCATGACCGCTGCCATGACCTTGGTGAATAATTCTGGGGGCAATAGCGAGCCCGAATGGAAGGGCCACAAATTGATAATGAATAAATCAGATTATGACGGCATCACCACTTTAAGCGTAGGTGCAGGCAGAAAATAATATACTTACAATTACGGTTATCTGCCGCGACACTACTATTATATGATAAATGAAAATAAATGAGTGGCACTAAAAACATGAGGATCAATGGATATGTGAATTGCAGAAACTGCCCTAAGGTAAATATGATAAAATGGAGATCTTAGTTTCCAGTAGTGGCCACTAAATGGTAAGCTTGGCATCCACTTACAAGGAGCTCTCCACTGCCAAGTCCTAACACTATGCCCTGATGAGTTGTGAATGTGAATGGGTTTATATGCCAAAGGTTTAATTGGAAACAATGAATAGGTGTGTGTAGGGCTCTCACAGTGGTGTCCATGTGTGGACACCAAACTAAGGAAAGGGAGAAGGGGAAATAATATAGTGGGAGCTCAGTCAAAAATAAGCAATATATAAATCAGATTATGACGGCATCACCACTTTAAGCGTAGGTGCAGGCAGAAAATAATATACTTACAATTACGTTTGATGAGCCTGAGCTATAGGGATGTGCAGGTACGCATCCTGAATATCTATGGAGGCGAGAAATTTCCTTCCCCCATGGACGATATTATGGATCGTAGGGACTCCATACGAAAATGACAAACCCGAACGAATTTGTTTAGCTGCTTCAGATCCAAGATAGGGCGGACCATCCCTTCCTTTTTGGGGACAATGAATAGGTTTGAGTAGAATCCCTGGAGGCATTCTTCTCGGGGGACAGGAACCATGACTCCTCTTTGTAGCAGAGAGTCTATGGCCCAAAAGAAGGCGCGAGCCTTGAACTGTGGTTTTGGGGGAACAGACTGCCAACTGGCATTTGACGACTGGGGATCTTGTGGCCTTTCTCTACGTGGTGAACGATTGGTGGCTTGTGTCGGTCTAGATGCCTTCCAACCAAATGAGTTCCGAAAGGACTGAAAGCATGTTTGTTGGCGATGAGAAAAGGTCCTCTTTGGTTTGCGTTGGGGAAGAGAAGTACTCTTACCTCCAGTAGCATCTGAAATTAGTTTATCTAATTTTTCCCCAAAAAGACGGACGCTAAGTTAAGGAAACTCGTGAGAGACTTCTTAGAGGCTGTGTCCGCCTTCCACTCTCGTAACCAGAGGGCGCGTCTGATAATGATGGCGTTTGATGCTGCCACTGCTGCGCAATTAGCTGCGTCTAGAGCAGCATGAAGTAGGTAGTCTCCGCCGACAGAGATTTGTGCGGCCAGATCCAATAGTAATGGATCAGCGTCTATGTTGCGCAGAGCAATATGTAAATTACCGACCCAGGTCAGATGGCCTTAGCCGCCCAGACCGAAGTGAAAGAGGGAAATAGAGATGAGACAGATGCTTCAAATACAGATCTGGCCATCTGTTTCACCTGACGGTCCGTATCATCTTTAATGGAGGAACTATCAGGAAGAGAAAGTAATGTCTTTGCAGCTAATCTAGACACCGCGGATCCACTTGAGGTGGGTCAGCCCAATCTTGGATCACTGAAGGTAAAAACGTGTAACGGGTTTCTAGCGCCTTGTGAGTACCAAACTTTTTATCCAGATGGGAGCGATGTTTTGGTAGGATTTTCTGAAATTCAGGATGATCCGCAAAATATTTGTGCAGACGTTTTGCTCTTTTAAAGGAAACTTATGATCTGGTACCTTGCAAGGAGGGTCAGATACATCTAACACCTGATTGATAGAGGTGATTAGGTCTTCTACTACAGCTACAGTGTCTGAAGAATCCAGTTCTAGAGATGCGTCTAAGTCTTGGTCTGAACCTTGATCATAAAATTCGTCAGACCCAGGGGAATCATGGTCACTTTCCCTAGTTGGAGATGTCCGAGAACCACGGGAGGATAGTGGGTGGGGGGGATCTTTGTACCATTTTGCGTCCCGAAATGGACTTGGACGGTAAAAGCTCAGAAGAAGTCAGTTTGTGATCCGTCCTGTCATCCTCAGGGACGACTTTGCAAAGCCTGGAGTAAAGTAGCAGACAGCTTTTCTATGGACTGAGACAGACTGAGACATGATGACTGCCCATTCTGGTGCAGTATTTCTTGCACTGACTGATCCAGCATCTGTGGGAGGTTCTGGCACAGTAGTAGAAGCACAATCCTGGTAGTGTGGGGTAGTACATCCACTAGGCAGAGGGGCCCTACAGGTGGCATAGTAAGAGTTAAATGCTCTGGTAGCTCTATTGCGCCTTGAGCCTGGCATGATGTGAATGCCTTTTGCACCTGTAGTGCTTCCTTTGCTCCTGTAATGCTGCCTTGTCCTGTATAGTGCAGAGAAGGGAGGGAGAGAATGGTAGAGGAATTAATCCGATTGGAAAGGGGTGTATGTGTGAGACGAGGAAAATCGGAAATGTTTGAGAAAATGTGGTCATCATGGATACAACATGGGTGAGCTGAGAAGAAATTCCTGATATACTTACAGGGGGTAGGATAGGTGACATGACGATTGTACATGTTTTCACATTTACACTAATGTTTGATTCCTATTGTATGACCGCTGTTGGCTGGATTTGCTGTCAGGGACGGGAGCGGGAGGGGATGTACCTTGTATTAATGTAACCTGTTAAAATGTTCAATGAACATCTACCTGATTTAAAAAAAGAAGGGAGGGAGAGAAGAAAGCTGCAGCAGAAACTGAAGTCTTACTGGCGGCTTACCACCTTGTTGTGCCCCAGCTACAGCCCAGCGATGCAGCCCACGATCCTGTGTCCTCCAACGGTTGGGTGCAAGTGGTAGCTGCCGTAGTGATGATCGCCTGTGCGCTGCTGTAATGGCGCTGTCCAGAGTGGTGAGGAGGGGGTGGAGCGGTAAGGAAAAAAGAGCGCGCATGAAATCTCACGATATGCGAGAGGCGCGCAAACACTTTGTCCACACCCCTTCCGTGACGTTGTTCTGGGCTGCTGATGCCTGGATTCGGTGAGGGGCCGGCGCGAAAGTCCGGAACCGTGCAGAATCCGTGATTTGCCCTGAGGGGCTAGGTGCAGGAGGTACCTGTATGGTGTGTCTCGACCCAGTCTCCTAAGTGGGGAGGATTGGGGAGATGGGGAGGACAGGAGAGATAGGCTGCTGTTGGGGTTCCAGGTGTAATCCTACGATCCAGGGTTTTTGTCAGCTTTTGTAGAACTTGACTTCAACCCGGGTCCCCAACAGTGAGGAGCCGAATGAGGAGTCTGGCATATGTAGTGAATAATCTCGACCTCGCCCCAGCTCTTCAACTGTGGGGAGCCGAGGAAGGAGTATGCCAGGGGTTCCAGAATCCAGGGACCCTTCTCTTGGATACTAGTTCATTGTAGGAAAGAAGTGGAGATCCTCTTGATGAAAAATAATCATTAAAAAGAAAGAGAAAAGGATGGTATGTGTGCCTCCTAACGACACTAAGCAAAAACTGGTGAGGCAGTGCACTGCAGAGGAGGAGCCACTGTTCATCTTTTGCAGATCTTGCTTAGTCTCGCCCCCTAGTGGACAGCAGCATAAAACCCACGGTCCTGTGTCCCCCAATGAGGCAAAAAAGAAAAACATAAGTTTGATGTTTGAACTTTTTTTTTCTGCTACACAGTTTACATATCTGTTTAATTGGTTTTAGATTTTGATAAACCGGCCATTTCTGAAAACAACAATACCAAATATGTGGGTTTTTATGGTTTTATTTTCAATGAGCCAAAAGTGGGGTGATTTGAACTTGTGTTTTTTTTTTTTCCATAATTTTAAAACCTTTATTTCCTTTTTAATTATTTAACATAGCCCCTTAAGGCGCCTCAGTACTGCACAGTGCGATTGCTTGTGCTATGCAGAGAGATGCTTCAGCATTTTTCTACATTGCACAAATGATCACTTTCTGTCGGCGACACAACTCAGGCTACACTGGTAGAAGTGATTCATGACATGATCCAAGGTCATTAGCATCACAGGACCTCCAATGCCTCGAGAAACGGTGCGATTCCCACCACAGTGCTTTGGATTGTCCCGTCAGTGAATGACAGCGCAATCCAAAGGGTTTGCTGATCAGATCGGTGCTGTTATCTACACGTCTTTCCATTGTCTTTGTTTTACACAAACAGAACACACTACATGTGGAGCCCACGAATTGTCCTGGTCACCTAGTTTTACACCAAAGTACGCATAATAAATTTTGGAAGCAAAACCTATAATGTCCCTCTGTTGTTGCATCACTACAAATCAACCGCAAATGTAGCAAAAGTTGTCTTGTGAATCACCACCGAAGGTCATGCAAAGTATGGTGCAAAATAAAAGCCTAGGTCAGTGTTTGTGAAAAAACTTTACGTAATTGGATTTTTAAAAATTTTTTTTATGGAGTTCAGCGATCGAAAGTATATAACTTTCCTGTTCCAATATCTACAACTACTATTCAACATAGCCGTTTTAAGACTTGTATTTTATGGCACAAGATGTAGCCATTTAAAGTGAGTTTGTACAGGTGCCGCTGGATCAACATTTCCACGTGTAATGTGGTATACCACTGGAAAGCAGAGGGACAAAAGTGCTGGTGATCCACGCTGCTGTGACGAAAGACCAGACCAAAGGTCTGATGCAATGATATTCCTTTATTCTTCCGACGCGTTTCGGACCCTGCCTTGCTCCTTCCTGTAATCCTGTAAAATATCTGTAATCCCTGGGGACGGAATAATGCGTCGGAAGAATAAAGGAATATCATTGCATCAGACCTTTGGTCCGGTCTTTCTGCACAGCAGCGTGGATCACCCGCACTTTTGTCCCTCTACTTTCCAGTTTTGTTTTTACGAGTTTTAAGTGTACAGTAAAAATGACCAGTCAGCCATTATCCTTCATTTTAGTATGATTACTCCTATACCAAGTTACGCTGCATTCACACACAACATATTGCAGCGTTTTTGCTGCAAAAACTACACCAAGAACGGATCCTCACAGAATGCAATGTTCTGTGTGTGAACACCGCTGTGCTATTCGCTTGCGCTTACTCACCTCCCGCGCTCCCCTGGTGACCACTAGCGGTGTCTTCTCATCCCCGAAGGCCACCGCGAACGCTCCCTCTAGGACTCTGCAGCACCATGTGACGTTGCTAGGTCACATGGTACAGTCCTAGGTCCTCCAAAGGTCCTACAGCCTCGCGATGAGCAAAGATCTCTGAGGGAGTGCGACAAGGTGAGTAAAAGTGCAGCGAAATAACGCCAAAAGAATTGATATGTTCATTCTTTTTATGCATCCGCTTTTCAACCCAAAGCGGATGCGTAAAAAGCACAGCATGTGAATGGAAAATAGTGATATGCATTGACTTGGCTGGGACAGCTAACTACAATGTGTTTCACTGCATTCCACTGCAATAGCGGATCTGTATAAAGCGGATCAATAGCGCAGCAATTGCGCAGCGTGTAAACGCAGTCTTAGAGGCAGCTCCTGACTACGCTCTATATACGTGTAAAGTGGAAAAGGAGTTTAAGCTACTAGACATTATACCTGATTCTCTCTAGCCATGGTGGCTAAATCATCCTGCAATCTTCTGTTCTCCTTCAGAGAAATTTCTCTCAACTTGACATTTTCTGTAAGATCCATATTGGCTGAGTCAAGTTGTCGGCGAAGACTGGAGAGCTCCCGGTCTTTGTTGCTGAGGGCATCTTTCAATTGGCTGCAATTTAAAGTTATGTGATTATACAAAGGAAACTATAATGAAATGTTCACATATCACAACATAATTCAAGGGGCATTTCCAAGATGATCCACTGCAGAAATCCAGAGCCAACACTGGATTTCTGCCAACAATGTGACATAGATCAACATGAAGATCAGTCTCAATGTTGTTCAGTGCACCTTACCAGATCCTTCAGAATAAAGTGCTCATTCTGTGGATTCATTTTTCATGTTATTTGAATGGGGTATGAACTATGTAACCATACCTGATCTGACGAAGATTTTGGCATGGAATCTTTGATGAAATCCTCAACATGTGAAGATACACTAAGATAAAGCCATGTTGATCGCCAGACGTTGGATACAGCAAGACCCGCCGACTAGAGGGGAGTTTATCTCTAGTGTTAACCAAGTGGTCAGACTAGAAAGAGGAGTCTACAGCCAAAAGTTTTGAGAATGACACCAAAATTATATTTTCACATGATCTGCTGCTCTCTGGTTTTTATTTGTGTTTGGCGGCCGTCACACTCATCAATATCGTGAGCGATATTGTTAGCGATCACGTGCACGCGCGATCGCTAACGATATCGCTCACATCGCTGGTGAGCTGTCACACAGACAGACTCACCAGCGATGTGGAGCAGCGAGATCGCTGGTAACTATGGTACACATCGGGTTACTAGGTGCCGCGCGGCGCTTAGTAACCCGACGTTTACCATAGTTACCATCTCCCAGCATAGGCTCTGCCACCACGATGAAGCAGATTGAACAAGCGATGATCGCTTGATATGAGCTCCGGCTCTCATATCTGCGATGTACATTGTAAAATCGCTTGATCGCATGCAGCGATGCACAAACGATATCGCTTAAGCGATCAAGAAGCAGATCGCTTAAACGATATCGTTAGCAATATTGAACCGTGTGACGGCCGCCTTTGTCTGATGTTTATATCACATACAGAAATATAATTGCAATCATATTATGAGTACCAAAAGGTTATATTGACAGTTAGAATGAGTTAATGCAGCAAGTCAATATTTGCAATGTTGACCCTTCTTCAGGACCTCTGCAATTCTCCCTGGCATGCTCTCAATCAACTTCTGGACCAAATCCTGACTGATAGCAGTCCATTCTTGCATAATCAATGCTTGCATTTTGCCAGAATTTGTTGGTTTGTGTTTGTCCACCCGTCTCTTGATGATTGACCACAAGTTCTCAATGGGATTAAGATCTGGGGAGTTTCCAGGCCAAGGACCCAAAATCTCTATGTTTTGTTCCCTGAGCCACTTAGCTATCACCTTTGCTTTATGGCAAGGTGCTCCATCATGCTGGAAAAGGCATTGTTGGGCGCCAAACTGCTCTTGGACGGTTGGGAGAAGTTGCTCTTGGAGGACATTCTGGTACCATTCTTTATTCATGGCTGTGTTTTTAGGCAAGACTGTGAGTGAGCCGATTCCCTTGGCTGAGAAGCAACCCCACACATGAATGGTTTCAGGATGCTTTACAGTTGGCATGAGACATGACTGGTGGTAGCGCTCACCTCTTCTTCTCCGAATAAGCTGTTTTCCAGATGTCCCAAACAATCAAAAAGGGGATTCATCAGAGAAAATGACTTTACCCCAGTCCTCAGCAGTCCACTCCCTGTACCTTTTGCAGAATATCAGTCGGCCCCTGATGTTTTTTCTGGAGAGAAATGGCTTTTTTGCTGCCCTCCTTGAAACCAGGCCTTGCTCAAAGAGTCTTCGCCTCACAGTGCGTGCAGAAGCACTCACACCAGCCTGCTGCCATTCCTGAGCAAGTTCGGCACTGCTGGTAGTCCGATCCCGCAGCTGAAACAGTTTTAAGATATGGTCCTGGCACTTGGTGGTCTGTCTTGGGTGCCCTGGAGCCTTTTTGACAACAATGGAAGCTCTCTCCTTGAAGTTCTTGATGATGGGATAGATTGTTGACTGAGGTGCAATCTTTGTAGCTGCGATACTCTTGCTTGTTAGGCCATTTTTGTGCAGTGCAATGATGGCTGCATGTGTTTCTTTAGAGATAACCATGGTTAACTGAAGAGAAACAATGATACCAAGCACCAGCCTCCTTTTAAAGTGTCCAGTGGTGTCATTCTTACTTAATCATGACTGATTGATCGCCAGCCCTGTCCTCATCAACACCCACACCTGTGGTAATGGAACAATCACTAAAACGATGTTAGCTGCTCCTTATAAGGCAGAACTGCAATGATGTTGATATGTGTTTTGGGGGTTAAAGTTAATTTTCTAGGAAAATATTGACTTTGCAAGTAATTGCTGTTAAGCTTATCACTTTTTATGACATTCTGGAGTATATGCAAGATGCCATTAGAAAAACTGAAGCAGTAGACTTTGTAAAAATTAATATTTGTATCATTCTCAAAACGTTTGGCCATAACTGTATAGCAGGAGAGGGAGAATCCAACTATTTGAGAAGATATGGTCACCATGGTTACAGTATGGCTAAATTGAGTATTTATACAGGGAGTGGCATTGGTCCTCTCAGCCTATAGCGGTACATTGATTGAAGATGTACGTAAATGCACATATGGTGTAATTATATGTTCCATGCTATAAGGTTGTGGGAATGTACGCTGTTTGGGAGGGGGTGGGATTGTGGGTACTATTTTGATTGAAATACTTTATAATGCAAATATACTGAATGTGTTGTGTATACAAATTTTAATTTTGAATAAAAATTTATCTGATTTAAATAAAAAAAAAAAAAAAGATAAAGCCATGTGCTAAAATGAAGAACTGTCCTAAGGGTGCCGTTACACACAGCGATGTTCTAGCGTTCCCGACAACTACCAGGATCGCTGGAACATTGCTGTGTGGTCGCTGGGGAGCTGTAAAACAGGCAGATCTACTCAGTGACCAGGGAGCTGACCTCCACATCACTGGGTAAGCGGGAGAAGGCTGGTAACTAAGGTACACATTGAGTAACTAAGCACAGCGCTGTCCTAGTTACCCACTGTGTACCTTGGTTACCAGCTTTCTCCCGCTTACAGGCCGGTAACTAGGACAGCGCTGTGCTTAGTTACCCGATGTGTACCCTGGTTACACATCAGGCGCGCTGTGAACCCGGTCGCGCAGTGCACGCTGGGACATGTAATCTTATGACTACATGTCCCAGCATGCATTGCGCGGCCAGGTGCACGCCACTGTGGCTGCCGATGGTGGTGGTGCCGCTGCCTGCGTCGGCTCCCTGCATTCTCGGGACCGGCGCTCGTTGGTCTCCCGCCATCAAACACGCCGATGCGTGCTGCACAGCGGGGGACCAACGAGCAAACACATGGTCCTGATTGTCATGCAACAATCAGCGACCTCGCAGCAGGGGCCCCGTCGCTGCTGCTTTTCACACACAGCGATATTGCTGGCGAGGTCGCTGATTTCAGCGATATCGCTAGCGATATCGTGTGTGTGAAGTACCCCTAAGGGTAAATCACACCCACAAACTAAATTACTTGAAACTCAGGTTTATAGGGATCACAAACAAGGAAATACAGATAATCAAAATTATAGTTATTTAAAGGGAACCCAACTGCTCTCCAGTAATCCCAAAACCAATATGTGTTCTTATGTTAATACCCATCCTAACAAGTAATATATATTTATTAAGATTTCTTTTTAAATACGTTTGCGAACTACTAATTAGCATCAGACTAGACGATGGGGCGTTTGATTCTCCAGGATATTAGTCCTTCCACTTACGTTCCCCGAGGACATGATAATATTTGCAAGAGGTGATATCACCAACTCATTGTAAATATCGTGACTTTTGTGCTATCCGGGCTGTGACAAAGTTGAGAGTCCGCTCCCCGCTTCATAGATGCACTGCACATGTCCGGTGGGCACAGCCATGCTTCAAGTGTTCTCCTGAGTATTGTCTTTGGTGGACAGCATATTACGTTGTCACTATGTGCTCCCCGGACATTCACAGTGCACTTATGAAGCCAGGAAACGTCATCACACACTGACACAAAAGGATCAAAGTTACGCGCATGTAATGTTGACTCTTGTATATCAGGTTACCAAGTCCACAGGGGGCCCGATAACATGACAAGTGGGGCAAAGTGTCTGGTAAAGCAATGGCCCCTCCAGTAGTCTGACACTAAGTATCATATCATAAAGGGATTTATAAAATAGTTTTTGTCATATAATGAAATCACATATACATACATGGATAGTACATAGGGCTTATTAGGAAATGTATTAACATAAGAATAAATATATGGTGTTTAGGCCTAAACATAAATTATCCACTTAGACCCCAAAAACTTAAAGGAACAGCTTTGCCACCCTTTTTCTTTATTATTAGGCAGGCCAAATAAAAGCATCAAGTAGCTAGATGCCTGGTTCTCAGAGTCACCTGGCCATAGTGGCAAATACTAGGTTTCAGGAGGTAGACAACCCTGGCATTCCCGAAATGCTGCCTATGCTGGGATGGCATGTTTAGTTTGGAGACTAGCAAAACATTTGTCAAATTTCACTCATATTGTGGCGGAACTCTTATTTTCTGTCCCTGGTGCCCCATCCATCCTCTCAATTCTCAACACTGACAATATCCTCTTGATAGGTGACCTTTATGACCAGAATCCCAGATCACAGGTTTGTTTGTTTTTTTGTAAGATATCCAACTTAGATTGGCCCTCCTCCAATCACAACTACAAACTCATGGTACAATGGCTCCCACCATCCACTGATTGTTATTCACAAAACACAAGGCCCACAGAGTTTCATATCAACCATGTACACATACATGCCATCAATGGGCGTTGGAAACCCTCCCCTGAAAACAAAGGACAAGTGGAAGGTTCTCATTCCAACTATCAGCGGTGCGGACTGGGAGGAGATTTCGGAATTCACCATCTATGTATCGTGTACAGTGAATAACAGAATTATTCATCAAGCCTACTTATCCTCATTAAAGTTATAGCGCATGGTTAGACTTCAGAGTGCTTGCAATGGTGTGGATTTGTCCAGTCATCATCTTTTGGCAAGCTAGAGCTACTTTTCTGTCCTCTCTGATATCAATCCCTGTTCCTTTAGATTCTAAAATGTGTTTAATCAGGATACTAGAGGAGGAGATGTGGAGTCACCAAACTACTAGAATCTTTTTAAGAGAAACTTTATTTCTTGGCAGAAAACTGATAGCTGCAGGATGGTTGGGTACCTTTCCTCCAACATTAAACTCTTGGGTTGATTAAGTCAACACAATAATCCTGTATGAGAAAACAGTTTACTATAATTGGGGCTATCCTCAGAGGTTCCCAAGGTTTGGGGCACCTGGGACTCATCGGTCACAGTCTCTCAATTGATTCTTAGTCTTTATTACAAGGTTATAGCATGAATACAGATTCAAGACGTATGTGGGGATCTAATATATCTGGCAGCAGAAGTTTAAGTTATTAATGTTATATTTGTTGTTTTGTAACTTTCAATAAAGATCAGATATGCAAAACATATATTGATCCTATGTCTAAATAATATACACCATGTTCCAAATTATAATGCAAATGTTCTTTTTTACTGATTTTCCTAAATGGTCAGGGCAAATGACAGTCAATGTAATAAAAGTCATCACCCGTTATTGTGGAACATCCAGTTTTCCTTTTATTGGGCTCACCTGCCAAACTA
Organism: Allobates femoralis; assembly: GCA_033576535.1. Taxonomy (NCBI): domain Eukaryota; kingdom Metazoa; phylum Chordata; class Amphibia; order Anura; family Aromobatidae; genus Allobates; species Allobates femoralis. The sequence continues at coordinate 115,779,461 of JARQOC010000003.1, read as the reverse complement.
ATTTTTACAGGTATCAGAGATTGAATTCAGTGATCCAAAGAACCCTGAGACACAATACCATCAATGGGTTTCATTGAAGAAAGAAGAAAAAAAAAAAACCTATGACACTTACCGTGTTTCCCCGAAAGTAAGACAGGGTCTTACATTCTTTTTGTGGCCAAAAGTGGCCCCCTGTCTTACTTTCGGGGGGGGGCCTTACATTGGAGGCCCCACCATCCATCCACACACTCCCACACATACAGACAGACACATGCATACACATATATACACATATATACACACCATACACACCACACACACACATAGCACCTCTTCTTACCAGGTCCGGAGTGGGGTCCCCGATGGTCCTGTGCCTAGCTCCGCCCAGGTCATAGTGTGGGCCAATCAGCTCAAGCAAGCGTCATCGGGCGCTTGCCTCTGACGTCAGCGCCGCTATGCTGATTGGCCCACACTATGACCTGGGCGGAGCTAGGCCTGAACTCCGGAAGAGCAGGCACCATGGAGCCTAGGACCGGCACCGGAACACGGCGGACGGCAGCGGATCATCTCGGGGACCGGACCGGAGCACAGAGGACGGCACAGGACCATCGGGGACCCCACACCGGACCCGGTAAGAAGAGGTGCTATGTGTGTGTGTGGTGTGTATGGTGTGTATATATGTTTATGCATGTGTCTGTATGTGTGTATGTATGCTTGTAAAACTTCCCCCCCCCGTGTTTCCCCGATAGTAAGGCCCCCCTCCCCCTACCCGGCCTTATAATCGGGGGAGGCCTTACATTAGCAGGCCCCCCCTTTACCCCTAGGCGGCCTTACAATCGGGGGGGCCTTACTTTCGGGGAAACACGGTAAAACCAATTTGCATAATAATTTGGAACATGGTTTATAATGTGAATTGGTTATTTTACTGTAGCCATAATAGTGTACATGATTGTATACACGGTGATACTATTTTATATATACCTGGTAAGTAATCATCTATGCTGTTCAACTTTACCTCCTTTCTTGAATGTGTCTTATGGACTGTATGTAGGACTGTATGTATATCTGTTAAATTTGTTTTATTGACAACTGTTAATTACCGTATATACTCGTGTATAAGCCGAGTTTTTCAGCACAAAAAATGTGCTGAAAAGTCCCCCCTCGGCTTATACACGAGTATATACGGTAATAATAAAAAAAAAAAAAATATACAGCCCCCCCGTGGTATACCGGGCCCCCCCTGTGGCAACCTGTAAAGGAAGCGATGATTATACTTATCGGGTCGCCGACGCCGCCGCTCTGTCACCGTCCGTCACCGCGCTCCTCCTGGTCTTCATGCTTCCTTCACCGTCGCACAGGAAATGACGTCATTTTCTGTGCGCCGATGAAGGAAGCATGAAGACGGGAAGGAGCGCGGTGACGGACGGTGACAGAGCGGCGGCGTCGGCGTCGGCGACCCGATAAGTATAATCATCGCTTCCTTTACAGGTGGCCACAGGGGGGGCCCGGTATACCAGGCGGGAGGGCTGTATACAGCCGGGTACCCAGCGGGGGCTGCTGTATACAGCGGGGGCTGCTGTATACCCCTCTGGGGCTGCTAAATACCCTCTGGGGCTGCTGTATACCCCTCTGGGGCTGCTGTACACCCCTCTGGGGCTGCTATATACCCCTCTGGGGCTGGGGCTGCTATATACCCCTCTGGGGCTGGGGCTGCTGTATACAGCTCTGGGGCTGCTGTATACAGCGCTGGGGCTGCTGTATACCCCTCTGGGGCTGCTATATACCCCTCTGGGGCTGCTATATACCCCTCTGGGGCTGCTATATACCCCTCTGGGGCTGGGGCTGCTGTATACCCCTCTGGGGCTGCTATATACCCCTCTGGGGCTGCTATATACCCCTCTGGGGCTGGGGCTGCTGTATACCCCTCTGGGGCTGCTGTATACAGCTCTGGGGCTGCTGTATACCCCTCTGGGGCTGCTGTATACCCCTCTGGGGCTGCTATATACCCCTCTGGGGCTGCTATATACCCCTCTGGGGCTGCTGTATACCCCTCTGGGGCTGCTGTATACCCCTCTGGGGCTACTGTATACCCCTCTGGGGCTGGGGCTGCTGTATACCCCTCTGGGGCTGCTGTATACAGCTCTGGGGCTGCTGTATACCCTCTGGGGCTGCTATATACCCCTCTGGGGCTGCTGTATACCCCTCTGGGGCTGCTGTATACCCCTCTGGGGCTGCTATATACCCCTCTGGGGCTACTGTATACCCCTCTGGGGCTGCTGTATACAGCTCTGGGGCTGCTGTATACAGCTCTGGGGCTGCTGTATACCCCTCTGGGGCTGCTATATACCCCTCTGGGGCTGCTGTATACCCCTCTGGGGCTGCTGTATACAGCTCTGGGGCTGCTGTATACCCCTCTGGGGCTGCTGTATACAGCTCTGGGGCTGCTATATACCCCTCTGGGGCTGCTATATACCCCTCTGGGGCTGCTATATACCCCTCTGGGGCTGCTGTATACCCCTCTGGGGCTGCTGTATACAGCTCTGGGGCTGCTGTATACAGCTCTGGGGCTGCGGTATACAGCTCTGTGGCTGCTGTATACCCCTCTGGGGCTGCTGTATATACCACTGGGGAGGCTACTGTATACTACCACTGGGGCTGTATATACCTCTGGGGCTGCTGTATACTACACTGGGGCTGTATATACCTCTGGGGCTGCTGTATACTACCACTGGGTCTGTATATACCTCTGGGGCTGCTGTATACTACCACTGGGGCTGTATATACCTCTGGGGCTGCTGTATACTACACTGGGGCTGTATATACCTCTGGGGCTGCTGTATACTACCACTGGGGCTGTATATACCTCTGGGGCTGCTGTATACTACCACTGGGGCTGTATATACCTCTGGGGCTGCTGTATACTACACTGGGGCTGTATATACCTCTGGGGTTGCTGTATACTACCACTGGGGCTGTATATACCTCTGGGGCTGCTGTATACTACCACTGGGGCTGTATATACCTCTGGGGCTGCTGTATACTACACTGGGGCTGTATATACCTCTGGGGCTGCTGTATACTACCACTGGGGCTGTATATACCTCTTGGGCTGCTGTATACTACCACTGGGGCTGTATATACCTCTGGGGCTGCTGTATACTACCACTGGGGCTGTATATACCTCTGGGGCTGCTGTATACTACACTGGGGCTGTATATACCTCTGGGGTTGCTGTATACTACCACTGGGGCTGTATATACCTCTGGGGCTGCTGTATACTACCACTGGGGCTGTATATACCTCTGGGGCTGCTGTATACTACACTGGGGCTGTATATACCTCTGGGGCTGCTGTATACTACCACTGGGGCTGTATATACCTCTTGGGCTGCTGTATACTACCACTGGGGCTGTATATACCTCTGGGGCTGCTGTATACTACCACTGGGGCTGTATATACCTCTGGGGCTGCTGTATACTACCACTGGGGCTGTATATACCTCTGGGGCTGCTGGATACTATCACTGGGGCTGCTGTATACTACCACTGGGGCTGCTGTATATACCTCTGGGGCTGCTGTATACCACACTGCTGGGGGCTGTATACCTGTGCTGGGGTCCACCCTCGGCTTATACACGAGTCAATAGGTTTTTCCAGATTTTTGGGGCAAAAGTAGGGGGGTCGGCTTATACACGGGTCGGCTTATACACGAGTATATACGGTAAGTAAAGAATACATACATGGTGGCTCTTTGGAGGCTTAGGGGAGCTGTCAGGTTCCCCTAGTCCCACCATGGGTAGCTCAAGATATGGATGTCTATAAAGTGATAGCCATGATTAAAATATACCGTATTTTTTGGATTATAAAACAGACTTAAGTTCCCCCAAAATTTTGGCGGAAAGTGTGTGTGTGTGTGTGTGGGGGGGGAATTTATAATCTGAATCTGTGCTGTAGAGGTGGGGGTCGGCTCTGGATGATATCATCACAGTGCGCCCCAGTCACATGATCGCATGCTGGGCACACATAGGAAGAGACACCAAGGAGCTGGGAGTAACGGAGCCAGCGACACAGGGGGGGCGTTAAAAGGGTTTGTTATTTTACTATGTGCGTGCCAGCAGGGGGGCATATAGTGATGGGGAGAGGGGGGCTACATGTGCCAGCACAGGGGGGGCTACATGTGCCAGCACAGGGGGGGCTATACATGTGCCAGCACAGGGGGGGCTATACATGTGCCAGCACAGGGGGAGCATCTGTGCCAGCGCAAGAGGGCCATGTCCAGGATGGATTTCTGGTCATATATCTGTAGATATAACTGAAGCAGGAGTAATGAGACACTAGTGTCACAATGAGGCTGCACTTTCCATGACTCGTACAGTAAATGTGCTGCAAACTAGACGGACTTACTCAACAGTAGCCTCAAGCTCAGAGAGGGTCACCCGTAAGTTAGTTATAGTCTTTGCCTAGAAAAGAAAAAAAAAATCTATAAAAGTCCAATCTCTTTAAAAGATAAAAGGTTCATCAGACAAAACTATTACAGAGAAAAAGTTTTGTAACATACTTTATTATCTAGGTTCTCGTCTAAACTTGCTAAATGCTCAGTCTTGGCGTCCACTTCTTCCTGAAGATTATCTTTTTCCTTGTCCAAGACAGAAATTGTGTTCTTGAGAACGTTCATTTCATTGGTTTGTGATGACACTTTTTGATTCAGTTCACCTAACAGTTATACAAAAGAAACAAACATTAAAGGGGCCGTCCGGCTGATGCCATTCTCTTTAGCAGTGTTTCTATTTGAAATATTAGGGTATGTGCCCACAGGACGTTTTTTGAGCAGTCCTGAACGCAGCAAAAACTGAGGATCCTAGAGTCCTTGACAGGAAAAGTGCTATGATCTTGTCTGCGTTTTTTGCGCGTTTTTTGAGCGTTTTTACTGCGTTTTTGATGCTGCGTTTTTTTCCATTGACTGCACCAAAAACACAGGAAAATAGAGCATGTCAATTCTTTCCTTTCCGCACCAAAAACGCAGGTATTTGACAGTTCTTGACACTTGCAAAACCAATGTGTGTGCACAGCGTTTCTGTGAAACACATTGGTTTTGCTGGGAATGAAAACCGCAGGAACAAATTAGCATACATTACCATAAAACCAATGGTTTTCTGCATGCAGAAACCGCAGCAAAAACGCCCTGTGTGCACATACCCTTACACTTTTAGGCTGGTTTCACAGTGATAATACCGGAGCGGGAGCATACAGTTGCTTCCGGCTGTGTACCTTTTTCCGCTGGATCCGGGGACAAATGACACATCCCCTAGGGAGTGTGTCATTTAAAGCTGCCTTCTGGGCATGTGCAGTTCGAAAAACCCAGATGCAGCTGGATCCAGGTTAAATTGAGCCCCACTGTAGATCCACCTGGAGTGCCCCGAACCTGGGTGTACACGGGTTTTGTCACAGAGACCAAAGCTGCAACGAAATGCAGATTTGGCTTCAGTGAAAAGTCCGGTGACTCTCGGATCAGGGGAAAATGGAAACAACTGTTTGCACCCTGAAGTGTCTCTGGCCCGATTGAGAGTCAATGGGGCCGAAAAGTGATGTGGGTGCATCCAGTTAAAGCCGGATTCACATGGATGCCAAAAATGGCAGTGTGAAACCAGCCTAAGTGTGTTTGTGCATATATATTTTCTTTTCTTTCATATGTGTATGGGATATGTACTTATATATAGGAGGCTATATAAGGGCCTGTACTGTATATAAAAGCTACAGGCACTCCGAACTCCCAGCACCCCCAGCCACCTGAACTCCCACCCAATGCTGCCAAAGGTTTTAAGGGGTCTTCTAGTCTGGCAGATCAGAATAATCTATTTTTTCCATATTTTACAAGTATTCAGTGTGGAGAATATATCTGCTAAACAATTTAGCTCGATTCACAGTATTAAAAAATAGCAGCTTATAGGGAGTGATCTCAACCTTCCATCATGATAAACCACCTCTTAATGGAGGTAATAAAGCCCATTTATAAAGAGCTGTCATCTGATGATTTATTAGAAGGTTGGGCTGGAGCAGAAACACAAAATAACAAATCGCTGAACTCACTCATTTGGACTGGAATATCCAATTGACCATCAGTCAACGTCTGTGTGATCAGTACCAAACACTTAAAAAGTGGTTTTGAGACAAATGCGTTATCAAATCGGCAGCCATGATATCTGCATAACCAACTGGTTAAATGATTCAGTCTTGTGCACATCATCAGTATATAAATGCCTATCTCCTGTACCAGAATCTTTTTTTGTGTAATTTTGACAAATTTTAATTGTGCAAAAAAAAAAAAATGTGATACTCAATTTTTAGCATGACGCCATTTTTTTATTTTTACCTTTTTCTTAAGATGGCGACAATCATAGTAATTAAGGATCTTTGTTTATTTTGTTTCAGACAAGTACAACAGCCGGGATCGTGGCCACAGTTCACTATATTGTTTTCCTGCCCACTTCACTGCATTCTCACACTTACTTATTTAAAGGCTTTTCATGATATAAAGATTTGTAAGAATACTTCAAACATGGAATATATTGTAAAAAAAAATCCCTATCCCAAAAATCCCTATACTTTTTCCACAATAAAAAACAAAAACACAAAAATAGCATAAAAACTAAAAACCAGGGGTCTAAACTAGAAGCTTACGGGAAGCCCATCTGAGCCTGCTACTTATTATTGGCCATCAAAGTTACCGCTACCTGCAGTTCCTCTAATTGAACAGGACTCATTTGTGTAGAATTGGACTACATCCAATGAAGAGGGAAAATACATCAAGATCTGTTCTCTACTAAAGGGCCTGTCACACGTGTCAATGTCGCCCGCGATATCGCTCATGCGTCACAAATTACACAGGTCAACAAAAAAAATTTTTTTTTCTGGTGCCCAAAATATTTTAATGAATTTGGGGTATTTTTGGGGTGCTGATTCTGAATATGCTATCAGTTTTGCTAGATTGGCTCAAGTTTTTGAGATTTTTGGTATCTTATTTATAGCACTTGTTGGTAAATGCGACGCATCATCTCATTAATTTCTTTGGATTAGTACTTGAACTGAGCAGTTCTCAATATAGTTTTGTGTTAATTAGTGTTCTAAAAGTTTGTTCATAGCTTGATTTTTTGCACTAACTTTATGTTGTTTTCTGTTGTCCAGTGAAAAGCATGAACTCATCAAGAAGAAGTTGTCTTAACGATCCAGACTCATTCTGTTACATTTGTGGTGAATATACACTGACAAAACATAGAAGAAACATAACAGACTTTGTTAAAAAAGTAGCAAAAAACGTCTTTTTTGTTACACATTTTACGAAAAATCTCAAAAACTTGAGCCAATCTGGCAAAACTGATGACATATTCAGAATCAGCACCCCAAAGTTACCCTAAATTCAATGAAATATCTTTGGCACCAAAAATGCTGTTGACCAGTGTTATTAATCGCCTGAGCGATGTGGAATTATCGCAGGTAAGATGTCACACGCGTCAATATGACCCAGCGATGCGGTGATGTCGCCATCTTGCGAGCGATTTTATTTAGTCGCTTGTACGTTGTCAAAATAGAAAATACATCGCTGAGTTTAGTGTCACACGCAGCGATGCACAAGGTCTACTGAGCGATGAGCGACAGGTTTTACATCTGGCAGTGAAACCTGCGATCGGCGATCAGCGACATATCGCTGGTTGCATCGCTTGGTCACACGCTTCAATGTCGCTCCTGCGTCACTTTTATGTCGCTCGAGCGACTGAAAATCCGTGACGTACGAGCGACATTGACAGCGATATCGACGTGTGTGACATCCCCTTAAGAGTCAGTTTTGATAGAAATCCAAAAAGTAATGTAATATTTGGACTGACCAACTGTTCTTTTCTCTTTGTCCTTCATAGTCCCCACATATGAAGAACCTATCTGTACCCATGCTAACAAGGCTAGTAGATGTTCCCTACTCATAGAAACTACATTGGGAAAACTTGGCTACTTCAATTAGATGGAAATTGTATGCATCCTGAGCCTCTTTGCAATCAATAGGTCCCTGGGTTCAACACAACATAAAAGCTTCTAAAGTGGCTATAATTCAGCCTTGAAGGAACTCCCCAAATTTACAGGCTTGGATTCTGGATTGTTAGGTCCCATGAATAATAATACTTCATTGTGTGCTTTCCGTGCCATGTATTGCATTTTCTCTGTTGCAATGCAGAGGTCCTGCCTTTGGTAGTTTGTCCTTTCTTCCCATAATAGTTGTACTTTGGCCATCTTCGATATACATGTTATACTGCTCTCTCCAGAATCACTCTATCTACTGCATTTTACTTTAATTCAAGAGATTTCAGTGAAAATCATCTCCATTTCTCCTGGACTCTCATTACAAGTCAATGTGGTAGAGTTGGAACTATCTGGGGACGTTTGCATTTGAATACAATAGTCAATACGATTATTAGAGGAATTGATACTTCAGGCACTATGTACTTGCACTGCACTGAACAGCCAGAATATGGATTGACCGATTGTTGGCGTAAGTACACCTCTCAAGCTAGCTTTCAATGCATCCCAAAGAATATTCTGGGAAAGAAAAAAACTATTCTCATTGAAATAGTGTCGGCGAGTGGTAGCAAATAATTGACTGTATAGCAACTGCAGCCAAAATGGATTCATAGTCCAGATAAACAAACAGTTCAGGATTTCATAGGAGGCATGTTAGTACAGAAGAGTGGTGTTACAGGAGCCTGGGTAGATAGTCTGCAAATTCTAAATGAGATTAAGCGTGTTCTGTGCCCACCAATAAGTCAATATGTCATAATGTTTCATATGTCTCAGAATAACCTGAGACTTGCTGAGCCTGTGGATGGTGAATGGCGTCATAGATTCATTAATGACAAATCCTATAACTCACTGAATATTGATTGAAAGACTATGTTCAGTACTCAGCTCTGGTCTGAACTTATCCCAGTATGGGTGAATAATGTTATTAAAGTTTCAAATCATTAGCACAAAGACACCAAACATCGCATCAGTGAATGAGATTATATGGGGAAGGGATGTAGACTGATATAACAGTTTCTTGGAAAAATCTGCAATGAACTCACACAAATCTACCGTCCTCATCGACCTTGGAGAGAATATATTCAAATACAATGAACCTATCAATCGGGATACTGAATCCTCTGGAGAATCCAGTGTAGGGAAAGTGGAAACCATGTCTGACCCACAATTAGAAGTATATTAGAAATATTGAGTAAAAGTAAAGGAAAAAGGCCATGAAAATGTGCAGGTTAGGTGCACGGTGTCTGACAGCATAATGTCTAATATACACACAGGGATTATCAACATGAACCAATACACCACATGCACCAATACATGCAGAAAGCAATCAGACAAAATGGTTCCCTTTTTAAAATGTTCACTTTTATATATGTGATAATACAATTGAAAGATTACCAATACAACTTACCTATTCTTTCTTCCAAAGTTGCTATCTCTTCCTGTGATAATTGCAACTCATTAGACTTTATGGCCATGCGATGATACATATCTTCCATAGACTTCTGAATTTGTTCATTCAATAACCTGGATCACAAATAACATCTTGTGAACAGTATAATACAGTGGAATCTGGATTTAAGAGCATGATCCTTTCTGTGTTTACTTGTAAATCAAATCGCTTCTATATCAAAGCAAATTTTCCCATAAGAAATAATTGAAACACAGATAATTCGTTCCACAACCCAAAAATATTTACTGTATTCATATACATCACATACAGAACTGCAAAATTATTACATTCCCTTGCAGCTCCCAATATCCCCCTGCAGCCCCCCCCATCATCCCCCAATATCCTCATCATCCCCTGCAGCCCCCAATATCCTCCTCATCCCCCTGCAGCCCCCAATATCCACACCATCCCCCAATACATACACACACACACACACACACACACCTCTCCTCCGCTGTATTCCGGGTGCCCTACTGAGCTCTCAGCTCCCGTACATATACAGGGAAGCCAGTGGCCGATCAGATGCGAGCACCCAGCAACCAATTACACGCCTGCAGCCACCGGTGTCTGATTGTCCACCGGCTTCCCTGTATATGTACTGGAGCTGAGAGCTCAGTAGGGCGCCCGGAATACAGCGGAGGAGCAGTAAGAGTGCGTGTGAGTTCCGGGCGGTGGAGGACGGGCAGACAGCAGTGACAGCGGGCAACAGTAGGGGTAGTGGGGGGGCTGGCGGACAGCGGTGGGCAGGCAGAGGCAGGCGGACAGCGGACTCTGAGCTGTCTCTGCAGCCGGCGGGTTTCCGTACATGTACTGTGACAGAGAGATCAGAGCAGCAGCGGGCGGGTAGTAAATATAGATACAGTACAGTGTATAATAAATAAAATACAGTAGCATCACACATGCACAGTATGTTCAGTGCCAGCCCCCAGTGCTCGTAATCCAAATCATTGCTCGTTAAGCAAGTTACAATTTTGCAGAAATGGCAGCTCGTCTTACAAAATGTTCGCAAATAAAGTTGCTCATAAATTAAGGTATCATTGTAATTACAATATCCAGAAAGAAACGCAGAACCCAGTTTTGAAACAGTTCATATAACCTGTCTCCCCCTCACAGAACGTTATGTACAATAGTGTCATCAAGATCCTACAAAAATGGACTTCTAGAGCCCTAATACCGAATGAGAAATCTTTATTAAATTACATGGCGACAAAATACACACAAAAAACAGGTCTAAAAAAGATTAAAACACTGGACAAAGATAGCGATAATAATAGGAACCACAAGATGGAAGTAAAGAAACACTGCCAATATATAAATCAGTGAAAGGGATCCTCCAGAATGCCTCCTAAGCAGGGCCGGCGTCAGCACCCGGCGTACCCGGACAAGTGCCGGGGCCCAGGCATGACAGAGGGGCCCACCGCCGCCCGCCCGCCCACATCGCGCCGCCGGTGTGGTTATTTTTCTTACCGGAGCGGACTTTCATTCATTCAAAAGCTGGCCGCCAGCTCCTGCTCCGCCCCCGAATCGCGTCACATCCGGCTAGGCCGTCACGTCCGCTGATTATGCGTTCCACACTGTGGAAAGCATAGAAGAGGCACCCCCGCTCCGCCCCTTCACTTCCTCTTCCTGTGGAACGCATAGAGGAGGAAGATGCCAGACTGCAGGTGAGTATGGCTGGGGTCCAGGGGGGGATCCAGGCCCAGTAGTCAGCACCCGGGGCCCTGGTCTGGCGGGTAGGCCCCCTGTGAACCACTTGCCTTGTAGGGGCCCCTGAGCGCTGCCTCTCTTTTCCTCCCACACACCCTCTCTCCCTCATAACCTGAGCGGCAGATCTGCTGATTGCAGCATCTGTCTATAGTGAGCAGCAGCAGATCTGCCAGCTGCCGCTCAGGTTATGAGGGAGAGAGGGGGCGTGGAGAAACTGCATTCAGGGGCCCCCTGCAAGGGGAAAATTACACAGGGGCCCCCAGGGGCAAATTACACAGCAGCCCCCTGTCAGGGACAGATTACAGAGGAGCACCCTGCTGGGGGCAAATTACAGAGGGGCCCCCTGCCAGGGGCAAATAACACAGTGCCCAGGGGCCCCTTGCATGCAGTGGGTAGACAGACATAGGGGGAGAGCTGGGGCATTTAGAGGCTGTGCAGGGTTATATATAATTTGAAAGCTGAGCCGGGCTTTGTGGAGGCTGTGCTGGGCGCTGTGGAGGCTGTGCTGGGCTCTGTGAAGGCTGTGCTGGGCTCTGTGGAGGCTGTGCTGGGCTCTGTGGAGGCTGTGCTGGGCTCTGTGGAGGCTGTGCTGGGCTCTGTGGAGGCTGTGCTGGGCTCTGTGGAGGCTGTGCTGGGCTCTGTGGAGGCTGTGCTGGGCTCTGTGGAGGCTGTGCTGGGCTCTGTGGAGGCTGTGCTGGGCTCTGTGGAGGCTGTGCTGGGCTCTGTGGAGGCTGTGCTGGGCTCTGTGGAGGCTGTGCTGGGCTCTGTGGAGGCTGTGCTGGGCTCTGTGGAGGCTGGGCTCTGTGAAGGCTGTGCTGGGCTATGTGGAGGCTGGGCTCTGTGGAGGCTGTGCTGGGCTCTGTGGAGGCTGTGCTGGGCTCTGTGGAGGCTGTGCTGGGCTCTGTGGAGGCTGTGCTGGGCTCTGTGGAGGCTGTGCTGGGCTCTGTGGAGGCTGTGCTGGGCTCTGTGGAGGCTGTGCTGGACTATATATAATTTGGAAGCTGTGGTGGTCTCTATAGAGGCTGTGCAGGGCTATATATAATTTGTAGGCTGCTTGGCTCTGTGGAGGCTTTGCTCAGCTATTTGGAGGCTGGGCTGTATGTATTATTTGGAAGTTTTGCTGGGTTGTATATATTATCTGGAGCCTGCTGCTAAGCTGTGTATAGTTGGAGGCTGTGCTGAGCTGGCACAGCCACCAGATAATATATATAGCCCAGCAGTAGCCTCCAAATATATACAGCCCTGCACAGCCTCAATATTGTATATACAGCCCACCCAGGAGCCTTTATATTATATGCACGGCCCACAGCTTCTATATTAGATTCATGAATCGAGGTATGTGCTTAACCTCCCTAACGGTTTTCCCGAGTCTCTCTCGGGTTGAAAATGTTGTACCCAAAGCGATTACCCCGAGGGAGACTCGGGGTAAGTGCCTATTGTGACATCTGAGCCCCTCTTACCCCATCCTGGTGGTCTAGCGGTGTCCCCTTGTCATCTCCGTGTCCTTCCCGATGGAGGCTGCCATGTTGCTTCCGGGATCCGTCTCTCTGAGCCGCAGAGGCTCATGGGAGGCCGGCCTTAAAGTGACACACACAAAATTTCCATAACAAAAAAATTAACGCTTTTAGCATAAAATTCCAGAATTATTCGTAACGCCAGGGAGGTTAAGGGGCCCACTGAACTGTTTCGCCCGGGGCCCACAAAAACCTGGAGCCGGCCCTGCTCCTAAGCTAGCAAAACATGTCCCTGCAGCATCCTATCACTAATCTCACACTCCTTTTGTCTACTAAAAGCATCCTGTGAAAGTGCATAAAAACGTTTTAATACTCACTAGCAATATTAATTAGCAGGGGCTATATTCTTTAGGGCCACGTTACACACACAGATAATTGTGCAGAGATTGTTCGCAGATCTCTGGTTGCAGTAAAATCATGGAAACATTGCTCCATTTGTACACAGCCACAAAATGGAACAATGTATCCATAATTTCACTGCAACCAGAGATCTGCGAACAATCTCTGCACAATTATCTGTGTGTGTAACGTGGCCTTTAGTCACCACTCTCTCTGTCTGTGCTGCTGTGATGTGCAGCTGAAGGCAGGACTACTGATTTGCGTTCTGTGAGTGATAGATAGGGGGGAGGGAAATGCCTGCACAAGAAGAGCACAAGCAGAGCAAACAGACAGAGAGAGGGTGGATCCTGGAGCCTGCAAAACAGCCGCCCTGGTGACTAAAGAATATAGCCCCTGCTAATTATAATCACTAATGAGGGAGTATTAAAACGTTTTTATGCACTTTCACAGGATGCTTTTAGGAGACAAAAGGAGTGTGAGATTAGTGATAGGATGGTGCAGGGACATGTTTTGCTAACTTAGGAGGCACGGATTCCATATGTGACTCAGTCACACTTGTGGTTTTTGGTTTTTTGATTTTGTTCTTTTTACTATACTCATGGATTCATGCATCTGATTCATGTATATTTGGTTCTTTTGTTGTGTTGGTTTTTGCTCTCTTCTAGATAACCTGTAGGTTATCATTCACTATCAGTGCTTTCAACACAGGTCATTATCAATGTGGGCATTTTTCTGGACGGATACTTTATTGTATATAAAAATTGTTCATGATCTGAACTCTTGATTAATTGCTATGGACTTGGAATTTGGTTTGTACAGTGTCTCACTGTTTTTAAATGTTTTTATACTATGCTTTGGTGTTTTTTTTGTGTGTTTAATAAACATATTTCATATTTTGGTATATCAGTTTCATAAATATTCAATTAGAGCTTTGCTCTTTGGTATCCCCTTGATCCCGGTCAGCCTATACACGTAGTCTGTCCCTTCTTCCTTTTACATATTTAGTTATACGTGTGACTGGTGGATCATGTTCTAGTGCTCGCCATGTTCTAATATTTGTGTAACAAATGCACATATACACCATGAGAATATCACCCACAAACTAACACTTATGGTGTCACTCTCCTCCCTGATGGATCACTACTTAATCAGTGATTCTCGTCAGGGATAGTTTCTTTTGACACCTTATTTGTGCTGGGTCAAGCCCACACTTGTTCACTCAGAGGGGGAAAAAAATAATAAATTACTGATAGGGGTTTGTTATAAGTCCCCAACAATAATGGAAGTGGAGGAGAATATCCTCATAAAGCAAATAGATGAAGCAGCGACTCAGGGAGAAGTCATTATTATGGGGGACTTCAACTACCCTGAAATACATTGGGGATCAGAAACCTGCAGTTCCAGCAAAGGTAATAAGTTTTTGAAAACTATGAGAGACAATTAACCTTTCACAACTGGTTCAGGACCCAACAAGAAGGGGGGCACTGCTGGACCTAATATTAACCAACAGGCCGGACCGCATATCAAATATACGGGTTGGAGGTCACTTGGGTAATAGTGATCATAACTTAATAAGCTTTCAAGTATCCTTTACTAAGATGTGTAGTAGAGGGGCTACAAGGACACTAAACTTCAGGAAGGCAAATTTCCAACGGTTGAGAGATGATCTTAGTGAAATAAACTGGGACGATGTCCTGAGACATAAAAGTACACAAAGCAAATGGGAGATGTTTATTAGCATCCTGAATAGGACCTGTGCACAATATATACCCTATGGGAATAAGCATGCTAGAAATAGGAGGAAACCACTATGGCTAAATAAAGTGGTAAGAGGTGCAATATGTGACAAAAAGAAAGCATTTAGGGAATTAAAGCAAGTAGGTAGTGATGAGGCATTGAATAAAAACAGAAAATTAAATAACATTTGTAAAAAGCAAATCAAGGCAGCAAAGATTGAGACAGAGAGACTCATTGCCAGAGAAAGTAAAAATAATCCCAAAATATTTTTTAACTACATAAATAGTAAGAAACTAAAAAATGATGGTGTTGGACCCTTTAAAAATAATCTGGGTGAAATGGTGGATGAGGATGAGGAAAAAGCCAATATGCTAAATGACTTTTTTTCAACAGTATTTACACAAGAAAATCCCATGACAGACAATATGATCAGTGATAACAAAAATTCTCAATTAAATGTCACCTGCTTAACCCAAGAGGAAGTACGGCATCGTTTAAAAATCACTAAGATTGACAAATCCCCAGGCCCGGATGGGATACACCCCAGAGTGCTGCAGGAATTAAGTACTGTCATAGATAGACCATTATTTTGAATATTTAAAGATTCCATAATAACAGGGTCTGTACCACAGGACTGGCGTATAGCAAATGTGGTGCCAATATTCAAAAAGGGGACAAAAACTGAACTTGGAAATTATAGGCCAGTAAGCTTAACCTCTACTGTGGGTGAAATCCTAGAGGGTTTTCTAAGAGATGCTATACTGGAGGATCTGAAGAAAAATAACCTCATGACCCATTATCAACATGGTTTTACGAGGGACCGTTCCTGTCAAACTAATCTGATAAGCTTCTATGAAGAAGTAAGTTCTGGACTGGACCAAAGAAATGCAGTGGATGTGGTGTATATGGACTTTTCAAAAGCTTTTGATACGGTGCCACACAAAAGGTTGATACATAAAATGAGGGCAATGGGGATAGGGGAAAATATGTGTAAGTGGGTTAAGAACTGGCTTAGTGATAGGAAACAAAGGGTGGTTATTAATGGAACACTCTCAGAATGGGTCACAGTTAACAGTGGGGTACCACAGGGGTCAGTGTTGGGCCCGCTTCTATTTAATATATTTATTAATGACCTTGTAGGGGGCATACAGAGTAGAATCTCAATATTTGCAGATGACACTAAACTCTGCAGGGTAATCAATACAGAGGAGGACAATTTTATATTACAGGAGGATTTATGTAAACTAGAAGCTTGGGCTGCTAAATGGCAAATGAGCTTTAATGGGGATAAATGTAAAGTCATGCACTTGGGCAGAGGAAACAAAAGGTATAATTATGTGCTTAATTGTAAAACACTGGGCAAAACTGTCACTGAAAAAGACCTGGGTGTATGGGTAGATGACAAACTCACATTTAGTGGCCAGTGTCAGGCAGCTGCTGCAAAGGCAAATAAAATAATGGGATGCATTAAAAGAGGCATAGATGCTCATGAGGAGAACATAATTTTACCTCTATACAAGTCATTAGTGCGACCACACTTAGAATACTGTGTACAATTCTGGTCTCCGGTGTATAAGAATGACATAGCTGAACTAGAGCGGGTCCAGAGAAGAGCGACAAAAGTCATTAGAGGACTAAGGGGATGCAATACCAATGCAGGTTATTAAACTTGGAGTTATTTAGCTTGGAAAAACGAAGGCTTAGGGGTGATCTTATAATAATGTATAAATATATGAGGGGACAGTACAGAGAACTTTCTACTGATCTCTTTACTCTTAGGCCTGAGACTGGGACAAGGGGGCATCCTCTACGTCTGGAGGAAAGAAGGTTTTTTTTTTTTAAATCAAATATATTTTTATTGACAAAGCATCCAACATGTTATTTCACAGTACTTTCATTAACATTTGTCTCAGGTAATTTTCCCCCTTATTTTCCATAAACAATACAAACCCGTGAACTCCCTCTCCCTCCCCCCCCAATATCTCCCACCCCTCCCCCTTCGAGCCAAGCGGTGATACTGTGTTGCACGTATGTTTGAAACAAATACAGACTTCAACTCAATCCCCTCTATCCCATTATATAGAAGACGCTTCCCCCCTGGTTAGAAACTATCCCTCCCCGTAGGTGAGCCACGGCGACCAAATTCTCTCATAACAGTCTAGCTTACCCCTTTTCCGGTATACCCCTCTTTCCATAAGAGAAACATATTTTGCTCGTTCCATAAATTCCTGTCTCGATGGTGGTTCTGCATCAATCCAATGCCGAGCGACCAACTTTCGTGCTATATAGAGTAGCCTGGCTATGGCAGTCTTTGAAAATTCCTCTGTCTGGATTTCATCCACATATCCTAATATGCACACTTTCGGATCCCTAGGCACTACACAACCATATGCACCCTCCACTCTGTTTAACACCCTTATCCAATAACCACTCAGTTTTGGGCAGTACCACAACATGTGGAGCAGGTCCGCCGGTTCCCCCCAACATCTGGGACATTCAGCATTAGATTTTAAATGTATCTTATGTAAGAATTCTGGGGTACGGTACACCCTGTATAAAATATAAAGTCGAGATAGCCTGCCTGGTTCACATAATGATTGTTTCGGTACCCACTCTAAAATAGAGTCCCATTGATCATCTTCTATTGTCCCCACCTCCTGTTCCCATCTCAGCTTAGCATTAGATGGATGTTGTAGCAAAAAGGTGTGTAAAATGTCCCGATATGTGGTTGCAATTACTCCTTTCGTGGGACCTCCTTCACACACATAGTCCAGTACAAGATCCGTCTGGATCGTCAGAACCCTCTGTTTTGCTTGTGCTCTTATAGCGTGCCTCATTTGCAAGTACTGAAATATCCCTCCCTGTCTCTCTCAGCCCAAATTCTTCCCATAGTCTCGAAAATGGCTTAAGCGTCTGTCCATCCAGGACTTGTTTTGCTAAGACTATGCCCCGGTCTCTCCACTCCCCCAGGCATCCCAGCTTTTCTATCTCCGGAAGGTTGGAATTATGCCATAGCGGGGAATAGTCCGTCAATCCTTCCACCCCTCGGAGCCTCTTCAACTTATCCCAGATAACATGTATTAGCCGAATAGTCGGGCATTGTTTCCCCAGTGTTTGAAATGTCCCATCTTCCACCCCAAATATTAAAGGGCACCTATTAGTCACACCCTCTATAACCTTTTGAATAGAAGGCTGAGCCGCTTTTTGCGTCCATCCTCTCATATGTTGAGACTGCGCCGCCACATAGTATAGATAGGGATTTGGTAGGGCCAGTCCACCCTCGTCTTTAGGTCGCTGAAGAAGTTCCAATCTCAGCCTCGCCAACCTCTTACCCCAAATCAACCCACGGAACAACGAATTGATATGTTTAAACCTAGACTGTGGAATAGAGATCGGGGCATTGTGGAAAACATATAGTAACTTAGGCATCAGCACCATCTTTATTAAGTTCACCCTTCCAGGAAAGAAGGTTTAATCATAATCACAGACGCAGATTCTTTACTGTAAGAGCAGTGAGACTATGGAACTCTCTGCCACATGATGTTGTAATGAGTGAGTCACTACTAAAACATTTAAGAAGTGTTTGGATGCCTTTCTTGAAAATTATAATATTACCAGTTATATATATTAGATTCTTTGATAGGGCGTTGATCCAGGGAACTAGTCTGCTTGCCATATCTGGAGTCAGGAAGGAATTTTTTCCCCCAATGTGGAGCCTAATGTTGCCACATGGGTTTTTTTTGCCTTCCTCTGGATCAACATGTTAGGCTATGGGTTGAACTAGATGGACTTAAAGTCTTCCTTCAACCTTAAAAACTATGTTACTATGTTACCTGCTGAATAAACTTAAAAGGAGTGTATCCCCTATTTCCCATAACACACAAACAATGGTTTAGTATGAGACAAGCTGATACCTCTTAGCAAAGATAACACGATAATCAGAACGATCTCACCAAGTTCACGGTGGGGCGCCTGCGTCCTTCAAGTGCTCCTTGCTCACCGGTATATCAGAGAAGAAGAGTAGGCATAAACAGACTCGCCCTGTCAGCAATTTGTCTGCCTTACATTCTCACTCCCACCCTGACAAGGGCAGTCCACAGCTCACCCTAGCTGTCACTTGCCCTATGTAGATGCCCAGGTGCCTGCCGACATGTTTCGCCCATTGGGCTCTTCAGGGGTATCACAGCACCCTATCACTTACTGGGCTGCATAGTACAATAGCCTCTCTAGCTATAGTATGGGACCGGTATAGTACAGGGTCCCCCTAGCTGAGGGCTTATATCCTTTTTTTTTTTCCCTACCATCCTACAGCAATACACAAATGGGTTAATCCCTAATTCCTAGTTGGAACAGAAGATACGTTAATTAGCAATACATACAGACTCTTCATTGGCTGGACATCCTCCCTCCTTCCTTCCTCCCCCTATAAAGGAGGGACAGACAAGACACACACCATGTATTTTGTTTCTTCTTACTTGGAGCAAAAGATTTCCATGTCCAGGTCTTGAGGGTTCTGTATACATAGTTTAAAGACATGTCCCTTGGCTCCCCTAAGGTGGATGGTTCCTTGTACCTGGATTATACTATTGCAGGTTCTGTATACACGTGTTCATGTGTCCCTCGGCTCCCTGCCATAATATATATATATATACATATACATACACGGAGAGTATATATATGTATGTATTATATATATATATATATATATCGGGGTAGAAGCTCTGGGCAACTCAAAGCAAGAGTATTGCCCCTCAGTCATTACACTGACCCAGGAAACCTACTGCTGCAGGCAGATCCAAGAATCCATGTAAGCCTGCGTTGCTGCTGCTGCTTGCTATGCATCTCTTGAGTCTAAATCTCCCCCTTTCTCTTTACATGTGCTCCACGTGGAGGACAGTGTGCTCCAGTGGTCAGCTGGAGGAGCTGAGGACGCCAGTGTAGACGCTGAAAGTTCCAGACTCGTATGTGTCAGCCCAGACATAACCGTGTGGATGGCTCAGCCTTCACTAAAAAAGTGCTAAAACAAGCGACACAAGAATATACCCAACCCTAGGTTTTAAGTATTATTTGCCAATTCCCATTTGTGTGCTGCCGTACGACGATCAGGAAAGTCTAAAATTTATTTAGAGATGGGGGGGGTGGGGGGGAGGGGAGGTCCAGCCAATGAAAAATCTGTATATATTGCTAATTCACATAACTTCTTTTCCGACTAGGGATTAAGGATTAACCCATTTGTGTGCTGCTGTAGATCGATCAGGAAATGAAAATTTCAGGTATATAATTTTTAGACTTTATAAGCTATATCCAAATCAAAAGCCCCAAGTGTAATAAAAATTAGCTTTTATTCGTACACACAAAAGCAATGGGATGGGTGTAGATGTTTTTTGATATCCTTGGTTTTATTCTGTACTAGTAAAGCCCATTTCACATCAGCGTTATTTTTAAATCGCGGCAGATGCGGTGAAAAAAAAGAGAATTTTGTTTACTTACCATAAATTCTTTTTCTTCTAGCTCCTAATTGGGAGACCCAGACATTGGGTGTATAGCTTCCGCCTCCGGAGGACACACAAAGTATTACACTGAAAAGTGTAACTCCTCCCCTACTGCCTATACACCCCCTCCAGGAGGAATCCCATCAGTTCGGTGCACAAGCAGGAAGGAGGAAAATAATCCACACCAAGACCGAAAGGTCCGGCTAAGAATCATCGGCCCACAGGGCCATAAAAGCGACATGAAACACCAGTCACTTAAATAGGAGAACAAAGCCCAAAAGGCAACAGGGTGGGTGCTGGGTCTCCCAATTAGGAGCTAGAAGAAAAAGAATTTACGGTAAGTAAACAAAATTCTCTTTTTCTTTTTCGCTCCATTGGGAGACCCAGACATTGGGATGTCCAAAAGATATCCCTGGGCGGGAAAAGACCCAAGCATGGCAGAAAAATCATAAGTGAGCGACCGCCGCCTGAAGGATCCGTCTGCCCACAGTAGCGTCAGCCGACGCAAACGCATGAACCTGATAATGTTTTGTAAAGGTGTGCAGGCTGGACCAAGTGGCCGCCTGACACACCTGTTGTGCCGTGGCCTGATGACGTAAGGCCCACAAGGCACCCACAGCTCTTGTGGAATGCGCCTTAATACCCGCAGGCAAAGGCGTACCAGAGGAAAGGTAAGCTTCCTGGATAGGAGCCTTGATCCACCGGGCCAAGGAGGACTTGGAAGCCGGCTCACCTTTCTTCTGACCTGTCGTAAGAACGAACAAGGCATCCGCACAGCGAAAAGCAGCCGTGCGGGAGACATAAATCCTGACAGCCCTGACCAGGTACAAAGTATGGAGAGACTTCTCATACTGGTGAACAGAATTAGGTCAAAAGGACGGCAGAACAATGTCTTGATTCAGGTGAAACGGAGAAAGCACCTTGGGTAAGAACTCTGCCACAGGTCGAAGCACCACTTTATCCTGGTGAATCACCAGGAATGGAGAACTGCAAGACAGGGCTGCCAGCTCTGAAACCCTCCGAAGAGATGTAATGGCGACCAGAAAGGCAACCTTCTGGGAAAGTCTGGAGAGGGACACCTCTCTTAAAGGTTCGAAAGGCGACTTTTGTAAGGCCGCAAGCACCAGATTAAGGTCCCAGGGGTTCAAGGGACGCCTGCAGGGGGGAATAATGTGACTCGCCCCTTGAACAAACGTCTTTACCTGAGGAAGGTTAGCCAGACGTTTGCTAAACAGTACAGAAAGTGCCGAAATCTGGCCCTTGATGGAGCTGAGAGCCAAACCCTTAGCTAACCCTGTTTGAAGGAAAGCAAGAAGGGTTGAAAAAGGCCAGGGAGAACTTCCGTGGAGACGACACCAGGAGAAGAAGATCTTCCAAACCCTGCAGTAAATCCTTGCCGAAGCAGGTTTCCTGGCTTGTCTCATGGTTGCGGCAACTTCAGAGGAAAAACCACGAGATGTCAGCAACCAGTCTTCAAGTGCCACAAAGTCAGGCTGAGGGCCGCTGAATTGTGGTGGAAGAACAGACCTTGTGACAAGAGGTCTGGCCGGGTCGGGAGCCTCCAAGGATCCCCCGCTGAGAGCTGTAACAGGTCCGGATACCACGCCCTCTTGGGCCAGTCTGGAGCGACGGGCAGGGCCTGCCGACATTCCGCCCTGAGCTTCCGCAGAACCTTGGGCAACAGAGGCAAAGGAGGAAACACGTAGGGGAGACGAAACCTGGACCAATCCTGGACCAGAGCGTCTGCCCCTACCGCCTTGCAGTCTCGAGAGCGAGACATGAAGATCGGAACCTGATGGTTCAACCGGGAGGCCATCAGATCCACGTCCGGAATTCCGTATCTGTCGCAGATGTGCCAAAACACGTCCGGGTGAAGAGCCCATTCGCCCGCGTCCATACCTTGCCGACTTAGATAGTCGGCCTCCCAATTGTCCACTCCGGGGATATGGACTGCCGAGATGGACGAGCCGTTGTCCTCGACCCACTGCAATATCCGCTGGACCTCCGCTAAGGCTTGAGGGCTGCGAGTGCCTCCCTGGTGGTTTACATACGCCACCGCGGTTGCGTTGTTGGACTGAATCCGAATATGATGCCCCACCAGGAACCCCTGAAAAGCCAGAAGAGACAGGTAAATGGCCCGAATTTCCAGGACATTGATCTGAAGGGAGGATTCCCATTCCGCCCATGAGCCCTGTGGTGAAGAAACACGGCTCCCCAGCCCAAGAGGCTGGCGTCCGTGGTCACCACCAACCAAGAGGGGGGCAGAAAACATCTGCCTCGAGACAGCGACGTGGGACGCAACCACCAATGGAGAAACTCCTTCGTCGACGGCGATAGAGGAATGCACCGTTCGAGAGAAGCCGGATTCTTGTCCCATCCGCGCAGGATCTGCAACTGCAGTGGACGCAGGTGAAATTGCGCGAAGGGAACTGCCTCCATGGACGCCACCATTTTCCCCAGCACGTGCATCAGACGCCTGATGGAAACCGAGTCTGATTGCAAGAGAAACTGAACTTCTTCCCGAATCGACACTTGCTTGTGGAACGGCAGAATGACCAGGGCCTGAGCCGTGTGAAACTCCATGCCCAGATAAGTGATCGTCTGAGCAGGGAGGAGAACCGACTTCGGTATGTTGATCAACCAACCGAAGCGCTGGAGAGTGTCCAGAGTAACTGAGAGACTCAGTTGACACAATTCCGCAGAGGGAGCTCTGACCAATAGATCGTCCAAGTATGGCGTTACTGCATGGCCCTGGGAACGCAGAACAGCCACCATGGCGGCCATCACTTTGGTGAAAACCCTTGGAGCAGAGGCCAGGCCGAAGGGCAGAGCTACAAACTGAAAGTGCTCTCCCCCACTGTGAATCTCAGCCAGCGTTGATGAGCAGGAGCGATGGGAACGTGTAGATAGGCATCCTTGACATCCACCGAAGCTAGAAAGTCCCCTTGAGACAGTGAAGCGATCACAGACCGCAGAGATTCCATTCGGAATGGCCTGACCCTCACGTGCCGGTTGAAAAGCTTGAGATCCAAGACCGGCCTCACCGAGCCGTCCTTCTTGGGAACTGTGAAGAGGTTCGAATAGAACCCCTGGAAACACTCCCAAGAGGGAACCTGGACCACGACCCCGTTCTGCCTCAAGGCGTCCAACGCCCGACGAAAGGCCAAAGCCCTCGCCAGTGGGGGCGAAGAGAGGCAAAACCGAGTCGGAGGACGCGAGGACAGCTCTATCCTGTAACCGTGGGAGATGACGTCCACTACCCATCGGTCCCGGACATGACTGCTCCAGACGTCTCCAAAGTGGGAGAGCCTGCCACCGACCGAGGATGCTGCTGGGAGAGATGGCGAGTCATGCAGAGGCAGCCTTGGCGACTGAGGCGCCGGCAGGCTTCTTCTGCTGAGACCTAGATCTCCACGTCTGATTTGACTTCTGCTCCTTATCTGAACGGGAAGAGGAGGAGGAAGCGGACTTCGAGGAGGGACGAAAGGACCGAAACTTGGCGTGCAACTGACGTTGGCCAGACTTCTGCACCTTCGACTGGGGCAAGGAGGTGGATTTCCCACCTGTAGATTCCTTTATGAGATCGTCCAGCTGCTCTCCAAAAAGCCTGCTTCCTGCAAAGGGAAGGCCCTGGAGAAACTTCTTGGAAGTGGCATCAGCCTTCCAGTCCCGCAGCCACAGCATCCTACGGGCTGCCAGCGAATTAGCCGAGGCAACCGCAGTACGGCTGGCAGATTCCATAATCGCCGACCTAGCGTAGTCAGTGAATGCAGAGGCCTGAGACGAAAGGGTGGACACCTCGGGAATATCCTGAGCTACAACATTTAATTCTGCCAAGCAGGCAGAAACTGCCTGCAGGGCCCAAACTGCCGCGAAAGCCGGAGCAAAGGAGGCTCCCGTGGCTTCATAGATTGACTTCTGCAGAAGTTCGATCTGCCTGTCAGTGGGATCCTTCAGAGAGAAACCATCCGCAACGGACATAACCGTATTGGCCGACAGTCGAGAGACTGAGGGTCCACCCTAGGAGAAACCGACCAACCCTTCACTACGTCAGGAGGAAAAGGATAACGGGTATCCTTCTGCTTCCTGGAAAACAGTTTATCAGGACAAGCCCTAGGAGCCTGAACAGTAGATCTGAAGTTCGAGTGATCGAAGAATGAACCCCGAGACCTGGCCGGAGGAAGGAACTGATAAAGTTCCTCAGTGAGCGACGTGTCCACCGTGGGAGGGGGAGCAGTCAGATCCAACACGGTATTAATGGAGGACACTAAATCATCCACCAAAGAATCCTCTTCCAAGGACTCGACTGGAGATCTCACAGAATCCTGCCTATCCTCGCCCTCAAGCTGAGAGCCCTCAGCATGAGACTCCGTGTGACGCGAGGAAGTAGGAGAGATTGCTCTGCGTGGCCGTTTGGGGGGCCGGGGAGAGGAGCAAAGTCTGAGACCCCTGCATTGTCTCCAGAGTCCATTCCCCTAGAAGGGGACGACTCGCTGTAGTGCCTGCAGCATGAGGCAGAGGGACCGGGGGTACTTTCCCGGTGACTAGCCTGCAAAGACTCCTGCAGGACTCTGGTCAGAGCAGTCATAGACTGGGAAAAAGAGTCAGAAAAGGACTTAGTGAAGGCTACAGCCCAAGGAGGTGGCACAGCCGGGTCCCCCTGGCTAGGGAAAGGCTCCGAAGCTGCAGAGCTGGGGGGAGCCCCATGATCCACCTCAGACACATGCGAAGTGCAGGCTGAGCAATGAGGAAAGACAGACCCAGCAGGCAGCGCGATCTTGCAAGCAGTGCAAGAAGAATAGAATGTCTGCACCTTAGGGGCTTTGCTCCTGGTGGAAGACATGTCGCCTCCAAGCAGCAACCTCAGAGAGGGAATACACTAGAGGGGGGCCCAGGGAGAGGGAGACACCACCAGATAAACTGGGGTGACCTACCAGTCTGACAGAGTGGATTGTGTGCCCTCCGGATGCCAGCTCCTTCCTAGCAGCCACAGGGACCCGAGGAGAATGCTGAGAGAAGCCCCAAAAAGATGGCGCCGGAGCCAAGTGAGGGGGCGGAGCCACAAGGGGCGGGAATCCGGAGGGCAATCCTAACAGGCTTAGGAGCCTGCCACCCCAAAGAGATGGGAGCGGCCGACACTCCCGGACCGCCCACCAAGGAGGCCGAGCCCAGTGGAGCCCGGGCTCCAGGCTCCAAACTAGGCCGCAATGAAGCCGGGGCCTCAATTTTAGACGGCCGGCCGGCGCTCGGGAGCACCCGAGAGCGGTACTCCTTGAAACCCCGTGAAAACCCGCGGCGCTGCACAGACAGGCTGCCAGGGACCGGGGGAGACCCACCAGGGGCCCCCACAGTGAAAGGGACCGAGCAGCAGCCGCAGTACAGACCCCAAAGCACTAGGTGCAGGGGGCCAGGGGAGCTATAAGAACCCCTGAATAAACAGGGCCCAGGGAACACCCCAGGTGCTTGGACCGGGCTGCAGTTGCAGCATAACCCCAGAGTACCTTTGTGCAGGTGCAGGGGGCCGAGCCCTGAAGTCCACAACTCCAGCCGACAGGATCCCACAAGGGCTGTGGATGGAGTCAGAGCTCCAGGAGTTCTGGGAGCCCATAACGATCCCACTTCTCCAGAGCCCCGAGGGGATGGAGAAGGAAAAGCAGCATGAGGGCTCCAGCCCGTTGTACCCCAAGGGTACCTCAACCGCCTCTGCCCGAGGGTGAGGAAGGAGACATGCTGGGGATCCCTAAGGATCCTCTTTGCTTCCATCCGACACTCTCCAGGGAGAGTGAGTAAGACTAAGTGAGAGTGCATGAGTGCAGAGTGTGTCTCCTTCAACAAAAAGCAAAGAACTGATGGGATTCCTCCTGGAGGGGGTGTATAGGCAGTAGGGGAGGAGTTACACTTTTCAGTGTAATACTTTGTGTGTCCTCCGGAGGCGGAAGCTATACACCCAATGTCTGGGTCTCCCAATGGAGCGAAAAAGAAAACCGCATCTGCCGCGATTATCTTTTTCGCGGCAGATGCGGCACAGTTGCGGCAAGCCCCATGCAATCTCTATGGGGCTTGCGGTAAGGGTGCGGCAGGTGCGGTTTCGGCACTTGCGGCAGGTGCGGGCGCGAAAAAAACCGCGGTCAGCCACGTTTTTTTTGCGTCCGCACCTGCCGCAAGTGCCGATACCGCACCCTTACCGCAAGCCTCATAGACATTGCATGGGGCTTGCCGCAACTGTGCCGCAGGTGTCGCGGTTATGCGTTAATCGCAGCAGATGCGTTTTTTTCACCGCATCTGCCGCGATTTAAAAATAACGCTGATGTGAAAGGGGCCTTAAAGCTCATTTTTATTACACTTGGGGTTTTTGATTTGGATAAGGTTTATTTAAATCTATTTAATAATTTGTTACATCAGGTTTTGCTGCAGAAAGAAACGCCCTACGTGAACACAGTTTCAAAGACCCATAGCTCTGCTCTGGCGCCGACTACACAAAGCCGATATTTAAAGGGGTTTTCAGGGCGGAAAAGAAACGTTTACAGTTTCTCAATGTGACTGCAAAATGTCACATTGTGATAGTGTGCAATTCCTCTGTATTCACAGCATGAGTGGGCGGCTGTGTGACTACAGGTATGTGATGGACGCTAGTCAGCATGTACCCACTAAAATGCAAGTAGCAAACATGCAGTCTTCTACCTGCTTACTACTGGGGAATCCTAACAGTGAGCGCATTGCAGAAGGTCACAATTTGGCAGCCTTATCTTTTTAGCCCCAAAAACCAGGGCTGTGGAGTTGGAGTCAGTATCCATTTTGGTGGAGTCAGATTCAAGGATATTGAGGAGTTGAAGTCGGATGTTTGGCTTACTGACTCGACAGCCCTGCCGAAAAC
The DNA here is from genome assembly GCA_033576535.1 of Allobates femoralis. NCBI lineage: Eukaryota > Metazoa > Chordata > Amphibia > Anura > Aromobatidae > Allobates > Allobates femoralis. The sequence continues at coordinate 115,752,306 of JARQOC010000003.1, read as the reverse complement.
CCCTTTAATTAACCTTTTTGCCATCCTACTGTATTTATGTTACTGTCACCAGGAAAACTACCATATTTTTCGCTTTATAAGACGCACCTGATTATAAGACGCCCCCCAAATTTGGTGAAGGAAAAGAGAAAATAAATCATTTTTAATGTTAAATGGGGTCCGTCTTATAATGTCAGTGTCCGTCTTACAAATCAGTATATATGTCCCTCATCCTGGTACATAAACCCCCAATCCTGGTATCCCGGTATATATGTCCCCCCATTCTGGTATATATATCCCTCATCCTTGCATATATGTCCCTCATCTTGGCATACATGCCCCCATCCTGGTATACATGTCCCTTATCCTGGTATACATGTCCCTTATCCTGGTATATATGTCCCCATCCTGGTACATATGCCCCCCCATCCTGGTATATATATCCCTCATCATGGCATACATGTCCCCAAGCTGTAAATATGGCCGCCCATCCTGGCATATACATTCCCCCATCTTATCTATATGTTCCCCATCCTGTATATATGCCCCCCATCCTGTATATATGCCCCCATCCTGTATATATGCCCCCATCCTGTGTATTGCCCCTTTTGTGTACTTTTGTGCCTCTTCACATTTTCCCCCATCTACCCCGGACCCCAATGGCTTACCGACATGCAGCTGCTGAGTGGGGGTCCTGGAGGCAGGTTCAGGAGGGTGAGAGGCACAAGTGCAGGACCGACGCTGCTGGGGGGCTCTGGTGCAGGAACGGAGCTGCAGGGGATGATCGGCGGCAGCGAGCGGTGGGCGCCGCCATATTCTCTCTGCCCGGCTGCATTCACTACTGCTAAGTGTGCAAACAGTCGGGAGAGGCTTCAACAAAATGGCCGCGGCCATACCGGAGACCCGCGGCCATTCTGGAGTCTCTACCTCTACCGGCCGGCTGCACACTGCTTAGTGAATGCAGCCGGGCAGAGAATATGGCGGTGCCCACCGCTCGCTACCGCCGATCATCCCCGCAGCTCCGGTAGTGCAGCCGTGCCCCTCACCCTACGGAACCTGCCTCCGGCACCCCCACTCAGCAGCCGCACACACACACATTCCCCAGGTAATATTTAATAGAAAAGAAACAGAATCGTTTGCGCCAAACTGCTATAAAAAATTATATGGCGTCGGTTTAATCACCCCTCCGCTCACCATCTAAGGTTGTGCAGGTCCGCACAACTGGATTAGTCGCTAGTGCTGTTGGGCTCTCCTAGTTGAAATCGAGCGGCGAGGTGGACGCTGCATGTGCCCTCTGTGTCTCTCTCTCTGCACGTGACTGCTCTAAGGAGTGGTAAGCTGACGTCTGCCAGGTCCTGCGGCTCAAAGCTGCTGGCTATCACACTTCCCAGCAGGGAAGAATGTGTATGTAGCTCCAAAAGATAATGCGATATAATGAGCGCTAAGATACACACAAGGACTCGGCCATTAGATATTTTACCTTTCAGCTTTAATCAGCAAGTGGGTCCCTCTAGTCACAACGCGTTTCAACGCAGATATCGTCTTTCACTTGAGAAAGACGCTATCTGCGTTGAAACGCGTTGTGACTAGAGGGACCCATTTGCTGATTAAAGCTGAAAGGTAAAATATCTAATGGCCGAGTCCTTGTGTGTATCTTAGCGCTCATTATATCGCATTATCTTTTGGAGCCAGGTAATATTTAGTTTTTTTTATTGCTTATTTTTTCAGATTTGCTTTTTAAGACGCACCCCCTTTTACCCCCCCCAGTTTGGGGGAGGCAAAAGTGCGTCTTAAAAAGCGAAAAAAAACGGTATTTTAATTAAAAAATTAAGCCCAAGCTCCCTAACGGAATGAACAGTGGGCAAGACTGTAAGGAAGACGCGGTTACCTTACGCCTATGATGCTTACCAAACAATTTATATGTGAAACTAAGTAATAAAAAAATAGATTAAATGAATTGCAGTGATCAAGAAGACCGACCTTAAGTTACTTAATTCCGCTTTACACTGTGACGAGTCGTCCTGTGTCTGGGCCAAGGTGATGGATTGGGATCGGTTCACGTTATCCAAGGACGAGATCTTTTCCTTCAGTTCAGATATTGTGGATTTTAATTCAAACCGTTCTGTTTCCAGCTATAGAAATTAAGATACATTACTGACACAAAGGCAAAATAAGTAACGAGCTTCATTCCCTTAGAAAGTTTATTAACCCCCTCCACACCCCCAGCCTGTTTTCACCTTCCTGATGAGGCCAAACCTTAACAGTTCAGACCGGTGTCACTTTAAGTAGTAATATCTCTGGAACGCTTCAGTATATTCCCAGTGGTTCTGAGATTGCTTTTTTCCGTGTTTCGTTGTACTTTAGTGACCTAATCCCACTTGAAGTGACTTTGAAGGGCCTATATAACAGATAATACCCAAAAGTGACACCATTCTAAAAACTGTACCCTTCAAGCTACTCAAAACCACATTAAAGCTTTTTTTTTTTTTTTTAACCCTTTGGGTGCTTCACAGGAACTAAAACACTGTGGAGGGAAAAAAGAAAATTTTACTTTTACCAGCAAAAATGTTACTTAAGCCCCAAATTTGTGCACTTTCACAAAAGTACAGCAGAAAATGGACCATACAAATTGTTGTGCAATTTCAAACATACCACATATGTGGTGCAATAACCACTGTTGGGGTGCACAGACGGGCTTGGAAGGAAAGGAGCGTCATTTTGGCTGGAACAGACTGCGGACGCCATGTCACATTTGAAGAACCCCTGACATGCTAAAAACAGCAGAAACACCACGTGACCCCATTTTGAAAATTACATCTCTCGAGGAATTCATTTAAAGGGTGTAGAGATCATTTTTATTTCACATGTGATTCACAGAATTGTATAACATTGGGCTGAATAAATGAAAAATTCCTATTTTTTCCAATAAGGTAAAAAATGTTTGTACCGTGATAGCCAGTAGATAGAAAAATACTGGAATCTGAGAGTCCTCAGTGGTTGAAAAATATTGGAATCTGAGAGTCCTCAGTGGTTGATACCTTTTAATGGCGAACTGAAAAGATGGTAAACATAGCAAACTTTTGGGACACTGTAGCCCCTTTGTCAGGCTGATAATGACACAAATTCTGAAGACACACATATGTATACATACATAAGCAAAAGAAAAAAAAAAACAAACAAACAAAAAAAAACCAGTGTTAGATGCTGTAGTAAATACGAAGGGTGACGTAAAGCAGAGTCCGGCTAGGGAGGGGGAGAGCTGAGCTGGGAGGTAGCGTCAAAATTCTAAGATAAGAGGAACAGATTGCATTATTGTTATATGGTTAGTGGCCTGTGGAGACATGAAAATACTTCAGTGAGTTGTGGGAAGCCATAAATTGAAGTGAGAGTTCACATAAGAAGTGTCAAAAGTTCATTGTCCTCTAAATGGAGTCTGTTGGAGATGTGATATCCCCAGTTTCATCCCACCATCAACTTAACACTCAACTACTCCTGCACTGAAATCATCTTTCTGGACTCCATCATTAAGCTACAGAACAATGAAACAGAGACATCACTGTACCGGATACCAATTGACCGTCCAACATATCTCTGATGGGACAATTTTCATCCAAAACACATAAAAAACTCTATTGTGTATAGTTAGGCCATCAAATACAATCGGAAATGTTCTAACTCTACAGATAGAGACAATCACCTTGAGGACCTCAGAAAGCCCTTTTTGAATCAGGACTACCATCCAAGAACAATCGAGAACCAGATTACAAGAGCCACCAGAATATCAAGGAATCATCTCCTACATTACGAAACTAAAGAAAAAAAAAACAACAGAGTCCCTCTTATAGTCACCTACAATCCAAGTCTGTAGGTGCTAAGAGGTGCTGCACGGAAACTGCAACCACTCCTACAAAAAGATGCCAGACTAAAATCAATATTTCCAGATCCCCCACTCTTGTGTTTTAGACAACCTCCGAATCTAAAAAAAAAATTGTAAGAAGCGCCCTGTTCTCCCCAGCAGCTACAGGAACCTTTCCATCTATAATGGCAACCTGTCCATCTATAATGGCAACCTACAAGATAAACATTCCTGGGACAGATCAGGACTTCAAAATCCCAGGTAACTTCAGCTGCACCACAAGCAATGTTGTGTATTTAATTATATGTACCAAATGTCCAACAGGTGGCATGTACATAGGGGAGATAGGGCAAAAATTCAAATCAAGAATGAATTCTCATCGCCACTCAAAAAAAAAAAAAAAGCTTATGGACCTACCTGTAGCAAAGCATTTTTCCAGCCCTGATCACACTGAACCGATATTAGGCTGCTCATTTAAAAAGCAACTTCAAATCACAGAGAGAGAGAGAAGAATTTAAGAATACAAATTAATAATGACCTTTGACACATTCAAAACAGGATTAAATGCTTCACATGGATTCAGGCGTTTTTATATTAAATGAAAGGACATTTGGGGATATCACATCTCCAACAGACTCCATTTAGAGGACAATGAACTTTTGACACTTCTCATGTGAACTGTCTCGCTTCAATGTATTGCTTCCCACAACTCACTAAAGTATTTTCAGGTCTCCACAGGCTACTAACCATACCTCCCAGCTCAGCTCTCCCCCTCCCTAGCCTGACTCTGCTTTACGTCACCTGTCGTATTTACTACAGCATCTAACACTTTTTTATTTTTCTTCTTTTTTTCTTATGTATATATGTATGTGTCTTCAGAATCTGTGTCATTATCAGCCTGATGAAGGGGCCATAGTGTCCCGAAAGCTTGCTATGTTTACCATCTTTTCAGTTAGCCATTAAAAGGTTTCAACCACTGAGGACTCTCAGATTACAATATTTTCTATTATTTTATTAAGATAAAACCTTCACAGCGTGGCTTTTAACCTGTTTCACTCCATCCTGCAATCATTTTAGGACCCATACATTGTGCTCTGCTTGTGTTTCTGGAGACATACACCCTGTAAATTAAGCAGGCTCTCATTGCTACAGTAATGCCAAACATGTGGCTTAGGTACACAGTGGAGCTCAGAAGGGAGGGGGCTTTGGATTTGGAAATGCAGAATTTGCTGGATTTCTTTTGGGTGGAGCCACAGCCCTTTTCCAGAGCTTTTGTGTTACCAGTAAAGTGAGAAACCCCCTATATTACCATTGACAGCTGACGGACCCGAGTGGGGACTTGTTTTTTTTAGGGATTGAGTTGAAGCTTTTATTGGGAACATTTTACATACAACTTTGGATCATATTTATCCCAAGCTTTAAGGTAAATATTTTCCATCTAAATCTCTGAATGATGCAATTCAGATGAAATCCACGACGGAGCCATTCACTAGAATGAGGCAGCAGAGATACTCTGGACTCCGCCTGGCCTCTTGTTTAGCATTGTCCTTTTCAGAGGTGAACAAAGCCGTGGTCGACTTTTATGAACACTTAAAAAGATGGACAGCAATGGATCATAGGACAGATTTAGTCCAACATTACTCCCTATGCCAAGTTGTAGTGAGTTGTTTGTGGAGGTTCTGTGGGAAGCAATTTCAGAGAATCACGTGTAAACCCCAGTGTAAGCGCTCAGTATAAAGAGCAGAATAAATATGAGCTGAGCCTGATTGAATGAACAAATTAACAGCAGGTCAAGCATTGCTTTTATTCATTCTTTACGCCGCTCACCATGAGGTACAAGTGATTAGACGGCTTTACTCTTCGAGTCGTTACAGCAATAACAGATTTAGATATGTTTTTGTTATGTTTGGCTACTATCACATGCTAAAACACTTACATTTTTATTGTTACCATTTTCGGACAATATTTTTGGATAATTTTTTTATTCCAGTTTGTGGGAGGCAGAAGGAACATGAAACAGCAATTTAGGAATTGTTTGGGTTTTTTTTTTTTGTTACACCATTCGCCGTGGACTAGGGGAGGGATAGTAAAACAAATTTTTTTTTTGTAACAAACTGTACATGGGGCATAGGGGTTTTCTAAACTCTTAACTGTTTAGATTCCATTGTAGTTGTAAAATGAGGATTTCTAAGTGAAAAGCACAGACGTTCTGCTATATTTCCAGGTGCTATGACCATTCCACGAGTACAAACCAGAAGTGACAGCTCATTATTATAAAGTAAAACATGACTTACAGTTTGTATGGTACTTTCTAAGTCTGCAATCTTTTGGGCCAGTTTAAACCTTTCAGACGCGGAAACGTCCTGCTGACCCTGAAAACAAAAATGATTATGTCAGAGATGCATTATTCAATGACAAAATTATAAGTGTTATTTTGGGACTTTAAAACCATACCTCAGTCTAGGCCATCAGTATTAGACAGCATGGATGAGGAGGTGATTCAGCACCTCCACCTACCAGCTGGAAGAGAAGGCAAATCAGCACCTCCACACACCAGCTTTAGGAGAAGGGGATTCAGCACTGCAACCCATCAGCTGGAGGAGGAGGCGAGTAAGCACCTCCACCCATCAGCTGGACGAGGGGGCGAGTCAGCACCTCCACCCATCAGCTGGACGAGGGGGCGAGTCAGCACCTCCGCCCATCAGCTGGACGAGGAGGCGAGTCAGCACCTCCACCCATAAGCTGGACGAGGGGGCGAGTCAGCACCTCCACCCATCAGCTGGACGAGGGGGCGAGTCAGCACCTCCACCCATCAGCTGGACGAGGGGGCGAGTCAGCACCTCCACCCATCAGCTGGACGAGGGGGCGAGTCAGCACCTCCACCCATCAGCTGGATGAGGGGGCGAGTCAACACCTCCACCCATCAGCTGGATGAGGGGGCGAGTCAGCACTTCCACCCATCAGCTGGAGGAGGAGCAGAGTCTGCACCTCCACCCATCAGCTGGAGGAGGGGGCGAGTCAGCACCTCCACCCATCAGCTGGAGGAGGCGGGTCAGCACCTTCACCCATCAGTTGGAGGAGACAGCGAGTCAGCACCTCCACCCATCAGCTGGATGAGGGGGCGAGTCAGCACCTCCACCCATCAGCTGGATGAGGGGGCGAGTCAGCACCTCCACCCATCAGCTGGATGAGGGGGCGAGTCAGCACCTCTACCCATCAGCTGGAGGGGGCCAGTCAGCACCTCGACCCATCAGCTGGAGGAGGAGGAGAGTCTGCACCTCGACCCATCAGCTGGAGGAGGAGGAGAGTCTGCACCTCCACCCATCAGCTGGAGGAGGGGGCGAGTCAGCAAGTGCCACCCCCTTCATTCTTTATCAGGCACGGCTCGGTACTTTTGGTAGCCACTGTGCTTGCCATTACAGATCAAGTTCATTCACAAATATATAACAATGAACATAGTCCATTAGGTAGCTGCCAGGGGGAGCCACATCAGTGCAGACCTCTCTCTGCGGACCCCATCTCCCGTTTTCTTTGGTTTCAGGTATGATCTTCATATTGCCCACACCTGTTACTTGCCATAGAGAAGTATGAACGAGCATCACGTTTCATACAGTGTGGTTTAACCACAATGTTGTCCAACCCATTTTTGTGGATTTTGTGTAAAATTAAGTCCACTTTACACTTACACATGTTCATTTCCTTTGCGTGTATTGGAACAGAAAAAAAAAAGCAATCATTTCCTGGGAGAAACACTTCATTTTCTGAAACAATTTCACGGGTGCGAACCAGGCCTGTGGAGGCGGTATAAAATAGAACGACTGACTTCTAAAATTTGTAATAAATTGGGTACAGTAGTTCAATGCAGAATGTGCTGAGTATTATCATGAATTATGTTCTATCTAAATATCTTGATTGTGTCATAATAATGATTAAGGCCGGATGTTCACATTGTACTACAATGAATTTATCACTTACACATGAGCCATGTATGAAGGAGTGAGTCAGGGAGTCGATATCAGATTTAGGGAAATTGAGGGGTCAGAGGTTTGGCTTCCCGATTCCACAGCCCTGGTGAGAACACTTTTGGCCATGACTGTAAAAGCTGCAGTGATTGGTGACCATGTATCAAAAGGACAGGTCTTTTAGCCTATGTAAGCAGCTAGAAAGTGTACAGAAGCTGTCAGAGCCGCTGGTGCACAGATCTAATGCAGCCACCTAATCCATAGAGTTCCAAAGAACAAACCTGCAGCCATTCTGCAGGTCAGGATCATCCTGGACATGTTGTAGCTTCTTACAGAGGCAGAATGTGTACACTGATCTCCCAAATGAGCCATGATAACATTTATTGCATTGGTACAAAATACCGGCAAATTACAAGATTTTAACATAAAGAAACACCTGTGAGCTCCGAGCCACTTATATTGACACTAGCTGGGTGCCCGATGCACATGCATCGGGATTCTAGAAGAGCGAGTCTCTGACTCGCAATGGCCGCTTTGCGGCCAATGCTTCGCGCTGCTAAGGCGACTCGCCATGCCCGCTGCGCGGGCATAGCGAGTCTCCTTAGAACTGCTCGCAATGGCCGCTGCGCGGCCAATGCTTCGGGCGTATCCACATGACGACACTGACTCGCAGCGTGAGCGGACTCAAAAGGGGCAAAAAAGAGAATTTTGTTTACGTACCGTAAATTCTTTTTTCTTGAGTCATCAATGGGAGACCCAGACAATGGGGTTTAGGGCACTGCCCTCCGGAGGCCACACTAGGTACTACAAGTTTGTAGATACCGCCCCCTCCGCATATAAACCCCTACCGCAGGGAAGACCCTCAGTTTGGTTCATAAGCTGCGAGGAGACAAAATAAACCACACCCGATACATCGGGAAAGGAATCGTACACAGACGGTCCAACAACCCGGAATAAACTGTCCCAACTGGGAACAGATCAAATGCAAACATGCAACAGAACAACTGGGTGGGTGCTGGGTCTCCCATTGATGACTCAAGAAAAAAAGAATTTACGGTACGTAAACAAAATTCTCTTTTTTCTGATCATCACAATGGGAGACCCAGACAATGGGGATGTCCTAAAGCAAAACCCCAGGGCGGGAAGAGTTCCTCAAAGACGTGTAAAGATACGGCCCCCTCAAAGGTGGGTAACCGCCGCCTGGAGGACCCGCCTGCCCAAACTTGCATCCGCAGAGGCATGGGCATGCACCATATAGTGCTTAGAGAAAGTGTGCAGGCTGGACCAAGTGGCCGCCTGACACACCTGCAGAGCTGAAGCGCGATGTCGCAAAGCCCAGGAAGCACCGACAGCTCTGGTCGAGTGCGCCTTCAAGCCCACCGGAAGAGGCTGACCCGCAGAACGGTAAGCCTCCTGAATGGGCGCCTTGATCCATCTGGCCAAGGTCGATTTTGATGCCGCGGACCCCTTACAGCGACCCGCCGTAAGGATGCACAAAGAGTCAGAACTCCGGAAGGAGGCAGTCCTGGACACATAAATGCGTACAGCCCTCACTAGATCCAGAGTGTGGAGGTCGCGCTCAACCTGATGAACAGGAGCGGGACAAAATGATGGAAGAACAATCTCTTGGTTCAAATGGACAGTGGAAAACCACTTTCGGCAAAAATTCCGCCCGCGGGCGCAACACCACCTTGTCTTGGTGGACTACCAGGAAGGGTGACTTGCACGAAAGTGCAGCCAATTCCGAAACCCGTCTCAGAGACGTAATTGCCACCAGAAAAAACCACTTTCTGGGACAGATGAGAGAGGGAAACGTCCCTCAGAGGCTCGAACGGCGGTTTCTGTAGAGCCGTCAGGACCATGTTAAGATCCCAAGGATCCAGAGGTCGCCTATACGGTGGAACCACCCGAGACACCCCTTGCAGAAACTGACGGACCTTAGGAAGGAGCGCCAAACGCCTGTCAAACAGCACTGAAAGAGCTGATACTTGACCCTTCAGGGAGCTGAGGGATAAGCCCAATTCCAGACCCGACTGTAGGAAAGCCAACAAAGTCGGGATGGACAAGGGCCACGGTGCCCGTCCAGCAGAGGCACACCAGGTGAAAAAGATTTTCCACGTTCTGTGGTATATCTTCCTGGATACGGGCTTCCTGGCCCGATTCATAGTGGCAACCACTGTAGGAGAGAAGCCCCTGGATGTTAGCAGCCAGGCCTCAAGAGCCATGCAGTCAATCTGAGGGCCCTGGAATTGAGGTGGAAGAATGGGCCTTGCGCGAGAAGATCTGCGCGTTCTGGAAGAGCTCATCGGAGTCCGCCTGACAGTTGCCACAGATCCGGATACCAGGACCTCCTGGGCCAATCCGGAGCCACTAGAATGGCTATGTTGCACTCCGTCCTGATTTTCCACAAAACCTTGGGAATCAGAGCTAGAGGTGGGAACACATATGGACGATGGAAGCTGGACCAACTCAGGATCAGGGCGTCTGCCCCCAGAGACTGAGGATCCCAGGATCTCGCCATGTATTGCGGCACCTGATGATTCAGCCGCGAGGCCATCAGATCCACATCCGGAGTGCCCCATCTGCTGCAGATGTCCCGGAAGACGTCTGGATGAAGAGACCACTCTCCGGCGTCCATCCCCTGCCGGCTCAGGTAGTCGGCCTCCCAGTTCTCGACCCCTGGGATGTGAACTGCGGAGATCAGGCAGTCGTTGTCCTCCACCCAGGATAGAATGCGGTGGACTTCGGCGAAGGCCTGAGCACTTCTGGTCCCTCCCTGATGATTTATATAGGCGACGGCCGTCGCATTGTCGGACTGCACCCGAATGGGCTGTCCTGACAGGAATTTCTGAAACGCCAGGAGCGCCAGATAGACCGCCTTGATCTCCAGCACGTTGATCTGCAACGCCGACTCCGACTGAGTCCAGAGGCCTTGAGCCCTGTGGTGTAAGAACACCGCACCCCAGCCCTTCAGGCTGGCGTCTGTGGTCACCACTAGCCATGACGGTTTGAGGAAGGACCGGCCCCGCGACAAGTGACGGGGCTGGAGCCACCACTGCAAGGAATCCCTGGTCGGTTGGGAAAGTGCCACCAGCCGATTCAGAGAGATCGTCCTTTTGTCCCATCGGCGGAGAATCTCCAGCTGGAGAGGACGGAGGCGAAACTGTGCGAAAGGCACCGCCTCTATCGCAGCTACCATGCGCCCCACCAGCTTCATCAAAACCCGTAGGGATGATTGTGGTGACAGGAGGACATTTTGCACTCCTGAGTGGATCGCCAGCTCCTTGGCTCGTGGCAGAGACACCAGGGCTGAGTCCGTGTGGAAGTCCATGCCCAGATATGTCAATGACTGGGTCGGAATCAGGGTGGACTTCTGGATATTGAGAATCCACCCAAACTGTTCCAAAGACTTCATGGTCACCTCCAGGCTTTGCCGACAAAGGTGTTCCGATGGCGCCCTGACCAGTAGGTCGTCCAGATAGGGTATGACGGCATGCCCCTGCACGTGCAGGAGAGCCATCATAGAGGCCATCACTTTTGTGAACACCCGCGGTGCCGAGGCCAGCCCGAAAGGCAGCGCCACAAATTGGAAGTGTTCTTCCCCCACTGCAAATCTCAACCAGCGCTGATGAGCCGGTGCAATGGGCACGTGAAGGTAAGCGTCTCGGATATCTATCGACGCAAGGAAGTCCCCCTGTGACACAGCCGCGATCACGGAGCGCAGGGATTCCATACGGAACTTCCGAACCAACACGTGACGGTTGAACAATTTTAGATCCAGAACCGGGCGGAAGGAGCCATCCTTTTTTGGGACGATAAAGAGGTTGGAGTAAAAACCCCGAACCTCTCCCCGGAAGGCACTGGGATCACTACTCCGTCTCTGCGGAGTCCCTCCAAGACCAGATGAAAAGCCTGAGCCTTTTCTGGAGATGGAACAGACCGATGGAATCGGTGTGTCGGCCGCGATGTCAGCTCTATCCTGTAGCCGCGTGAGACTACGTCTCGGACCCACTGATCTTGAACGTTTTAGTAACCATCTGTCCTGAAAACGGGACAGGCGGCCCCCCACCTGTGGGGCGGCAGGACTGGAGAGCGAGTCATGCGGAAGCGGGTTTGGGGGTGGCAGCTGCTGCCCCCGTTGACTTCTTCTGACGACCTTTGGGGCGCCACTGAGTAGCGGGCTTGCCCCCTCTGTCCGTGCGAGCGGACGAAGCTGAGGACTGCGAGCTGGACCGAAAGGACCACTGTTTTGGGTTCCTTTTGACGGTATACCGTGGCTTAGGCTTATTCTGTGGGATCTTAGACTCCGCAGAATCCTTTATTAGCTTATCCAGCTCAGTGCCAAAAAGTCTGTCGCCAGAGAATGGAAGATTCTGCAGAATCTTCTTAGACGTGGCATCCGAGTCCCATAGACGCAGCCACAACAACCTGCGAATCGCTATAGCATTGGCCGAAGCCACAGCAGAGCGGGTGGCAGTTTCTAGGGTCGCAGTCCTGGCGTAATCTGCATAGGCCTTTGCCCTATCAGTAAGCGCCAGTACCTCTGTATTGGACCCCGCCAGGTCAGTGATACCATCTAAGCAGGAAGTGATCGCCTGCAGAGTCCAGACCGTGGCAAAATTAGGGGCAAATGAAGACCCCACAGCCTCATAGGAAGACTTGGCGAGTTGCTCGACCTGTCTATCCGTCGCATCCTTCAATGAGGAGCTATCAGAGGCAGAGAACAGGGAGCGTGCAGCAATCCTGGTCATGGAAGCGTCCACCTTCGGGGACTGCGACCATTCCTGAAGCACCTCCTGGGGAAAGGGGAAGCGAGTGTCCTTGGATTTACGGACATAACGCCGCCCAGGATGAATCCTGGGTGCTCTAACCACCCTTCCAAAGTTAGTGTGGTCCATAAAGGAGCCACATGGGCGAGCCTCCGGCTGCAGCCACTGATACACCTCCTTAGGGTGCAGTTCCACCTCCTCAGGGGGTGCCACGAGATGTAGAGTCTCGTTTATTGAGGACACCAGATCTTCCACCCCGTCCGGTGGTTCTGACATAGATTCAAGCATTGAACCCCCATCATCCTCGTCACCATCAGAGTGACGCTCCTCCTCAGAGAGGACCTGGATCTCGGGTGATTCATCTCGGCGAGCCCGCTTAAGGGGTCTAGCAGCAGAAAGAGATGATACCCGGGGGTAAATTGAAGGAGCAGCTGGGCTTCCCAGTCTCCTAGTCAGTGCCTCCAGGGATTGCGACATGGAGGACAGCTGGGATAACACAGAGTCATTAATCTTATTCTGTGTTTCCCATTGCCCTGAGGTCACCTGAACCTCAGGGTATAGCACCGGAGCTGCAGTCTCTGCAGAATCAGTCCGGGCTTCTGGGCGTCCGCAATTATTGCAGGACCCCTCAACCAGCGTCCCGTTGCATGTAGCACAGGTAGTGGTAGAATTGTCTGCCTTCACAGCACTTTTCTTTGCTGGGGCCATGCCGACAGCAGAGGAAAAGAATAAGCCAAGTAGGAAACCGGAACACCGGTGGCTTACCGACCGCTTCAATGCGGTGGAGGGGAGCGGTGTGTGTGTGGCCTCCGCGAGGGTAATGACCGGAATCTCCCGGGAGCGCAGCAGTGCACTCATTCAGTCCCAGCCGGGAAGTGAGGAGAAAATGGCCGCCGCCAGTAAAGACGTGGGCGGAGCTAAAAACACGCGGGAAGCACACACACACACACGCCCAGCGATGACCTCATCCTATGGGCTGCTCCACATCTCTCCAGGCAGCCATCTTAATAAATCTGGTGCCGGAGCCTGCAGTGCGGGAGATATAGTAATAACACTATACCCAGGGCTTCAACATCCGTAGCCCTCAGCCGCAGCCCCTGTGACACCACAGGGCGGTCAGCTATGGTGACCCCAGCACAGGGTACACCGCCAGAACCGCGGACCCGCGGGTGCGCGCGGTCTGAGTGTCATGAAACACAAAGTGCCAGACACTACCCCCAGGCACACCGGAGACACAAAGTGCCTCAGTGCCAGTCCGGTCTGTAAGCACCATTTAGGGAGGCCTCGGACGGGGGTTCAGCACCAGTCCGGTCTGTAAGCACCATTTAGGGAGGCCTCGGACTGGGCCGGCTCCAGTCCGGTCTGTAAGCACCATTTAGGGAGGCCTCGGACGGAGCGGAGCTGTGCAAGGCTCCTGTCTCCCACTTCTCAGAGCCCCCCAAAGAGGGATGGGAAGGAGCGCGGCAGCGTACCGGGAGAACACCATGTGCCCAGGCTCTAGGCCCTCCGGTACCTCAACCTGTGTGTTCCCCCATGGGTGAACAGGGAGACTGCCGGAGGTCCCCGACCGGGACCTACCTTGTCTTCAGACGCCATCACGTAAGCTGTGAGAATGCAGTGATGTGCAAGCAAAGCGTGTGATACCTCCGAGCACACTAAGTTTAAAACTGAAGGTCTTCCCTGCGGTAGGGGTTTATATGGGGGGGGGCGGTATCTACAAACTTGTAGTACCTAGTGTGGCCTCCGGAGGGCAGTGCCCTAAACCCCATTGTCTGGGTCTCCCATTGTGATGATCAGAAAAAACCCACTCGTGATTATATAATAGATGTATGGAACAATTTGCAGCCAACTGCAGCCCTTGTAGGACGGTGTAGAAGAGGTGAATTGAAATTTAAATTGTCCCTGCCAACAGGGCAGGCGTCAGCCCCCGGCGTACTCGGGCTATTGCTGGGGCCCTGGAAAGCTGGGGGGGTCTCATACATCATCAGGGACAGCTTAGCAGCAGCTTCAGGTGCACTGCATGCACATTAACCATATGGTGGCACCAGAGGCAGTGGCGCTTCATCCTTGGCTGTCTGCAGCAGCGTGATAGCGTGGTGAGGTGATCACCCTGCAACCTCACCACACTGCTGCGGGCAATGAGAAGTGTGGAGCAGGTGGCAAGGATGCAGCGGGGACAAGTACATCATCTGAGGAGGACACGGGGGAGTGGAGGGAATGTAAGTATAATCGTTTTTTGTTTCACTGTGTGCAGCACGACGGGAATTATATATACCAGTATGCAGCCAGGATAGGGAGATATACTGTATACAAGAACAGTGGCATACACAAGTGGTCAAAATTGTTTCTACCTCTCATTTAATGAAATAAAAACCCACAATTGTCACAGAAACTACTTAAATCTGCCAAAAGTAGTAATAATAAAAAAATCTATTAAAATGAACAAATAAAAGTCAGACATTGCTTTTCAACCCTGCTTCCACATATTTTTAAAAAAATTAAACTCATGAAATAGGCTTGGACAGAAGTGATGGTCCCTTAACCCAATTTTTTGTTGCACAACCTTTTGAGGCAATTACTGCAATCAAATGATTCCTGTAACTGTCAATGGTCAGTGAGACTTCTGCACCTCTCGAGAGGTAATTTGGCGACTCCTCAAGAGCAAACTGCTCCAGTTGTCTTGTGTGTGAAGGTTGCCTTTTCCAGACGGCATGTTTCCGCTCTTTCCAAAGATGCTCAATAGGATTTAGGTCAGGGCTCATAGAAGGCCACTTCAGAATAGTCCAATGTTTTCCTCTAAGCCATTCTTGGGCGTTTTTAGCTGCGTGTTTTGGGTCAATATCCTGTTGAAAGACCCATGACCTGTGACTGAGACCAAGCTTTCTGACACTGGGCAACATATTTCTCTCCAGAATCTCTTGATAGTCTTGAGATTTCATTGTACCCTGCACAGATTCAAGACACCTTGTGCCAGATGCAGCAAAGCAGCCCCAGAATATAACAGAGCCACCTCCATGTTTCACAGTAGGGACAGTGTTCTCTTCTTGATATGCTTCATTTTTCCATCTGTGAATATAGAGCTGATGTGCCTTGCCAAAAAGTTCCATTTTTGTCTCATTTGTCTATAGGACATTCTGCCAGAAGCTTTGTGGCTTGTCAACACGTAGTTTGGCAAATTCCAGTCTGGCTTTTGTATGATTTGTTTTAAAAAATGGTGCCCTCCTTGGTCGTCTCCAATGAAGTCCACGTTGGCTCAAACAACAACGGATTGTGCGCTCTGACACTGATGTTCCCTGAGCTTGTAGTTCACCTTTAATCTCTCTTGTTACCATTCATATTATCCGTCTCTTTGATTTGTCATTAATTTTCCTACTGCGGCCACATTCAGGGAGGCTGGCTACAGTCCCATGGATCTTACATTTCTGAATGACATGAGCAACTGTAGTCACAGGAACATAAAGCTGCTTGGAGATGGTCTTTTAACTTGTACCTTTAACATGCTTGTCTATAATTTTCTTTATGATCTCCTGAGACAATTCTTTCTTTCGCTTCCTCTGGTCCATGTTGAGTGTGGTACACACCATGTCACCAAACAGCACAGTGAGTATCTGTAGCCCTATATACAGGCCCTCTGACTGATTACAAGATTGTAGACACCTGTGATGCAAATTAGTGGACACACCTTGATTTAACATGTCCCTTTTGTCACATTTTCAGGGCTACAATCATTTCTGTCCAGGCCTATTTCATGAGTTTAATGGTTTTAAAAATTCTGTGGAATCAGGGCTGAAAAGCAATGTCTGACTTTCATTTGTTCATTTTTATAGATTTGTTGTTTATTAATACTTTTGTCAGATTCAAGTTATTTCTGTGACAATTGTGAGTTTTTCTTTCATTAAACGAGGGATACCAATAATTTTGACCATGTGTTTATACCAGGATGGGGGCTATGCATAGCAGGATGCAGCCAGGATGGGGACATATATACCAGGATGGGGACATATATACCAGGATGAGAACATACATACCAGGAGAAGGGAGACATATAACAGGGGGGGGAGCATGATGGGGATATATATACCATTCAGTGATGCTGCACATGGGTTATATGAGGGCAGGGATAATGCGCACGGGATGTATGAGGGCAGGGATGCTGCGCACGGGGTGTATGACGGCTGGGATGCTGCGCATGGGGTGTATGAGGGCAGGGATGCTGCGCTCGGGGTGTATGAGGGCAGGGATGCTGCGCTCGGGGTGTATGAGGGCAGGGATGCTGCGCACGGGTGTATGAGGCGGGATGCTGCGCACGGGGTGTATGAGGGCAGGGATGCTGCGCACGGGGTGTATGAGGGCAGGGATGCTGCGCACGGGGTGTATGAGGGCAGGGATGCTGCGCACGGGGTGTATGAGGGCAGGGATGCTGCGCACGGGGTGTATGAGGGCAGGGATGCTGCGCACGGGGTGTATGAGGGCAGGAGAGGCTATAGAGGGCCACATGGGGTGTATGAGGACAGGGATGCTGCACGTGGGGTGTATGAAAGCAGAGATGCTGCACGTGGGGTGTATGAGGGCAGAGATGCTGCACATGGGGTATATGAGGGCAGAGATGCTGCACATGGGGTGTATGAGGACAGGGATGCTGTACAAGGAGTGTTTGAGGACAGGGATGCTACACGGGGTGTATGAAAGCAGAGATGCTGCACGTGGGTTGTATGAGGGCAGAGATGCTGCACGTGGGGTGTATGTGGGGATAGAGAAGCTACAAATTGGGTGCATGAGGGCAGAGATGCTGCACATTAGGTGTATGAAAACAAGGTTGCTGCACATGGGGTGTATGAGGGCAGAGATGCTGCACATGAGGTGGGGTGTATGAGGGCAGAGATGCTGCAAATGGGGTACATGAGGGCAAGGATGCTGCATATGGGGTGTATGAGGGCAGAAATGCTGCACATGGGGTGTATAAGGGGCATGGATGCTGCACATGGGTTGTAGGAGGGCAGGAATGCTGCACATGGAGTATATGAGGGCAGGGAGGCTGCACATGGGGTGCATGAGGACAGGGATGCTGCACATGGGGTATATGAAGACAGGTATGCTGCACATGGGCTATATGAGGGCATGGATGCTGCACATGTTACTACACGGTCTTTCTTTTGTAATAACATATAAAGAAAACATCTTAACCTTTATCTTGTCTCGAAGTCCCTCATTCTCATCCTGAAGTCTTCTTATGTCTGACTGGACGAGATCTCTTTCCTCCTCTAGATGGCGCAATTCAGTGACTGAAGCGGCGCTTGCACGTAGAGGAGACAAGTCATGTTTAGCCATTGTCAGCTCATTGTGGGCCTGAAAATGGACACAGTTCACATTTTATGCAAAATAACTAATATTAAAGGAAACAGTCACGTTATTTATGCCGCCAAACCTATCACTACTTGTCCCTGCAGCTTCCTACTACAGCCATAATTATGCCTGTCTGACCTAAATGTGAGCTATACTGGTTGTAAAAAGGGGATTTTTGTGAATACTCACCGTAAAATCCTTTTCTCTGAGACTCTAATTGGAGGACACAGGACCATGGTTATTATGCTGCAGTTCACTAGGAAGCTGACACTAAGTGGAATCTGAAAAAAACAGTAACTCCTCCCCTGCAGTATACACCCGCTGGCTGGCACAAGCCAAACCAGTTCAGTGACCAAAGCAGTAGGAGAGAGAAAATATAGGACTGTAAGAAGGCAACCATAGAAGAACTGAAAGAACCGTAAAGAACACAAATGGCCCGTAACAGGCAACAGGGAGGGTGCTGTGTCCCCCAATTAGAGGCTCAGAGAAAAGGATTTTACGGTGAGTACACACAAAAATCCCCTTTTCTCAATCGCATCATTGGTGGAACAGGACCATGGGATGTCCTAAAGCAGTCCCTGGGTGGGTAGAAAGAAGAAACAGAAAAAAAAGAAGATTTTTGTGTACTCACCGTAAAATCCTTTTCTCTTAGCCTCTAATTGGGGGACACAGGACCGTGGGTGTTATGGTGGGTTTACACGCCGCGATATCGTTTCGATATCGCAACTCAATGGCGCGGGAGCGCGCAATTAGTGCACGTTCCTCCCGCATCGCATTGGATGTTTACACGCTGCGATATCGTATTACAACGTCCGTGCGATGTCACCGCCTCCCAACCCAGGATCGCATAGTTAACATGGGAGTGAATGGGTGACGTATGAAATCGCATCATAATTGGGCGTTTACACAGCACGATCCGGCTTCAATCGCTATGCAATATCGGGGCATTGAATAGCACGCTCATTCGATCCCCGATATCGCATTGACATCGTGCCTGCATCGTATTGGACGTTCACACCATACAACGCAGGAACGATTTCGCCTCCGACGATTGAACCACGTGACTTTTGATTGAAATTGTACTGCGATATCGCGACGTGTAAACCCGCCATTATGCTGCTGTCCACTAGGAGGCGACACTAAGCAGAATCTGCAAAAGAGTTACAGTGGCTTCTCCTCTGCTGTATACACCCCTGGAGCAGGCAGTGCATCACCAGTTTTGTGCTAAAGCAGTAGGAGAGTTAACAGATAATAACAGTAAAACAGACATAGCTAACAAGGTAAGAACAGTGTATAAACCTGTAAGAGTTAGCAGAGTAAAATTAGTACCACAAGTCCTGTATCTAAGCAGGCACATGTGTAAATCGTGAAAAGTTAACGGAGTAATAATCGTATAACGAGACCTGTAACTAAACAGGTTCACAGTACTACAAGGCCTGTAACCGAGCAGACAGAAGCTTAAACAGTAAACAAGAAAATGTGTAAATATGGTAATCATGTAACAGTTGAGAAGCTATGTAAGAACTGTAGAAAAGGCCCATAAGGGCAATAGAGTGGGTGCTGCGTCCCCCAATTAGAGGCTAAGAGAAAAGGATTTTACGGTGAGTACACAAAAATCTTCTTTTCTCCTTCATCTCATTGGGGGACACAGGACCGTGGGACGTCCCAAAGCAGTCCCTGGGTGGGAAAAAACAATGGAACTAACAACGTTGAACCTGGTCAGTGAAGAACCATGCCCTGACAGGCAGGCTACTGTTGCCTAGAAGGCGCGTCTACCTAGACCTGCGTGTGCCGAGGACCGAGTGCCAGCACTGCAGTGGCTTAATGATGTGTGAGCTGACCATTTGGCTGCCTACACTTTTTTTGCATAAACACCTGTTGCCGAACGGCCCAGGAGGTCCCCACGCCCGTAGTAGAATGTGCAGTGACCCTGCCAGAAGGCATGAGGTTTGAAGGTATAGGCGTATTGGATGGTTAGACAAATTGCCATGGTTAGAGAAACTTTAGAGACTAACGTGACTATTCCTGCCCTTTGGGAGAAGGAAGAGAAGAATCCGAACTCTACAAAAGACACTGTGTTGGACCTAGATGCGTAGGGTCTTGACAAGATCCTGCATATGTAGGGTCTTTGCGGTCGGATAGACTGAAGTTGGGTGCAGCGAAGACAAAGAGATGTCTTCATTTAGATGGAAGGATTATACCACCTTAGGAAAAGGATGGCACCTGCCATAAGGCAATCCTGTCCAGGTGTAAGACCAGAAAAATGGATTACTGGAGAGCGGTGTAAGTACCGCTACCTATACAGAGAAAAGTAACTGCCACGGAAACCTACCACTGTTCGGATGAGAATACTAAGGGTAATATCCCCTAGAGGCTGAAGAGGTGATTTTTTTTTTTTTTTGTAGGGGCCACGAGATCGAAATTCAGATCCCACGGGAGTAGTCTTGTTGTATGGAGAACGTAAACAGCAGATCCTACGAAAGAAGGGCTGTTCTAGAAGTCAGGTGGCAATTCCTTTTTTTTTTTTTGGAGGAAGGCAACACGGACAGCAACCTGCCGTGTGATGGACCCTAAGAATGGACCTGAGTCTAGGTCTGAGTGGAAGGGACAAAGAGTTCTTGATATGAAATAGGGCCAAGGGGAATGACCTCTAGAGAAGTCCTAAGCAGAAGGAAAATAAAAACGATACACATGTATAATGGTATATCGTCGATAAGGCTGGTTTCCCTGCTGCGACTGTGGTCGCTACAATATCCTGGTTAAGTTCCCGTTGTCAAGGGCTACGTCATTAAGTTCAGAGTTGATAACTCTGAGGGAGAACTGGCCCTGAGAGAGCAAGTATTGACTTCTTGGTACTGGTGGTATAAGTTAGACGACATTTGCGTCCAAGCGCCTCTGGGCTAGTCTGAGGCCATCAGGATGATCCGGCGACCTTCTTGTTTGACATTCCGCACTATCGGGTAGTGGGGAAGGAATATAGGGGAGCTGTAAAAAAAAAAAAGGTCCAGTCTTAGACTAGTGCGACTGTCTTCTTGACTGCGGATCCTAGGACCTGGCCAAGAAGGAGGGAACCTTGGCATTAAGGCGTGACCCCGTCAGGTCCATAGCGGTAGTTGCCTTGCCTGAGGACATGTATAGGAAAGAACCTTACCTTGAGTCCGTCCCCTGGCGGGTTAGGAAAACCGCATCTCGGATAAGTACCCCTGGTATGAGAACAGCTGACAGTACAGTGTTCAAGGATTCCACCCGGTGGAGGATGTGGCGAACGTCTGCCATCACTTGTAGACTGCGTGTTCCCCCCTGGTAGCTGACGTGTGCAACGGCTGTGGCATTATCTGGCTGTATCTTGACATGTTCGACTGCCAGACGGTGACTGGATAATTTTAGTACTAGAACTACTACTCGAATAGTCATAGATTGGGGGTATCTTCGAGTATGGACAAGAGTACTGGCATGCATTGTGGTGGAACTGCCTTCCATGCTGTCACTATCTCGTCTAGGAGTCTCCTGACAGTTGTGAAGGATTGAGGAGACCGCTGAAAGAGACTGCGGCTTACCAGCCGAAGAATCCATGCGTTGTCCGGGGAAGTTGGACTAGAGCTGTAGATGTGTTGCAGCTAAAGGCCACTGTTTTCGTCCATGCTGTGTGTCCTATATGGCTGAGACTCCATATGTGATGCTGCAGCATGTAGCTCACAGGCGTACACAGCTTTGGAATTGTAGTAGACTTGTGGAGGATAATCTGTCGACCGAGTCATTTTAACGTGTACAGTGAAAGTGACACTGAGTTAGTAGTCCCTGAAAATCATGCATTAGAGGTTAAGTATTCCGGATATGGGAAACTTCTGAAATGCAGTATAGGCATGGCCAATATCAGGCTGGGAAAAAGCTTTGTATTTTTGCGCTTCAGGTCTTTCAGTATCCTCATTTGATTCCCGAGTCGAGGAGGGACTGACTGGGAAGAAGGTTCGACCACAGCCACACAGGGGACCGGAGGGCCCCTCCATTGGGTTAATGCAGTCGGGAGTCTGCGAAGTCCTGCTTTGGAGCAGGCTATGCAGAGTAGTTGCGCATGTTATCTCGACCGAAGTACCTATATGGGTGCAGTGAGGAGAGTGGCAGCTGGACTCCTGTCACGATCTGCCACCCAGAGTTTCACTTTTGTTGGCTGGGGAGGGAGGCTGGGTAGGCCTTATGCAGTCACCAATTCAACCCGAGTCCCCAACAGAGGGATGTTGAGGAAGGAATCTGGCATAAAGCAATCTTAGCTACAGCCCAGCGCTTACATCAGTGGGGAGCTGAGGAGGGTGCTATGGGTTGTAGATTCCAGAAACCAGTAGCCAAAGTACTCTTGCAGTTGCGGATCATGGTGTTTCAGCCTGCGCCTTGTGGGACTTGGCTGTCATCTCCGCCAACCAGAACTCCAGCCGTGGAGTTTGAAGAGAGTTGGCGAACAGTCCTGGGATGTCTTGCACCTGTCGGGTAATTGTAGGTTTCATCAACCGTAACTGGGCTGTCCAACCGTGAGGGTCCGAGGGAGGAACCTAACAGTTAAGCTCGTAGTGAGTCCACTGGACATCAGTTGTCCTATATGTGTGGGGGCCCCAGGAAGGGGAGTGTTGGACGAGCATTTAAGACGTTGGAGTAGCAACTGAGCTCTGCCAACGTCGGGGAACCGAGGAGAGGGGCATATCGGAGTTCCACTGCAACCTTGCTCCCGAGCAATGGAAAGGTGAGTCATCAGAACTTCAACTCAGCTCCCCCAACAATAAGGGGTGGGGGGCCCAAGAGAGAAGAATGTCGGTCCTTCTAGAGCAATGGTTCTTAACCCCAGAAGTACGACGTGTCGGTCTCGCGGTTTCGGCGGAGCCTACCCCTCGGAGGACAACACACTTTCGACGGCTGCATGTGGATTTATCACTAAAGAAGGGTTCGGTGAATGTGCATATGAAACTGGCGGGTTGGGTACCTTAAACAAGGTTAAGATGACTGATCTATAGGTATTTTAGTACCAACCCAGGTCCCCTCTGTGGGGTGGACAAGGCGTTCGCTGGGACGCAGCGTGCTAAGGATTAGTGATGGGACCAGTGGCGGATCCCTGTACAGCGATTGAGGCCCCAGCCTAGCAGAGTGAGCACAGTCGATAGTTAAGAACGCTCCGCAGCGACATAGGTATAGACAATAGAGGATTGAATTGTCTCCCGTTTTAAATGCATAGCATAGATGGAACATGTTCTGCGATGTTCTGCACTGCTTGTGAGGAGCATTGCACCAGCGCTCTGCAGCCATGTATGACAGAAACAGGAAGGGATTGAGTTGCCCTCTGTTCTATGAGCACAGTGTAGATGGAACATGCTGTCCAAGTTCCATACTGCCTGTGTGCGTATTGTACCAGCACTCTGTATGTATGACAAACAACAAAGGGTTAAGGTTGTTCTGGCCTAAGAGCATAGGTGAAGCATGCTATGTTCCTAAGTGGTCCTCTGATGCGATCTGCATCACCGTAGGAAAACCGCTCATATTACATGTATATTTATTCACATCCTGCTATACCATGCAGGGTTGTATGAGGGCTGTCATGGCGACCGTGGAGGAGGGGGGCGGGCCAGTGAAAAGCGTGGGCCAGCTAGTGAAAAGGGCGCGCGAGAGCGCGATATGCGGCCAGAGAAGCCTGACCCGCCCCCTTTGTGATGCGGCCGAGGCGTGGACCACCCGCGCTGACATCAGCAGAAGGGCAGGTGGTAGGTGGGGAGCTAGTAACGTTAGGCCGGAGCCGGGGCCTCAAGTAAATGGCGGCCCCGGGAGTGTGAGGGGGCCGGCGCGGACGTCCACAAGCCCCGCCGGTTCCCAGTGCGGAACCGCCGCCGCCAGTCTGCGCAGTGAGTCTCGCCGCCCCAGAAGCCTCACCGCTGCCACAGCAAGGGGGCACAGCCAGGAGGTACTGGGGAGCTAACCTTCTGGCCCAAATACTGTAACCCAGATTTGTGTTACCTGGTGCCGATAGGGAAATGTCTCCATTTTTCCATGGGAGCCGAGGGCCCCCTTTTTGGCGTTTTTTTTTTCCCCTCTGTCTTGCTGCTTGCGGTGGGGACATGGAGCATTACTGCGACCCAAAGCCCCATCTGTGGGGACTGGGGAGGAATGTGTGCCTCAGAAACGGAAGGTCTGGAAATCGCTTTAACCCCGCACCTCCAACAGTGGAGGGCCAAGGAAGGAATAGCCCTTATCTGACAAAATAGCTTCGACCCAGAGGCTCCATGGAGTCTGGGGAGGTATCTGTGGCCGACATGTCCCTTCAAAAAGTAAAGATGCAGCTTCAAAAAGTAAAAATAATGAAGAGATAGTAAGAACGTGTGCCTCCTTCAGACACTAAGCAAAAACTGGTGATGCACTGCCTGCTCCAGGGGTGTATACTGCAGAGGAGGAGCCACTTAACTCTTCTGCAGATTCTGCTTAGTGTCGCCTCCTAGTGGACAGCAGCATAACACCCACGGTCCTGTGTCCCCCAATGAGGCGAAGGAGAAAAGAACAATCAATAGCCTTTTGCAAGACATACATTCTACAGATGAGCTACAGTCACCTGCTAGATACGCCTACCCAGTCTCGCATCTGCTGAAGACGAGTATGGACATTGTAGTGTTTAGCAAACATGCGCAGGCTGGACCAGGTAGCAGCTTTGCACACCAGCTCAGTGGATGCCTGGTGTCGAATGGCCCAGGATGCTCCCACCGCACGTGTCGATTGCAACTTTAATCCAACTGGAATGGGCATGTTTCTTATTCGATATGCTTCTATAATAGTCAACGTAATACATCTGGCCAACGTGGCCTTGGATGCTGCCATGCCTTTCCTGTGACCCTCCGGGAGAATGAATAAAGAATCAGACTTCCGGAAGGGTGCGGTCCTAGATACATAGTACCCAAGAGCTAAAACCAGATCCAGTGTGTGCAGAACCTTCTCAACACGGTGCACTGGCGCCAGGCAAAAGGAAGGGAGAGAGATGTCTTTATTCAGGTGGAAGAAAGAAACCACCTTTGGAAGGAACGACGGCACCGGCCAGAGCACAACCTTATCCTGATGGAAAACCAGGAAAGGTGCCTTGCAAGAAAATGCTGCCAGCTCAGAGACACAACGGATAGAAGTTATCGCCATGAGAAAGGCAACTTTCCAGGACAGGAAACAAAGGGAGACTTCCTTGAGAGCCCAAAGGGGGGTTTTCTGAAGGACATCTAAACACCAGATTTAGGTCCCACACCTCTAGCGGTTTCCTTTAAGGGGAAACCAGACGGGAGACAGCCTGAATAAAAGTCCTGACTTGAGGTTTTACAGCAAGACGACGCTGGAAGAGCACCGAAAGTGCAGAAATTTGACCTTTGAGAGAACCGTGAGAAAAACCTGCATCTAATCCTGACTGAAGGAAGCCTAGAATTACAGGGAGAGAAAACACAAGAGGCGAGTGGTTCCGAGCCTTGCACCAAGAGAAGAAAGTCTTCCATATGCTGTAGTAAATGTGAGCCGAGGCAGGCTTCCTAGCTCTGATTATTGTATTGATCACTTCTGAGGAGAAACCGGCCTGGGTTAAAACCCAGGTCTCAACAGCCACGCCATCAAATTCAGGGCCGTCAAGTGTTGGTAGCATATTGGACCCTGAGTTAGCAGGTCTGAATGGTCCGGAAGACGCCAAGGTGTGTCGGTGGTACTAGGTCGGCGTTACCAGGCGCACCTGGGCCAATCTGGCACTACTAGAATAACTGGGACGCCCTCCGTCAGGATTTCTCTCATCATCCACAGTATTAGAGGCAGAGGGGGGAAAAGTGTAAGGCAGACAAAACTGAGTCCCAGGCTGGATTAGTGCGTCCGCTCCTACAGACAGCGGGTCATGAGACTGAGCTATGAATGTGGGCACCTTGGCGTTCAGTCGCGAAGCCATGAGATCAACATCCGGAGTCCCCCAGCGATGACATATTTGCTGGAAGACCTCCAGATGCAAGGCCAATTCCCCCGATGCAATACCCTGATGGCTGAGTAAATCGGCTGCCCAATCGTCGATGCCTGGAATGTGCACTGCTGACAGCACGGACCGGGTCGATTCGGCCCAGAAGAGAATGGGCTCCACCTCGCGCATCGCCTGCTGGCTGCGGGTCCCTCCATGGTGATTGACATATGCCACAGCTGTGGCATTGTCAGACTGGACACGAATGTGGCGACCTGGCAGAAGATAATGTAAGGATTTCAGGGCCAAAAATATGGCCTGAATCTCCAGGAGGTTGATGGGTAGAGTGGATTCCTGTGGGGACCAACAACCTTGCACCGTATGGTGGAGGTAGACCTCTCCTCAACTCATCAGGCTGGCGTCGGTGGTGAGGACTGCCCAGTAAGCAGGGAGGAAGGACCTCCCCTGCGAGAGGGAAGCTGGTCACAGCCACCAGGGAAAGGCCTGCTTGACCCTGGGGGAAAGCCGAAACGTCTAAGGTGAACGGGTTCCTGTTTCAGGCTGATAAAAAGCCATCTGCAGAGGCCTGAGGTTTAGCTGGGCAAAATGAACTGCTCCCATTGCCGCAACCATCTTGCCTAGGACTCTCATCCATAAGCAGATGGAGAGAGGCGAAGGGCGAAGAAAAACTGACACCCTGACGCAGGCTAAGGGACTTGTCTTGGGGAGAAGTACTAGCCCACAGGATGTATCGAAAACCATCCCCAGGAAGGTGATGGTCTGATCCGGAACTGTAGAGGATTTCTGCAGATTGACCAACCACCCCAGACGCGACAGCGTGTCTATGGTAATCTGAACGCTTTCTTCACAGTCTGCGAAGGAAGGGGCTTTGATCAGGAGGTCGTCTAGATAGGGTAGGACAACTACTCCCTTGGAATAAAGAATCGTCATGACGGCCTCCATGACGTTGCTGAAAACCATGGGAGCCGTGGCGAGGCGGAAGGGCAGCGCGACAAATTGAAAATGGTCCTCGTGAATCGCAAAGCGCAAGTATTGCTGATGCGCTTGGGATATTGGGAGGTGGAGGTACACATCTCGAATATCTACCGAAGCCAGGAATTCTCCCTCCTCTATCGATGTAATGATTGAGCGGAGGGACTCCATGTGGAAGTGACGAACACGAACTAATCTGTTCCAATGCTTCAGATCCAAGATGGGACGGACGGAACCGTCCTTATTAGGGACTACGAAAAGGTTGGAATAAAAACCTCTGAAGCGCTCGCCTTCTTGGACAGGGATGATGATTCCCACCTGTAGAAGGGAGTCGACGGCCTTGAAAAAATCGTGAGCTCTTGGTGGTGATCGTGGAGACACGGAGGAGAAAAACGATTTGGTGGGTGGGTAACAAACTCGATGATGTAACCGAAAGACACCAGTTTCCTGACCCACCTGATGTCTGTGACGGCGAGCCAGACGTGACAAAAGAGAGAAAGTCTAATGCCTACTAAGGTAGTGTCTTCCATGGATGAGGGCGAGTCAGGACGAAGGGAACCTATGGAATCTGGATCCCTTTGTTCTGGACTGTTTTGACCACTACTGCCAGGCTGTGTTCGATTTATGCATGGACTGGGAACCCCTGTCCCTGCGTGGAGAGTATTTTGCGACGGGCGGGAAGGCGCCCAGCCAAATTAATTCGTAAAGGGGCGAAAACGTGTCTGCTGACGTTGGACAAAAGGACGTCTCGGCTTATCTTGGGGAAGAGAGGTACTCTTTCCACCAGTGGCGTCTGAAATTAGTTTATCTAGCTGCTCTCCAAAAAGGCAGCTGCCAAGATAAGTAAGACTAGCCAGGGATTTCTTTGAAGCAGAATACGCTCTCCACTCTTGAAGCCAGAGCGCTCTGCGAATGATACTGGCATTCGAGGCTGCAATGGCTGCACAATTAGCTGAATCCAAGCATGCATGAATAAGATATTCCCCTGCTACTAAGATCTGGACCGCAAGGTCTGTCAACTTAGAGGGAAGACTGCTATCCCATAGGGAAGAATCTAGCGTATCTGCCCAGGTCATGATTGCTTTAGCCACCCATACCGAAGCAAAAGTGGGCGAGAGGGAAGAACCAGTCGCCTTGAAAACCGAGCTAGCTAGCTGTTCAACCTGTCTGTCAGTTGGATCTTTAATGGAGGTTCCATCCAGCAGAGAAGGAAAAGTTTGTGCGGCTAAACGAGAAGCTGGAGTATCAACTTGTAGGAAGTCTGCCCAGTCCTAGTCTAGGGCAGGCGAGAAAGGGTAACGAGCTTCGATGGCCTTGCAGTTTCCAAACCGTTTATCTGGATAAGTCTATGTTTCTTTAAGATATTCTGGAATTCAGGATGATCTGCAAAAAATTTTTATGGGTGTTTTACCCTCTTGAAAGACACGGCATGGTCTGGGGCCTCACATGGGGGGGAGTCGACGACTTTTAGTGTCTTGTTAACGGCTGTGATCAAACCCTCGACCATGGCCTACATGTCAGGAGTATCTAGGTCAAAAGATATATCTGGTTCAAGATTCGAGTCAGGATAGTGGAATGCATTGGACGAGGGTGAGGCCAGGTCTAATTCCCTGAAAGGGGAGGTATGGGAGCCCTGTGAGGATGCAGGGGAAGCTCTCCTTTGATGTATCTTCCGCGCTGCCCCAGCCACGGATTGTTGTCTATATCGTAGCCTGCCCTTTGTGGCGTGCTTTTGTGGCGCCCCGCCAAGCAGGCGTCACAGAGGGGTACTGCACCCGTAAAAGAAGTGCAGATACTCCAGCTGCAGGTGGACCCAGGGATGTTGGGTGCAACCCATAACCAGCACTCTCACACTAGTTTACATGGTGGGAGGTTACCCAGGAGGGAATAAAACCACCCCTAGGGGGAACAAGGAGGTCTTTGCCTCTAAGCTTGAAGCTTAGGAGTCTCTCGGCTGAGGGACCAGGGAGAGATGGAGGAAGGAGAGAGGGACTAAGAAAGGAAGTATTCCAGGAGAAGAGCAGCCGGTCTGAGTAGAGGGCCGTCAGCAGGGTCTTCCAGACAGCTTACCGGGCACTGGAGCCTGCACCTGTGGGATACTTTAGGACCATAGAGAATCCGGAGTTCCGTGGAGTCTACAAGTCTCCCTGGCACCAGAACCGACCACAATAGGGTACCAGGCACCGCCAAAGGAACGAGCGGCTAGCCAGTAGAGGGTCACCCGGCGGCAGTGAAGGTGAGAGGAAGAGCGGAGGTCAGGCTGATTTCAAGTCACCGGGCTTCATACCACACTGGAAAGCAGGAAGGAATAGACGGGGTTAGAGCACGAAGGCACACACCAAGGGTTCCATCATACCATCTGGGATCCACTTGCAGCCACCCGTTAGCTACCTGTTATAACATCTGATGCTGAACTGTAAACTGTAACTGATGCTGCTACAAGTTTCCAGTAAAGTACCCGGAGGAAAAGTGACCGACTCTGCCTGAGTTCCTTCTGCATGAACTTGTTCTATTCACAGGAACGCTGCCCTGGAGTTCTAGCCCTACCTGTAGGGGACATTGCTAACTTGCCGCATTACCATCTACCTCCGACGACTGTGGCGGCACTGGTGACACTTCACCAGGAACTACAGGTGGCGTCACGACAAACTGTATATAAATCCCCTGTAAATAATTCCCCTTTATGGAAGATATCCCAGGACACGAGATCAGGCACGGCCACCACTCCCCGTGATAACAGGAGCATTAACCCCATGTCACCTGATACCCGAGTACCCCAAAGCCTGGGCACTACACTTTCGTGTGTCGGTGTGACCACCTGTGACACTGGCTGTGGTGCAGGGCGTGGGACAGCTTTCCAGGGCCTGGACCAGGATTGAGACATGGACTGCGACATGGATTGTGTTAGAAACAGAGCCCAGTCAGGTGGGTTAGGCGCGCAGCGAGGTGTGGCATCGGCGGAGGGCTCTTGGACAGTATTGGTGTAACAAGTCTGGCAATGTGGAGCAGCAAGTCCGTTATTCAGCTGAGAGCGGAATGTAATGCAAGAGGCATACGAGACCGTATAGGTCTTGGGGGGCCTTCTTTGTAATCTGTGAGCTCTGCATGATTATGCGGCAGAGTATGTAAGGCGAATATAGGGGCACAGAAGTATATTGAGACAGGGAGGAGGAAAAAGGACAAGAGAATGAGCTGCAGCAGAGTAGGATCTGCTGAGTTACTTACCCCAGACCTAGGGACCAGTCTCCAGTGATAGCCTTGAGCCCGGTGGTCCGGTGTCCCCCTGTGCAGGTGTGTGCCCCAAGCTGGCATGCCGCAGTAACCGACAGTATAACGGCAATGGCAGAATGCACGTGTGAAGGAGGAGGTGGGAGGGCAGCAGAGAGGGTACACCGTGATATCTCGCAAGAAGCGATAAGCGCCAAAAGAAGCCGGACAGCCCCTTCCGGTGACGTTACCCGGAGGCGGGCGGAGCTGCTGGGGAAGCAGGCCGGGGCCTAAATTCATTTGCGGCCCTGGGTAAGGTGCAGCGGTGGCGCGTTAGTATGGAAGGAGCTGCGCGTGATGTCACCGCTGGATTGGGGAAGCCCTCCGCCTGCACTTATACCCACTTTGAGGTAGAAAGGGGATACCATTAGTCATGACTCTGCAGACCGCTCTGCAGATACCTCAGGGCACCTGGAGGATGGGGAGAGCCTAGAGGCATTACCTAGTGCTGGCTCCTGCATCCCATAGTCCCTGGGAGGGGAGAATGGGGAAAGTAGTGGATCTGTTGATGGCAGCGGCACCTGCAACCCAGGGTCCCTAAGGTGGGAGGATGATGAGGACCAGGAGTCCCAGAAGTGGCACCGACCACCTACAACCCAGTGTCCCAACTGTGGGAACTGGGGAGGGCCATAGGGGCTCCGTAAAGGCACTGGACGTCTCGACCCAAATTCCCAGGGAGTGGGAAGGTGGGGATAGCAAGCCTGTAATAACTGATGCAGAGGGGGATACGGGGAGGTAACACTCCACGTGCCCTTCTGCTGAATAGTGGAGACCGGAACACGAAGGAACCGTCTCCAGTGTAAAAAGGAGAATAAAAAATACTGTCCCTCATCGCAGAAGGGAGTACGTGGAGGTGACACTCCATGTTCTCGTCTGTTGGTGGTTTGGGGGAGCAATGCGCGAGGGCACCGTCGCCCGTCTAACCTTGAACCAGAGGGAAATCAATAAAAACAATAAAAAATAGATGTGGGTCAGTAGACCGCATCTGCCTCTTACTAACACTAACCTGAAACTGGTTCAGCTTGTAGTAGCCAGGGGGTGCATACTGCAGGGGAGGAGTTACTGTTTTTTTTTCAGATTACACTTAGTGTCAGCCTCCTAGTGAACTGCAGCATAACACCCATGGTTCTGTATCCCCCAATGAGGCGATTGAGAAAAAGCTTTTTATAACTTACATGTTCCCCTGGTCTGAGGGCGCTCCTGGACGTGTGAGCGGTCTCTCCGGGTCCACTCGCCCCCCTTCGCTCCGTGGTATCACTCCCTGGTGGGCGTGAAAATTAATTCAGAAGCGCAGTGCCGATTTCAAATCCATGGGCGGCTCCTTCAGGGTGGGACGCTGTGGTTGCGTATTGGCTATACTGGCCGGTTCCATAGCATGCACAGTGCTCAATCTGAAGCCAGCCCATACACCAGATAATCACAGACAATGAAACGGACCGGAAATGACGCGACCTCAGCGTCACACCCGGAAGGAGCTGCCCATGGATTTGAAAACGGAACAGCGCTTCTGAATTAATTATCATGCCCACCGGGTGTAAACATTATGTAAACAAACATTTAAAAGGTTGTCCACTACTCAAACAATATCTTCTCATTCCCATTGTTTTCCCCCATAAAAATAAAAAAAGCCTAATGCTCTCCTCCGCTGCCAGCACAGCTCTAGTGATGTCAGAAGTTGCGTTCCCGGAGCCGACATGACATTATGGTACGCCAGCCCCGCAACTATTCACTGCTTCCTTCTTTCTCCTCGCATTCCAAAAAAGGAAGAAAGTGGAAAGTTTGAAAGTTCACCCCTTAACTGTAATGGCAGGGGGGGAAGGAAGTGGCAGTGTTTGGTTGAAAGGCTTGCTTGTCAATATCATGTGGGTTTGGGGCCCCCAAAAGATTTCCCCGGCATAGAGGTGATTTATAGGCTTTTTTTTGTTTTATTGGGGGAAAGAGAAGGAGTTGTTCAAGTAAAATTTGACAACCCCTTTTAAAGAAATTTTCATTTAACATGTTTTCCCCAGTGGGGAATTCTAAGTTAATAGGGGGTTGGGGTTTCCCCGCATTCTGAATTATAATCATTTGTGATCTGTAGGAAACCCTTTGGGGGGCCTTTTTAATACTCGTAGGTCCCACTGATATTTAAAAGGGTCTATGTAACACTTAATTCAAAAATATCAACTGATTGCTGGGGATCAGCAGAGAGGGCACTTTGTAATCAGATGATTGCCAAACAAATGTTTCAACAAAAAGGAACTGGCCAAAGCTGACAATATTTAAAATATAAAAATATTTAAGCTAGGCATTAATATTATAAAAAAATTTAAAAAAAAAATCACAAAAAAAACATCAAAAATAGGGAAAGAATACAGCCCAAAACCCACTCAGAGAGTCCTTCATGACTTGTCGGGGGCCATGGCTGTTTTTCCCACCCTCCTCGCTAA